>VZQC01001057.1:436387-492705 GCA_009823505.1 Rhizomys pruinosus
ATGTCATTTTCATTTTCCTTCTTCAGGGGTTTAAACTTTTTGTTGTAGAGATCTTTGGTATCTTTGGTTAGGTTTGTTCCCAGGTATCTTATTATTTTTTAGGCTATTGTGAGTGGGAAGGTCTCCTTGTATTGGTTCTCCACCTGTTTATTGTTGGTGTAAAGAAAGGCTACTGATTTTTCTAGGTTGATTTAGTAGCCCGACACTTTACTAAAACTCTTAATCATTTCTAAAATTTTTCTGGTGGAGTTTTTAGCATCCCTTAGGTAAACTATCATATCATCTGCAAAAAGGGATAGCTTAACTTCTTCTTTTCTGATTAATGCTCCTTTAATTTCCTTCTCTTTTCTTAGTGCCCTAGCAAGTGTTTCGAGCACCATGTTGAAGAGGAGTGGTGATAGGGGGTAGCCTTGCCTGGTTCCTGCCTTTAAGGGAAATGGTTCCAATTTTTCTTCACTTAGGAAGATATTGGCAGTGGGTTTGCTATATATGGCTTTGATCATGTTGAGGAACTTTCCTCTCAGTCCTGTTCCCTCTAGGACTTTAAACATGAAGGGATGTTGGATCTTGTCAAAAGCTTTTTCTGCATCAATTGAGATGATCGTGTTGTTTTTGTCTTTCACCCCTTTTATGTGTTTTATGATATTTATTGATTTTTGTATGTCGAACCATCCCTGCATCTCTGGTATGAATCCAACTTGATCATGATGGATGACCTTTCTGATGTGGGTCTGTATGTGATTTGTAAGTTGAGAATTTTTGCATCTATATTCATTAGTGGGATGGGTCTATACCTTTCTTTTTTGCTTGCATCTTTACCTGGATTTGGTATTAGAATGATGCTGGCTTCATAGAAGGAGTTTGGGAGAATTCCCTCTGTTTGTATCCTTCTAAACAGTTTGAGTAGCAGTGGTGTTAGGACCTCTTTAAATGTTTTATAGAATTCTGCCGTGAAACCATATGGACCAGGGCTTTTTTTGTTGTTGGGAGGTTATTAATGACATCTTCAATATCCTCTAATATTATGGGTCTATTTAAACTGTCAATCTCTTCTTGGTTAAGCTTTGTTGGTTCCCAGGATTTCAGCCATTCATCCATTTCTCTTAGGTTTTCAAATTTAGGAGTATAGATTTTTGAAGTATACCTGTATGATTGTGTGGATTTTTCTTTGTTTGTTGTTATGTTTCCCCTTTCATCACTAATACTACTGATTTGGAATTTCTTTCTCTCTCTTATTTTTTTGGTTAACTATGGCTAGAGGTCTGTCTATTTTGTTTATTTTTTCAAAGAACCAGCTTTTGGATTCATTGATTTAATGTATTGTTTTCTTTGTTTCTTTTCATTGATTTCTTCTCTGATTTTGTTATTTCTTCCTGTCTGTCAGGTTTAGGGTTCATTTGTTGTTGTCTCTCAAGTGTTTTCAGCTGCAGTGTCAGGTCATTTATTTGTTCCTTTTCTGTTCTTTTGATGTGGGCACTTAGGTCTATACATTTCCCTCTCAGGACTGCCTTTAAATATCCCACAGGTTTTGTTGTGTTGTATTGTCTTTTTCATTCAGTTCCATGAATACTTTTATTTCACTCTTTATTTCTTCCCTGACCCATTTATTGTTCAGTATTATGTTTTTTAGTCTCCATGTGTTTTTGTAGCTAGTTGGACTTATTCTGGGGTTCATAATGAGCTTTATTGCATTGTGGTCTGATAGAATGCATGGGATAATTTCTATCCTTTTGTATTTATTGAGTTTCCTTTTGTGCCCCAGTATGTGGTCGATTTTGGAGAATGTTCCATGAGGTGCTGAGTCAAAAGTATATTCTCTGGTATTTGCGTGGAATACTCTGTAGATGTCTGTGAGGTCCATTTGCTGTATTGTATTTTTCAGTTCTGATGTCGCTCTGTTTATTTTTTTGTCCTGTTGATCTATCCAAGGGGCTTAGTGGGGTGTTGGTATTTCCCACTATTAGTGTGTTAGGATTAATCTGTATCTTGAGGTCCTACAGAGTTGTGTTTATAAATTAAGTGCATCAGAGTTTGATGCATACACATTTAGGATTGTGAAGTCTTCATGGTTCATTGTTCCTTTGATTAGGATGTAATGGCCCTCTTTGTCTCTTCTGATTAAGTTAATTTTGAGATCTATTTTGTCTGATATTAGAATAGCCACTCCAGCTTGTTTCTTGGTACCATTTGCTTGGAATACTTTTTTCCATACTTTCACTCTAAGGTGATGTCTGTCCTTGAGGGTGAGATGGGTTTCTTATAGACAGCATATAGAAGGGTTCACTTTCCTAATCCATTCTCCCAGTCTATGCCTTTTGATTGGGGAGTATTTAAGGTTATTATTGAGAGATGTGTGTTGCTTCTTTTTACCTTATTTTTGGTTTGCATTCTTGATCTAGGTTTATATTTACTCTGTGATGATTTTGTTACCTTCTCTCTTTAATTGCTTAGGGGATAGTTGCTTCTTACCTCTCTTCTTTGGATTGCTTTGAGGATTTTCTGAAGTGTTGGTTTCTTAGACATGTATTCTTTCATGTTGTTCATGTCGTGAAAGATTCTTCTTTATCCTTCAAATATTATTGACATTTTTGCTGGGTATAGTAGTCTGGGTTGGCATCCAAAGTCATTTAGTACAGGGAATATTTTGTTCCACATTTTTCTAGCTTTCATAGTTTGTGCTGAGAAGTCAACTGAGATTCTGATGGGTTTCCCCTTATATGTAACTTGTTTTCTTGTGGTTTTCAATATTTTGTCTTTGTTTTGAGCATCTAGTGTTTTAACAATTATATGTCGTGGGGAATTTCTTTTCTGGTCTTGTCTGCTTGGTGTTCTATGTGCTTCTTGTGTTTGTATGTGTTTGTCTTTTTTCAATTTGGGGAAATTGTCTTCTATTATCCTATTGAAGATCTGGTCAATCTGGTCATGGGATTCTTCTCCTTCCTCTATCCCTATGATGTGGAGGTTTGGTTTTTTCAAAGTGTCCACACATTTCTTGGTTGTTCCACTCTTGTGTTTTTTTAACGTTTTCATAATCTTTACTTGAGCATTCTCGTTGGACCATGTTATCCTTCATGTCTGATATTCTTTTTTCTGCTTCTTCCATTCTGCTTCTGAGGCTTTTTCCCATCCTTTCCTGTTGATTGGAGAAATGTTCAATTTCTTTTTTCATTTCCTCCTGTGATTTCTTTAGTGTTTCCACTTCCTTCTGGAGCCTGTCATTCTCATCTTGTAGGTCCTTGGTTTGTTGGTCACTTTCTTTTTCCCTTTCAGCCTGGGATCTTTTCAGCGTTTCCACTTCCTTCTGGAGTTTCTCATTTTCTCCCTTCAGTTCTTTCCAATGTTTGTCATTTTCTCCCTCTAGGTCCTTCTTGAGTTTTTCAAGCTCTCCCCTTAGTTCTTTCCAATGATTGTCATTATCACTCTCTTGGTACTTCTTGAGTTTTTCATTCTCTTCCTTTAGTTCTCTAGTTTGTTTGAATATGTCCACATTTGTTTTTCTAAAGTCTGTGTCTTGGTTTCCTTCCAGGGAGATCTTGCTGTTGGAGTCTTCTGTAGGGTTGGTAGAGTTTGGTGTGGATTTATTACGAGCTTTTCCCATGTTGTTGTTTGTTTGTTTGTTTGTTTGTGTGTGTGTGTCTTTGTCATGTGGATTCGTTTATTTATTTGTTTCTTTGGGTTCTGTTGCTTCAACGTTGGTTGCACAGCTAGATCCTCTGCACCACCACTTCCCTAGGCTGGTCTTTTGCAGGTTGGCATTCTGCAGGACACGGGTGAAGCCTGCTCGCCCAGCGGGTCACACACTGGTCTTGTGCTGTGTGGAGCACAGGTAGCGCCACCCCTGTAGCACGTTGAGGCCAGAAGGTTGGAACATCCCGGGTGATACCAGGCCTCTATGGGGTACAGGGGTGCCCAAAGTCCCCAGGAAGGCAGCCCTCACCTGGTCTTTTGCAGGTTGGTGTTCTGCAGGACATGGGTGAAGTCTGCTCGCTCAGCAGGGCACACGCTGGTCTTGTGCTGTGTGGAGCACAGGTAGCTCCACCCCTGTAGCATGCTGGGGCCAGAAGGTTGCAATGTCGGGGCTGGAGAGATGGCCTGGTGGTTAAGAGCGCCGACCGCTCTTGCAGAGGACCCGGGTTCGATCCCCAGCACCCACATGGCGGCCGAGAGCCGTCTGAAGCTCCAGTTCCAGGAGAACTCCAGTTCCAGGGGAATCCGAGGCCCTCTTCTGACCTCCGCGGCATTGCACGACACGGGTGCACAGACTTGCATGCAGACAGTACATTCATACACATACAGAAATAAATAAATTTTTTGAAGGTTGCAATGTCGGGGCTGGAGAGATGGCCTGGTGGTTAAGAGCGCCGACCGCTCTTGCAGAGGACCCGGGTTCGATCCCCAGCACCCACATGGCGGCCGAGAGCCGTCTGAAGCTCCAGTTCCAGGAGAACTCCAGTTCCAGGGGAATCCGAGGCCCTCTTCTGACCTCCGCGGCATTGCACGACACGGGTGCACAGACCTGCATGCAGACAGTACATTGATATACATACCGAAATAAATAAAAAAAAAAATTAAAAAAAAAAAAAGAAGGTTGCAATGTCCTGGGCGATACCAGGCCTCTATGGGGCACAGGGTTGCCCAAAGTCTCCAGGAAGGCAGCCCTCACCTGGTCATTTGCAAGTTGGTGTTCTGCAGGACACGGGTGACGTCCACTCGCCCAGTGGGGCGTACACTAGTCTTGTGCTGTGTGGAGCACAGGTAGCTCTGCCTCCATAGCATGCTTAGTCCAGAAGGTTGGAATGTCCCAGGAGATACCAGGCCTCTATAGGGCACAGGGGTGCCCAAAGTCCCCAGGAAGGCAGCCCTCACCTGGTCATTGGCAAGTTGGTGATCTGCAGGACACAGGTGATGTCTACTTGCCCATTGGGGCATACACTAGTCTTGTGCTGTGTGGAGCACAGGTAGCTCTGCCTCCATAGCATGCTTAGGCCAGAAGGTTGGAATGTCCCAGGAGATACCAGGCCTCTATAGGGCACAGGGGTACCCGAAGTCCCCAGGAAGGCAGCCCTCACCTGGTCATTTGCAAGTTGGTGTTCTGCAGGACACAGGTGAAGTCTGCTTGCCCAACAGGGTGCACGCTGGTCTTGTGCTGTGTGGAGCACAGGTAGCCCCACCCCAGAGGTTGGTTTATAATTTTCTTTTTATTGTGTATTTGATTTTGGTATCATGGTAAGACTACTTCATAAAAAGAATTTGGAAGGTTTTTTTTCTATATTATGGAATAATTTGTGAAGTATTTGATGATAGCATGGGCATTAAGGCCAAGAATTGACAATGGGATATCTTGAAACTGAAAAGTTTTTGTACTCCAAAGGACACCATAATTCCAGTGTAGAGGCCAGCTATAGAATGGGAAAATTATATTTACTACCTATACCTTTGACAGAGATATGCTCATCCATATTCATTGCTACTCATCACACTAAGCAGGAACTGGAAATAAGCTTGCTGTTACTGAACTCATGAATGGATAATGAAAATGTGGCTCACTTACACAGGAGAATAGTATTCTGCTGTTAAGAAATGCAAACTTGAGCCAGGTGTGGTGGCACAAGCCTTTAATCCCAGCATTCAGGAGGCAGAGCCAGGCATATCTCTGTGAGTTCAAGGCCATCCTGGTCTACCTAGCAAGCTCCAGGCAAGCTGGGATTAAAGGGAGACCCTGTCTCAAAAGACCAAAAAAAAAAAAAAAGAAAAAGAAAAAAAGAAAAAGAAAAAAAGAAAAATAACTATTTGGTTTTCCTCTCACACTATGCTCTGTTTTGTTAAACAACCTAAAATAACCTATTTAGGCTAGGCTGTAACTCAGTGCTAAAGAGCTTGCTTAGCATACCTGAGACTCTGTACCCAGTACCACCATTTAAACAAAAGAAAGAAATTGTTTCATAGATATCTGGGTGTGCTGCACACAGGGATACAGGGGTGCCCAAGGTCCCCAGGAAGGCAGCCCTCACTGGGTCCTTTGCAAGTTGGATCTGCAGGACCAACAGGGTGATGTTCTCCTTGGCCCATTGGGGGCATACACAGTTCTTTTGCTGTGTGGAGCACAGTTAGCTCTGCCTCCATAGCATGCTTAGGCCAGAAGGTTGGAATGTCCCAGGAGATACCAGGCCTCTATAGGGCACAGGGTACCGCCCAAGGTCCCCAGGAAGGCAGCCCTCACCTGGTCATTGCAAGTTGGTGTTCTGCAGGGCACAGGTGAAGTCTGCTTGCCCAACAGGGTGCACGCTGGTCTTGCGCTGTGTGGAGCACAGGTAGCCCCACCCCAGAGGTTGGTTTATAATTTTCTTTTTATTGTGTATTTGATTTTGGTATCATGGTAAGACTACTTCATAAAAAGGAATTTGAGGTTTTTTTTTTTTCTCTTATTATGGAATTTAATTTTGTTGAAGTATTTGCTGATAGCATGCGGCATTAAGGCCCAGAACTTGACAATTGGATATCTTTGAAACTGAAAAAGGTTTTGTACTCAAAGGACACCATAATTCCCAGTTAGCGGCCAGCTATGAATGGGAAAATTCTATTTATACCTATATCCTTTGACCGAGATACCTGCTGATCCATATTCATTGCTACTCATCACACTAAGCAGGAACTGGAAATAAGCTTGCTGTTACTGAACTCATGAATGGATAATGAAAATGTGGTACACACTAGGAGAATAGACTTCTGCTGTTAAGAAATAAACTTAGCTGGGTGTGGTGGCACACACCTTTAATCCCGCATCGGAGGCAGGAGCAGGATCTCTGTGAGTTCAAGGCCAGCCTGGTCTAGAGCAAGCTCCAGGACAGCTGGACTAAAGGGAGACCTGTCTCAAAAAACCAAAAAAAAAAAAAAAAAAGAAAAAGAAAAAAAAAAGAAAAAATGACACTCCTGAAATTTCCTGCTTAAATGACAAAAGGATACTAAAAAAAAATTATCTGGAGTGGTGGTAAGCCCGACCCAGAAAGAAGAAGCATTCATTATATTCTCTATAAATAAATGTAATCTTTGTATATGCATGTTTCAATGAACACATCCATAGAAGCNGAAAACTTGAAATGACAAATGGCCATGCCATGTTCAGGGTAGGTAACACTGGAAGCACACCAACCAGTACAATTCAGGTAGACTTGGGAGATCCTTCAACTGCACCACAACACCCTACAGATAGAAAAATGGATCTAGGAAAGTGAAATGGCTTGAAATATCTGCTTAGGTGGATGAGAGATGGCTCAGCAGTTAAGAGCACCAACTACTCTTGCAGAGGACCCAGGTTCGATTCCCAGCACCCACATGGTGGCTAAGAACCATCTTTAACTCCAGGTCCAGGGGAATCCGACGCCCTCTTCTGACCTCCGAGGCATTGCAGGACACCGGTGCACCAACCTGCATGTTCAAAGTGTACTGGTCTACATAGCAAGCTCCAGGCCAGCTGAGACTAAAGGGAGACCCTGTTCTCAAAACAAAAACAAACAAACAAACAAACCAGGGTCTCTCACTGAACCAGAAGCTCACCATTTTGGCTAAGTTGGTTTGCTGGCAGCCCTGGATCTGACTGTCTCTACTGACTAAAGCTAGGTGTGCCTAAATTTTTATATGGGTGGTGGGGATTTGAAGATCATCCTTAGGCTTTCACTGAGCAATTTCCCCAGCCCAAACTACATATGAAAACACATACAAATACATTTTTACAGGCACTTTGAAAAGAATTGTGAGCCCCTGAAAGGAATAATCTTGAGAGGGAGGAATGAGGTGAGCTTTATAGCTGACAAAACACAAGAAGAAAGTTTATTTGGCCCTTGTAAGGGAGCCATTTAAAGTCAGTTTCAGGGCTGGAGAGATGGCCTAGTGGTTAAGAGTGCTGACTGGTCTTGCAGAGGACCTGGGTTCAATCCCCAGCACCCACATGGTGGCTGAGAACAGTCTGTAACTCCAGTTCCAGGGGAATCTGAGACCCTCTTCTGACCTCCACGGCATTGCACGACACGGGTACACAAACCTTCCTGCAGACAGTACATTCATACACATATGAAAATAAATTCGATTTAAAAAAATAAATTTAAGCTGGGCATGGTGGCACACGCCTTTAATCCTAGCACTTGGGAGGCAGAGGCAGGTGGATCTTTGTGAGTTCAAGGCCAGCCTGGTCTACAGAGCGAGTTCCAGGCTAGCTGGGGCTACAGGGAGACCCTGTCTAAAAGCAAAAAAAAAAAAAATGAAAAAAATAAATTTTTAAAAAAATAATAAAGTCAGTTCTCTTCAGTTGCTGTTACATATTTCATGAGAAGCTATCAGAATGCCCATCAACCCCCTCTCTTAGAATGGTTACTGACTCAGTGCCAAACCACACTGATTCACTACCAACATTTTGAGTAAGGGCCTTACTCAAAGTACCTCCTCATCACCACCTCCATCTGTTACAGGTTTCCCTCAGCATGAGAAACATCTTGGCTACACTACCTGTTATCCTGTGTGCCAAACCATGAGAACCCCACAATGCAGATAAGCCATTATGAACTTTTTCCTCCTCATATACCCCAGGTGGGCCTTGATCCTGCTGCCTCTGTGCCCACCTTGGCTCACTATGAATTTTCATGAGAACATAATGAACTTCAACTATTAGATAACAATGGTTCCTTGCTCCACAGAAGCCTCCATGTCTCACTAAAGACACAGGAGGCAGCAGACCTTCATTTTGCTCTGTAGGGTTCTCTCTATTCTGGTGTAGGTTTGCTTTTTTTTTTAATTTTTAAAAAATTTTATTTTTTTGTGTATGAATGTACTGTCTGCATGTAGGTTTGTGCACCCGTGTCGTGCAATGCCGCAGAGGTCAGAAGAGGGTGTCAGATTCCCCTGGAACTGGAGTTAAAGATGGTTCTCAGCTGACATGTGGGTGCTGGGGATTGAACCCGGGTCCTCTGCAAGAGCAGATGGCACTCTTAACCGCTAGGCCATCTCTCCAGCCCTGGTGTAGGTTTTTTATTTGTTTTTCTTTTTGTGTGTGTGAGGCAGGGTCCCCTTCTTGTCTGGCCTGGAACTCACTGTGTAGATTAGGTTGGCCTCAAACTCATAGAGATCTGCCTCCTGAGTGCTGGGATTAAAGGCATACATCACCACCAGGTTGGCTTCTCTTCTCCTTTTTGAATGGGTACAAGACAGATACTACAAGGCCATAGCTGGGTGAAAACAGAGTGCCCTTTTTCAGTCAAGACAGGCAATGTGACCCTTCAATACCAATAGCTGAGAAGAACTGAAATGCATTCATAAAATTTCTCCTAGCCAGGCAGAGGCAGGTGGATCTCTGTGAGTTTAAGGCCAGCCTGGTCTGCAGAGCAAGCTCCAGGGCAGCTGGGACTAAAAGGGTGGCCCTATCTCAAAAATACAAAAAATTAAAAAAAAAAAAAAAAAAGGAAAAGAAAAAAAAAAAAAAAAAAAAAAAAAAAAAAAAAATAAAAAAAAAAATAGCTGGGCGTGGGGGCACACACCTTTAATCCCAGCACTCGGGACACAGAGGTAGGCGGATCTCTGTGGGTTCAAGGCCAGCCTGGTCTACAGAGCAAGCTCCAGGACAGCTGGTACTAAATGGGAGACCCTGTCTCGAAAATACAAAAAAAAAAAAAAAAAAAAAAAAAAAAAAGAAAAAGAAAAAGAAAAATAACTATTTGGTTTTCCTCTCACACTATGCTCTGTTTTGTTAAACAACCTAAAATAACCTATTTAGGCTAGGCTGTAACTCAGTGCTAAAGAGCTTGCTTAGCATACCTGAGACTCTGTACCCAGTACCACCATTTAAACAAAAGAAAGAAATTGTTTCATAGATATCTGGGTGTGCTGCACACACCTTTAAATCCCAGCACTTGAGAGGCAGAGGCAGGTAGATTTCTGTGAGGATTGAGCGCACCCTCGGTCTCAATGTTAATTCTAGGACAGCTGGTCTACAGGGAGAACACCTTATCTCAAAAAAGCAAAACAAAAATCAATCCTATTTAAAAAAATAACCTATTTACTTAAAAAGTCTCTTCCCCCCCAATGTCACCTTTCTAACCAGTCCATTTATTTGGGTTCAGTCCTCAAGAACAGTGATGTACTCAAAGACTAAGCCCATCATTACATTCAGGCATCACGTGTAAGGTTGAACAGGTTTGACCTCAACTTGTTTAGTGTCCCAATCAGTTCAAAAAATATTTCTGATATGAAAAAACATAAGCAGCCAGGTATGGTGGGCACACCTTTAATCCCAGCACTTAGGAGGCAGATCTCTACAAGTTCAAGCCTGCCAGCCTAGTCTACACAGCAAATTCCAGGCCAGCTGGGGCTACAGGAAGACCCTGTCTCAAAAAAAAAAAAAAAAAAAAAAAAAACCAACCTTAAGCAGTAGGGTGCCTTCTCAGGTCAAACTACTCTTTGCCCTTATCACCTTGAACCCTCCTTCAGTCCACTAGTTAACTCCCCACCACCAACACAAGGCACCTTTATCCTGGTACCTATCCTCTGGCGGGCTGTCCTCTGATCTACTTATCTTTCCAGATTCATTTCAGAGCTCACATCCATAATGGCTGCACTTCCCTCTACTTTACTTTATAGTATTTAAGCAGAATTGCTGTCAGCAAGAAACCAATCCCTTAGAGTGTCTTTTCTAACACTACTTTGTTCTATGATTGGTGGCCTTGGCCCCTCCCAATCTTACCCTGCAAGTGTCCTGAAGCTGGTTAACATTCAATGGTCATTTGGGTTCCCATAGCTCCTATGACGGCACGTGTCATATTTTGAGGGAGTGATTTTGTTCTGAATGATGCACAGCATAACAGAACAAGTAAAATCTAGGGATAATTAAAAAAACACCATACTTTATTAGTTGGCTACAGACAAGAATCCCCCTCCTCCCCAGGGTGTGGGGGTCAGGGGGTAGTGGTGATGGTAATGCAATTGAGACAGTCTTGCTATGTAGCCAGGCGTGCTCTGAACTCAGCTTTCTGTTCAGCCTTGCAGTGCAGGAGTATAGGTATGAGCCACTACAGCCAGCAGAATCTAAGTAGGTCCTAGGAAAAAAGATAGATTTCATGAGTTTGTTTAAGGAAAGAGAAAAATAAAGATAGAGATAACAGAATTAGAAACAGTCTGCCTGTCAGTTAAGCAACAATCCCAAACAACCACTAAGTGGAATACCTCAAAAAAGATACCTCAGTGTTTATGGTTTATATTTCAAGCAGTCATGGTGGGGTGTGGGAAAAGTTTTCAAGTTAGCAATAATAATTATCACTCGGAAAAACTTCACTTGAGCCTACCTCGCTACTGCTACTGTGCAAAGCTCTACCCTCAGGATTTTTGCTAGGACTGCTTGCATGCACTTTCTCCAAGACAAAAAAGTTTAAAAAATGGAAATGTTGAGTTGGGAGGGAAATTTCACTGTGAGTGGATACAAGGGGGCCACGCGCTGGCTGGACCACAGGAGGGAGGAAGTGATGCTGTGTCTACTAATCCCATTTCCCTCTTGGGGCAGGGTGTTTCCTGGAATCTGAAGTGTGTCTGCTTCAATCTGCCTGTTGTGACTAGTGGCTAGCTTTTGTAGTTGTTGTTTTCCTTCTAGTGGTAGATGCCTTGGACATGTTAGCATTCTACCAATGAGCTACAATCCCCATTCTCCATGCAGTTTTTTTTATAGTCTCAATTCTTTCCAGCAATAGTCTAGAAGAACTTGCTGTTATTCATTGAATGGTAATTAGATTGTTGGAGAGAGAAACATGTTCCCTCATACCCAAAAGCTATTACACTAGGAGTCAGGACCATTTGGCATTTTTTAAATATAAGAGTTCCTTTGTGAACTTCAATTACATTGGAAAGCCTTGAACAAGATTATCGTCAGGTCAATGAAGAATCAAAACAGGGTATTTCTTGTTGTTTTTTAGTTGTTATTGATTCTTTGGTGTGATGTGTCTGGAATGACTGTCGTCTTCATGTACGGTCTTAACGGTGCTGTCAACACCAAAGTGTACCTCGTAGTCTGAATGCACCCCTCACCCACAGGGTCAGAAGAGGGTCATCGGATTCCCCTGGAACTTGGAGTTCTCCTGGAATTGGATTACAGGAGCTGGTTCTTAGCGCCATGTTGGGTGTGGTGGATACAACCTGGGTCTACTGCAAAGAGCAGTCTGGTGCTCTTAACCGCTAGCTATCTCTCCATGCCCCCCAATCACAGGTATTTCTTGTTCTCTACTAATTTAAATGTCTCTGTATGGTGGCAAATGCCCTTAATCTTTTGTCTTGGGAGGCAGTCAATCACTATGCGATCAAGGCCAGCTTAAGATTTCTATACAGCGACAATTCAGAGCCGCTAGAAGCTACATGTAAAGTGATAATCACCTGTTCTCAAGAGAAACAAAGCCAACTTAAAAAAAAAATTCTCGCTGAACATTGTTTTGCTTGCAAGTACTTGTCCAGTGGCACAAAGTACCTAACACTGCTGTCAATTATTTTTCTCTTCATGCTGCGGCATTGAACCCAGGCCTCACCCATGTCAAGGGAAGCACTCTGCCAAAGAACAACATCCCCTATCCTATCCATTCAGTTTTGATATTATATTCCCCTTTCTCTAGATTTTTTTGGTGTCTTTTTTCCTGGTTCCAATTTTGTCTCCCTACCCTTATTTCAATTCCCTCCTTACTTCCTTCTCACAACCTACTTTTCTGACTCTACTCCACTTCTTCCTCAAAAAAGTGAACTAGCGGATGGCCACAGCTGGGTCGTCTGCCGACGGTTGGCGCAGCCACGATCCCTCTTTAATCCTAGCGCACCCTTGTGCGAGACATTACGCCGGAGCCTCCAGGACTCCTATCTCTGCTTCCTTCCTCCTCTTGCTGCCTTATTTCTTTCATAAGCGCTCCAGTTTGCCTTGGTCTACAGAGTGACCCCCCTCCTTGCCAGTTCCAGGGCACAGCTCGTCTGGGCTTATCCAGTCTGCTGTTTCGTATCCCATGTGTCTGGGGAATACACAGAAAATAATAAAAATTTATTAGTTGTGTGGAAAACCCACACATGAGCCTCTCCTATAGACATGATGGCACAGCAGATGAAGCAATTCTCCCTGACATGTGGAGTTCAGCCAGCCTGAGTCTACATACGCTCGAGTGCTACAGCGCCATCGCTACACGTATGCACTGCAACTGCATAGAGAGATCCTGCTCTATAAAAGATACCAAAACCATAAAAAAAATTAACAGACATAGATATAAATGATCTTTATGAATCAAATCTCATTCGAGTGCAAATCTTCTCTACCTTTAAACTAGTCATTACCCTGAGTTTGATCTGCATCTTACTGTGACAAGCTTATATTATTCTTCCAAATAAAAGATAAATAACGCTTAGCAACACACTCAGCCAAACACAGACCTTCATAAAGAAATATGGGGCGACTGGAGATAGTCACGAGACCTACAACCTTTTTCTGAGCATTTCCAATGTGACTGGAGACACAACACTAACTATTAACAGGCAGGGTAAATTACTTCTCTCCTTGCTGTTGAAGTGGAGTCTACGTAATTACTACATTCTGGGCCTTCTCCAGGCAACTGCAGGGGTAGAAGGCTTGGAAGGAGCAAGGTCCCTGACAGGGCTGGGGGGTGGGGACAGCCAGAAAACATGGCAAATACAGTTGGCATGTCCCACTAAAAGTCAGCAAGCTTGGCTTTGCTCCGCCTATAGTATTATCTAAGCACCTACACACATATAAAAAAATCGGCACTTTCATCCCACAGAAATGTCACAACCCCCAGGAAAGACAGGGACTAAGAGTGCTAAATAATAGGATATGTTAGTGCAAACAATGGGTGTGCCATACCCTCAAAACAACGTCCCAATTTCATGTGTATTTAAAGGGGCAATCTATGTGCCTTCCCATGACTTTGAATGAGCTCAATACTAACAGCAGCATCCATACTGCTCAGAAACCAAAGAGTGACTGGCATCTAAATAAATTACTCTCTTAACCCAAGTAAGTAGTTCTCCAAATCACAAGGATAGACATATTATCATCAACTATGACTAGAGTTTGCAGCTGCTTAGAATACAATCACTTGACCTTTATACTTGACCCTTACTCCAAACAGCAGAACAGTTTTTTGTGTCATGAATGTCTAACTAGAACACATTCAATTCAATTTTCATCATTAAGCTCATGGCCATTAAACTCTGTGAGGGGGAAAGAGTTAACCTGGTTTTAAGAATTATGCTTCCTTTGGGCATGGTGATGCACGCCTTTAATCCCAGCACTTGGGAGGCACAAAGACAGCCGTGAATCTCTGTAGTTCAAGCCAGACTCTGGTCATCAAGAGTTAGTTGAGTTCCATCCAGGCCAGCTGGGGCTATAGGGAGACCCTGTCTCAAAAAGACTGACTAAATAAATAAATAAAATAAATAAATAAATAAATAAATAAATAGAATTATGTTTCCTAGTTGGGTGTGGTGGCACACCTTTAATCCCAGCACTCAGAAGCAGAGGCTGGCAGATCTCTGTGAGTTCAAGTCCACCCTGGACTACATAGGAAGTTCCAGGCCAGCTGGGACTATAGGAAGACCCAGGCTTCTGTTTTTTAGAGAGTTCCTAATGGCCATACGTTTCCCCTTGGCCCCTTATTCTGAAGTTACCACAATTTTTTGGTATGGGGTATCTTGCACACCTTTCCCTAGACTCCTCTCTTCAACAGGCCTGTGTCGCTGTTGTTCTGGGGTGTTTTTCCCCCTTGTAAAGGCTCACTGGGTGTACTCAGGGCTGGATAATGATTTGTTTTCTGATTCTGGCTCTGGAATACACCATTATATTTCAAAACTTTTATAAGGGATGGGGACTGCTTGGGAAGCAGACTTTTGTCCTGTACCATGAGCGATGCACGCTGCCTTTCCATGTTGGCTCTATGCTTGACTTGAGCTTTTTTTTTTTTTTAAATGGGCACAGAATTCAATGGAATTCTAGACTGAAAAAAATTCCCTGAGGACATTAGAGAACCTTATTTTTCTAGGTACTTAAAGATGTGCAAGCAAAAAGGTACTGGCAATCTTATGATCTCTTTATGTGAGTGTGCATGTAGTGTTCACGGGTGCTCAGAAGCTATGAGGAGAGGAGGGTGTCAGATCCCCCTGGAGTGGAGTTACGAGCGTAGAGCTAGCAGCCACCTGATATGGTGCTGAAACTGAACTCTGGTCCTCTGCAAGAGCAGGAATCACCTTCTTTTTTTTTGTATTGTATTTTGGCTAGATACGGTCTCCCTTTAGTCTCAGCTGGCCTTGGAGCTCACTCTGTAGAAGCAGCTGGCCTTGAATCTCATAGAGATCCGCCTGCCTCTGCCTCCCAAGTGCTAGGATTAAAGGCATGTGCCACCATGCCCCGCCTTAGGAATCACTCTTAATGGCTGAGCAATCTCTCCAGCCCCTGTAACATTTTATTTTTGGGAAAGAGAGAAGGGCTGGCTGGGAATACAACCAGGGTCTGCTGCAGGCTGGTGAATGCTCTAACAGAGAACTACAGCCCTAGGTTATCTGTATTATACTTTATGAGGACTAGGTTTCTTTTTTTTTTCTTTGGGGGGGTTCTTTTTTCTAGATGTTTTTTGAATCCTTTCTTCTTTTTAAAAAAGTGTAGATAGATAGATAGATAGATTGGCCGGGCATGGTGGCACACGCCTTTAATCCTAGCACTTGGGAGGCAGAGGGGCTGGCGGATCGTTGGAGTCAAGGCCAGCCTGGTCTACCCGGATGAATTCCAGACACGGACGTCTAATCAGGGGTATGACCCTTGATTCTGTGCAAATCAAGGACCATGACAAATTATCTCACTAAATGTGTAATAGGTTCTAAAAAAATTGAAAGTGTGTTCACCACACTCAGCAAGGAGTTTCAGATGAGAAAAGCTTTTGACAGTTATATATATTTTTTTTTTTAAAGTACAGGTTTTGCTTATATAACTTGAAACTGACTCAATTCATGATTCATTTTGCTCTGGCATCCAGATGCTTAGCTGTAAGTACTATCTACCACTCTTAGAACCTTCTCTCCTCCCCAACCACCATTTTGGATATACAAACCTACCACTCACAACATACACTCGCTGAGCGCTGAGTCAGGCCATCACCACCTCATATTCACTACACACTCTGGTAAATCCCATCAAACTTACGGTCCAATATTGTTGAAATTTGTAGTCACTCTACCGCCTCTAGTATCTACTCGCTATGTTCCCCGGGAACGGAAACACTTGCCACTCTCATACATTGATATACCTATCTCTGATACAGAGAACACTAGCTGCATGCTCCTTTTGGAAAACTCTGGCCAGAGGTTAAGAATATATGCACCTTCTGTCAGGTATGGAGCAGAGGCTCATGACTGCGCAACTCAACTGTGTCATAGCAGAAGTCTCATCTACCTTACAAGCCTCACGAGCCTAATGAAAATGTGGACCCTTGATGTCCTATCAGGCTGTCCCATTATAGCTCAATCGACAGAATGTAGCGCGGCTTTCATGGTCCACCTTTTGCTAGCATGATGAAAATCATTATCGCTTCACTCTGTGAAATTCAATGAAGGCTCATACAGAAGCACATCATCGAGTAAATCTTAATCGTTGTACTCCACACAGAAGCAACAGTGACCTATAAACTGTTCTGTACTAATATAGTACACTAGAGTACTGTTTGTGTCCTAACGACCCTAGAAAACGTAAAAGATTTCACCTGGAAGGAGGGTTGAGTCTTCTGCTCAATCGGACGTATATGCCTTGAATATAATCACACGAACTGCATCTGTCGCCTGGGGCCCACCATTCTGTGTCCTTACTGCTCAATAGAAGTGGCAGGCAATGAAAGAGTGCACCTTTGTGGACAGTTATACTTGGTTCAAGGCCACAGGCCTTTGCCAGGTTCCTACGCCGACTTGTGTGTGAGTTTACCAGGACAGCTGCGATGGCACATGTGGCTAATCAGGTGAAGAACTGTTCTCAATAAAGCTCCTCAAAAAAAAAAAAAAAAAGTTAAAATTTCATTTCAAAGCAAACTTCTTTAGATCCCCATCTCAAATCTATTCTTTCTACCAGAAAGCCATGAAAGTTTCCCACAATACTCTCTCAAAGTTCTTTTCTCACAGTCTCTCCCTCCCTACAACACAGGATTATGAAAGCTTCCACAGACAGAAAGTTAAACAAAAGATTTATTTACTTACAGAGCATGGAGGGGGAAGAATCAAGTAGGAGATTCTAGCAGTACTTCACTCATATAGGAATAAGAATGTACAATGGTGATACTTGTCTGGGTTACCTTCTGCTAGCCAGATTAATAACTATTTTAAACTAAGGCAATAAAACATTTCAACAGGGATCGAACCTACAAGGTCATCAGAACTTGTGACAGAAGAATGTGCTTAAAGTTACCCAGTGAGCCATCTCTGCACCAGTTGGGACGCCCCCCAACAGGTTTCTAAACGCAAAGATAGTGTACATATGGTTAGAGAGTAATGTATGGTCTTAGCGTCGCTCAGTGACTTTGCCTCTATGTCCTCAGGCTAGAGCATTGTATCCCTGATTACTGCCCAAGAACAATATTGCTTAAGCTACTAGTACAAAGAACATTTACTTACCATTCACATTATAGCAACAAGATTTGCTTTATTGCATATCTGCATATCTGTCAGTCTAGATAGCCCTTATATCACCCCGGTTTTTTTTTTTTGTTTTTTTGTGTCTTTTTTCAAGACATGGGTTGCTCCCTGTAGCCCCAGCTGACCTGGAACTCATCTCTGTTTTAGCCAGGCTGCACACTGCATAAATTCACAAAGGTCTGCCTGTCTCAGCCTTACTGGCCTCGCTAAGTTAGACTGTAGGCATTAAAAAGCAGTGCAGCGACATTCTTGGCCCATGCCGACTCAGCCTTATCTTCTTCCCCCTTCTACTCAAGTCCATCTAGTTCACACCTCTCTGTTTGAAATGTTGTACAATCGCCTTCCACAACGCACCCAACCATCTTCCAGCCTCAGCTTCTTTCTAAATTGGGTGATTAACAAAGCTTCTGACTAGACACCCCAGGCGATACCTTACTTCACCTTGTAGTTCTCCTTACTTGTGCTCACTACACATCTGATGACAGTCTTCTAATGTTTTAAAACTTCCCTATGGTATTCATATGAACTTCAGAGTTGCAGACATCAGTATGCTAAATATCAGTTCATGGCATTTCCTTTTGTTATGCAAGACATACAGCTACCACTACTGAGATACAAAGCAACATTGTTGGGTTTCCCTGGGGCCCTTTCTCCCAAGCCAACTCCACCCTCTGAAGCTAGCTCCAGCCTCTTCTCAGTCATCAAGGCCAGGAAATAAATATCTCCTACTGCTGAAGCCCAATCCCCAGGTTTATTGACTGCCCTTACTTGAGTTAGCAATCTCACTATAGATCATACCATTGATGAATGAGAAAATGAAGCGTTCAATCATCCGTAGAATACTATTCTGGTTTCAGGTCATTGTCACTAGTCTTCTTATAGCTTCACACATTCATAACTACAACAGTAGCACCCCACCTTGCCAACCCCCAATTTTAGATACAATACATTTTGGCATCAATTCATTTAAACAAGCCTTGTGGCTGACTCCGTGCTCGGATGTTGGTTACAAATTGCTACGTTATTGGGGGGGGTCTTCTATTTCTCCCGTGTACCCTAGCTGGGCCAGAACTATATTTGGAGATGAGGCTAGTTTGAAAAGCAACCAGATCCCCCTGCTACTTGCTCCCTAGTGGTGGGATTTAAAGGCAGCACCACCACACCACCGTTACTTTTCAAGCTAATTCCTCCCCCCATCCCTTCTGTATTTACTGATGTGGGCAGTGAATTAATAGCTAAATTTAGGCAAAGATCCAAATCCCAGAAGGGTTTTTTCGTTTTGTTTAGGGGGGATGTGAACAGGGGCTCACAGTGTAGCCCATGTGTTGTAGCTTGAAACTCCTGCACAATTCTCTCCTGCTTCAGTCCTTCCAAATATGCACCCCGCAATGAAGATAGTGAGCACCGGATGTTCCAGCCAGAAATAAAGTAAGCTCACCGTTGATAACTAACACTCATTGAAAAATCAATCAAATATGGTAATGCGAATTAAACTATTTTCCCATCCACAAGAACATTAGCTATAACCATGTTAGCATGTGGGCACTGACAAGGAGATTTCTCCATTGAATCATATATCCCCCATCTAATAGACCACTTCCAAGACTTGCGTCTGGTGTGTTTCTGCAAACATGGTATGAACTTCTCCATGTTCTAAACTCTACTATAAAGTATATTGTAGGAGCTTTCCAATTACATGTAGGGACAGTATTTTACTGGAAAGACTCTTTAATTACACTACCCTCGCTTATGCCTGCCCTTAAGTACAATGGTGCAGTATCGCAAAACTCAGTCTTTTCAAGATCCACTTGCTCTCAATTATTGGAACAGAGCAGCATCAATTGATTAATATATCTCATAATTGTACATACCAAAAAAAGCTTTAAACATGATGACTCTTTAACATACAGTTGAAATAATTTGATTGTTCGGGGTTTACGACAGGGAGCTGAGACAGGAAAGCTGCTAGCGGTAGACTAAGCCACCTAGCGGTATTAGAAGCTGAAACAGCTGGATAAAGTCTCATAAAACTGTTCATACTCGATATCTTTAAAGGGTTCAATAAATATTTGGTGATTCGGCAGTATTGATATCAGCCTGTAGTTAGAATTGTTGTTGTAATAAGGATTACGCACTCAACAAGGCGATCCTATACCACTTTTGGTATTGCACATAATTTGCAAGGTCTAATGGTTAACTTAATTTATTTTAATTTCATTTCTACATTTCCTGAAAGAGACAAATATCATACACTAGAAAATTAAGAGTCATCCTCCGATAGCAGTTATGCTAGTTGGTATATGCCTAACAAAATATAACATAAGTCTTTTAGGAGGCTAAGATAAGAGAATTACCACAAGTTCAAAGCAGCCCAAACTATATAGACACTCTATCAAAAAATAGAAGGATTAATCGCCATGAAAATGAACCTTGTACACATTACCTATATGTAATTATGAAGATGAAACTAGAACTGTATTTCTCGCCAAAAATAATCACATTCAGATGGGCTCAACAATTCTCACTAGAAACGCGTTGTTGTTACTAACACCAATTACACTCAAATTTATTACCATCACCCAGCATGGAAAACCAGTCATAGGAAAAATGTAGGGATATTCATGAGCAGGATATCTTAGATCTCGTAAAGACAATAGACATGCATTATTTCCTCAGAAGAGGTATAGTATCCACAAAAGGCTTATACCTCTCACTCGCCTCTACGAACACCAATCTCCTCTACCTTAAATAATTGGGCACCCCTACTAAAACAAGACGCATAATGGACAGTTATAAATGTTGAAGCCCCACCCCATAACAAATACACCCAACACTCAATCACTACAAAGTGATTCAAACCAGCATTGGTGTATGTTTTTTGTTTATTGTTCTAATTTTTTAGTGTATTGTGGTTTTGTTTTTGTTTTTATTTTGTTACTTTTCGAGATTAAGGCAGGGTCGCCCGTGTTAGAGCGCGTGAGTTACTTTACAGCGAGCTGGTCCGTGGGAACTCAACCATTGGACAGACCAGGGCTGGCGACTAATGCTCAACTGCGAAACAAAGCTTGCGAATACTCAATAACTGCGACTGCTTTTCCTCTGCTCTTGCCGCCCAAGGCTAAGATTAAGAAGTAGGCTGTGGTGCACACCATGCCTGCTCAAGAGTGCTGAGGCCTGAATTTGTACGGAGTCTGTATTTCTTCCACCCAGGGTTGAACTTTCCGTTTCCTTATCCCCTTTCCTCTGTACCCTCCCCTTCCAGGCACCCTGCTGCTTTCTCTCTGAAAAGAGATCTTTTTTTTTTATCTGAGTGTGCTTATAGTAAAGTGATTCAGGAAGGCTTCTGAGAGAGAAGCCTCATGATGAAGTCTCGGTTTTTGACTACCAGTTCTAAGTCGTTACTATGAGCGTGCCTCGCTAAATCCTCCAGCGGTTAGAAGAGAGTTATTTTTCCATTTGGAGGAAGGATCACTGCACCACACAAAGTTATTCTAGGCTCAAGTGTCTCGGCATGTGCACACATTTAAATCAGACCAGCCGAGCATGAGTTCTGGACGAAAGATCGGTTTGAGCATCATCTTGGCAACTCTAAGTATCTGGAAGAATTTATGAGGCAGAAGCAGGCAGTGATTACTTCTTTTACTTGGCATTAGTTCCGTCTAGCAGCAACATACAAGCAATTCTTAGTCAACATGAAAGTGATGATCAGTTATCATGAACTATGCAAACTAATTGTGAGAAGTCATCACCTTTGCGTCCTCCCAAGTAAGATTCGATCCCCCCCCAAGGGAGTAATGTATTGATCACAATGCGGATGACACGTCAATACCTTAATATTTGAAGGTGTGAGATGTTACTCTCCCATGGGTCTGTCTATAAAAACCAAAAAAAATAAACCAAAAGAGAGGCATCAAAAGAAGGTTGTTATTTTTTCATGTCTGTTGATTAGGAAATGAGAAAGGGGCCATGGGATACTTCATGGAAGGGGAGAGAGAATGCACTGATATAAAGGAGGAAAGAGGAAATATTTTATTTATTTATTTATTTTTTGGTCTTTTTGAGACAGGGTCTCCCTGTAGCTCCAGCTGTCCTGGAGCTCACTCTGTAGACCAGGCTGGCCTTGAACTCACAAAGATCCGCCTGCCTCTGCCTCCCGAGTGCTAGGATTAAAGGCATGCGTTATTTTTTAATATTTTAATTAAACTTTTGTACACTTCATACTACATTTCTCAGTCCAATTTATATTCACTCCCCTTTCCATGCCCCCACTCCACCCTGATGCATTAATTACTCAGGATTGTCTTGTTTAGTATCCATGTGTTCTTGTAATTAGTTGGGCTTATTTTGGTGCTCATATTGAGCTTTACTGCACTGTGGTCTGATACAATGCAAGGAATAATTTCTATCCTTGTGTATTTGTTGAGTCTTCTTTTGTGCCCCAGTATGTGGTCAGTTTTGGAGAATGTTCCATGAGGTGCTGAGTAGAAAGTATATTCGCTGGTGTTTAGGTGGAATATTCTGTAGATGTCTGTGAGGTCCATTTGGTGTATTGTATTGTTCAGTTCTGATATCTCTCTGTTTATTTTTTTGTCCTGTTGATATATCCAAGGGGCTCAGAGGGGTGTTGAATTCCCCCACTATTAGTGTGTTGGAATTAATCTGTGTCTTGAGATCCTGCAGAGTAGTCTTTCTAAAATTAGGTGCACCAGAGTTTGGTGCATAGACATTTAAGATTGTGAAGTCTTTATGTTTCATTGTTCTTTGACAAGCATAAAATGGCTCTCTTTGTCTCTTCTGATTAATTTTACTTTGAGATCTATTTTGTCTGATATTAGAATAGACACTCCAGCTTGTTTCTTGGTACCATTTGTTTGGAATATTTTTTCCATTCTTTCACTCTAAGGTGGTGTCTGTCCTTGAGAGTGAGATGGGTTTCTTGTACACAGAATATAGAAGGATTCAGTTTCCTAATCCAATCTTCAAGTCTATACCTTTTGATTGGGGAGTTTAGAGCATTAGTATTTATGGTTATTATTGAGAGATGTGTGTGTTGCTTCCTTTTACCTTATTTTTTTGTTTACATTCTAGGTCTAGGTTTGTATTTACTCTGTTATGCTTTTGTTGCTTTCTCTCTTTAATTGATTAGGGATAGTTGCTCTTTCCTCTGTCCTTTGGATTGCTTCAAGGATTTTATGAATTGTTGGTTTCTTAGGCATGTATTCTTTCATCTTGTTCATATTGTGAAAGATTCTTCTTTCTCCTTCATCTATAATTGACATTTTTGCTGGGTATAGTAGTCTGAGTTGCCATCTAAAGTCGTTTAGTACTGGGAATACTTTGTTCCACATTTTTCTAGCTTTCATAGTTTGTGCTGAGAAGTCAGCTGTGATTCTGATGGGTTTCCCCTTTATATGTAACTTGTTTTACTCTTGTGGCTTTCAGTATTTTGTCTTTGTTTTGAGAATCTAGTGTTTTAACAGTTATATAGCATGGGGAATTTCTTTTCTGGTGTTCTATGTGCTTCTTGTTTTGTATGGGTTTGTCTTTTTTCAGTTTGGGGAAATTTTCTGATATCCTGTTGAAGACCTGGTCAATAGTATTGTATTGGGATTCATCTCCTTCCTCTATCCCTATGATGTAGAGGTTTGGTCTTTTCATAGTGTCACACATTTCCTACTTGTTCCACTCTTGTGTATTTTTTTTAAATTTTTCAAAATCATTACTTGAGCATTTTAGTTGGTCCATGTTATCCTGCATGTCTGATATTCTTTTTTCTGCTTCTTCCATTCCTCTTCAGAGGCTTTTTCCCCTCCCTTTCCTGTTGATTGGATGAATGTTCAATTTCCTTTTTCATTTCATCCTGTGATTTCTTTAGTATTACCACTTCCTTCTGGAGCCTGTCATTCTCATCTTGTAGCTCCTTGGTTAGTTGGACATTTTCTTTTTACATTTCAGCCTGGGATCTTTTCAGCATTTCCACTTCCTTCCAGACTTTGTCATTTTCTCCCTTTAGTTATTTCCAACCTTTGTCATTATCTCCCTCTAGGTCCTTCTTGAGTTTTTCAATCTCTCCCCTTAGTTCTTTCCAACATTTGTCATTATCACCGTCTTGATAATTCTTGAGTTTTTCATTCTCTTCCCTTAGTTCTCTATTTCTTTAAATATGTCTGTAATTGTTCTTCTGAGATCTGTGTCTTGGTTTCCTTCCAGGGAGATCTCATTGTAGGAATCTCCTGTAGGGTTGGATTTATTATGAGCTTTTCCCATGTTGGCTGAACAGACTATGGTCACTAATACTGCACCTGCAAGATCCCCTGCACCACCACTCCCCCAGGCTGAGAAAAATGAATTAATTAATTAAAAAAGTAAAATATCCATAAGAACCAACGAAATAGAGGCACTAATTACAAATCTCCCAAGTAAAAAATGCCCAGCACCAGATAGATACAGTACAGAGTTCTACCAATGCTTCAAAGAAGAACTAATACCAATACTCCTCAAATTTTTTGTACATTCAAAAAAAGAACATTTCCAATTAATTATATGAAGCCAGAATTACTCTGATGCTAAAACTAGTCAAATACCAACAAAAAGGGAAATTATAGGGCAATCTCGCTAATGAACATAAACAAAAAGTTCTTAATAAAATATTTGCAAACTAAATACAGGAACTTATCAAAAGATTATCAATGATGATCGAGTTGCTTTTATCTCAAAGAATCAGGGTGCTTCAACAAAGCAAATTAGTAAATGTGAGCCTGGACATAAAAAACTCAGGGAACAAAATCACATGATCATATCATTAGATCCAATAAAGTCCTTTGATAAATACCACAGCAAGTCATGATAAAAGTCATGGAGAATCTAAGGATCCAGGGGACATATCCCAACATAATAAAGGCAATATACAACAAGTCCTCAGTCAACACCATACTAAATGAAGAAAAACACAAATACTTCCACTAAAATCAGGTACAAAATATGTGTGCTCACTCTCTCCATTCCTGTTCAACATTGTGCTTAAAGTTTTAGCTAGAGCATTGGGACAAATGGGGGAGATAAAGGGGTTACAAATTGGAAAGGATGAAATCAAAGTGCTTACTTGTAGAGGATATGATAAAATATTAAGAGTCCCTACAGACTCCACAAGAAAACTTCTTGGGCTAATAAAAATATTCAGCAAAGTAGCAGGATATACAAGTAACACACAAAATCCAGCCTTTCTACACAACCAGCAACCATACCAAGAAATAAATCTGAGAAATGCTTCCATTCACAACAGCCTCAAAAACCATCACTTCCTGGATTGTTTCTTTTGCTGTACAGAAGCCTTTGAGTTTGATGAGGTCCCACTTGTTAGTTGTTGACCTTATTTCTTGTGCCACTGCTGTTTGATATAGAAAGTCTTTTCCTACCCCTATTTCTTGTAGACTGTTACCAACTTGTTCTTCTATCACCTTCAGTATTTCAGAAGACATTGAGGTCTTTTATCTACTTGGATTTGATTTTTGTACAGGGTGAGAGGTAGGGGTTTAGTTTTGTTCTCTCATATGGTGTTCCAGTTTTGCCTGAACCATTTGCTGAAGATATCTTTCCTCCAGTGAGATTTTTGGCCTTTTTATTGAATACGAGGTGGCTGACATTGTAGGAGCTCAAGTTTGGATCTTCAATTTTGTTCCTTTGGTCGACAGGTTGAAAGGAAGCAACACACATCTCTCAATAATTACCTTAAATATTAATGGTCTAAACTCCCCAATCAAAAGACATATACTGGGAGAATGGATTAGGAAACAGAATCCATCTATATGCTGCCTACAAGAAACCCATCTCACTGTCAAGGATAGACACCAACTCAAAATGAAATGATGGAAAAAATATTCTAAGCAAATGGTACCAAAAGTATAGTGTGTGTGTTTGTATGTGTATGATCAAAACGTATTGTTTGAAATCTTCCAAAATTTAATTCAAAACTACTGTATTGTAAAAAAATGGAAACCATGAAGGCTTGACATTTTGAGAGATTAGTTGGGTTTTACATTGGAAATTCAGTTTGAGTCCATATAGCTATATTGATATTTTTGTTCTTTTTTAATATTTAAAAAAAACATGTCTTTAAAGAATTGGACCTATTCATCACAGTTACTGAATGAACAGTAATGGAGTCAGTCTTTTTAACCCTCTAATCTGTGTTATGTGTAGTTACATCATATTTAGTGCTGATATTTGCAATTTGTGTTGATTTTTTCCCCTTGTATTCAAATAGCATTTTATCTCTTTCATTAATAATTTCAAAGAACAACTTTTACAGTTTTGTTATGATGTTGTTGTTTATTGATTTTTAATTTTATCTCTCGTTGATTTCAAATATTTTATTATTTCCTTTTAAATTACTCATTTTATCTTAGCCTTTTAGGTTAGAAGCCAAAATAATCAATTTTAAACATTTCTTTCCAATTTAAGCACTTAAAGCAACATATTTCTAAGATCTGCTTACGTTATTGCCCATAAATCTTGATAGACTGAATTTTTATTGTCATTCAGTTCAAAGAATTTACCATTTTTCCTTGTGGTTTCTTTTTTCAACTTATAAGATACTCAAGAGTCTTCTTTTCTAAACAATCGGGTGTTATCAGTCTGTAATTTTAATTTAATTTCATTATGTTTAGATAGTGTATTGAGTACAAATTTTTACTTATGATTGTATGGAGGTCATTTAAATATTGTTCAACATGTGGTCGATAGTTGGAGATGTTTCACATGCATTTGAAAAGGATATATATTCAATATTTCTATGTTGCAATGTTCTCTGAATTTCAATTAGAAGTTGGCTGATAGTGTTCAAATCTTCTATAATATTACTGATTTTTAGCCTACCTTTCCCATAAATTGCTGACAGCAATTTTGAAATCTCCAAATGTTCTGGATTTCTCTATTTTTGTTTCTATATTGCTCCTTAGTAAACGTTCACCCTTTGTATGCCTTTTTTAGTGGTGACTATTTTTATAATTTTTAAAGAGCTAATCCAGATTTTTCATGCTTATTTGTGCTGATTCCTTTTTCCATTATCTTACTTTTGTATGTGTGTGTTCAATTTGGAGGACAAATTTTGTAGCCAGTATAAAATGGAATTGTAATTTATATGCAGGCTAGTAATGTTTGGTTTTCCTTGGTGTTCTTAGTCCACTTATATTTAACACATTTATTAATATGGTTGAGTTTGGATCTAGCACCTTACTGTCCTTTTCTTTTATCCTATTTTTCCCTTTTCATCGTTTTAAAAGTCTTTTAAAAATGAATTTCTGGGGCTGGAGAGATGGCTTAGCGAGTGGTTTGTAACACTGGATGCTCTTACAGAGGACCTGGGTTTGATTCCCAGTACCCACACAGCGGCTATCAACTGTCCATAACTCCAGTTTCAGGAGAATTCAGGGTCCTCTTCTTACCTCGCAGGTATTGTGCAACATGGGTGCACTTCATACATGCAGGCAATGCACTCATACACATAAAATTATCAAATAGTTTAAAATGAGTTTCTCCTAGCATGGAAATTGCTCACAATTAGTGCATTTTAAGCTCTAACTCTTTTGTTTTTGAAAGAAGGGCTCATAGTATAGCTTAGACTGCCTTCAAAATCCCTATATGCCCAGGTCAGCCTTGAACTCCTGGTAATCCTGTCTCAGTCTCCCAATCTTCTTGGATTAAAAGTGTGAGCCATGACACCGCACATGATCTAACTTTTGAAAAGTATTTTTTAAAGAGTTGATGTAAGATGTACATCCTTAATTTAATGCAAAATTTATATCCTTAATTTAACAGTCTTCTGAAAATACTTTTTGACTATTCTGAATATAATGTAATGAAATTATAATAACCAAGCTTCATTCCCACCATTCTTTGCACTATTATTGCCATGTGATTATTTCTTCATATGCAAAATTCTTCACAAGAAGATTCTACGATCAATTTTGCATTAAACAGGGAATTACTGTCAGAGAAAATAAAGAAGAGAATGCCTTTAGTCCTGCTCCCAGGTTTAGGATTTCCAATGCATTTATATCTACATGTAGGTTTTGGTAACATGGTGGCTTTTCTTTCAGTCTAAAGATCATCACCTGCTGTTTCCTGTAGTGCAGATGAACATTCGTTTTGTGTGGAAAATTTCTTTGTTTTGTCTTCATTATTGAATGGTATCCACTGGATATTGAATTCTGCTTTAAGAGTGCTATTTTCTCTGTTTTATTTAATTTCTGGCTTACATTGTTAATTATATTTCAGTGACCATTTCTTTCTTTTTCCCAAATGGATATATAATCAATTTTCATAGGTAGGTTTATAGCTTTCTCTTTTTAATTGCTTTTCTGTTTGATTATTACTTATAATCCTTTTCTATAGGCTCATTGAAATTTTATGGGTATATTTTCATTGGGTTTGGAATTCTTTTAAAAATGTTTACTTGTTTTCATTTATGTGTATGTGCCTACTTGTCTGTATGTTCACCATGTATGCAAAAGCACCTGCAGAGGCCAAATGGAGGTGTCAGATACCCTGGAACTGGAGTTACAGGATGTTGTGATGTGCCTGGTATGAGTTCTGGGAATTTAGGTGTAATTAGTTTTCATATGTGTTCTAGTTTGTCTTCCATTGCTGTGACAAAACATTCTGACCAACACCAACTTGGGGAGGAAAGGGTTTATTCAGCTTACATCTCCTGGGTCACAGTTCATCACTCAGGGAGCCCAAGGCAGGAACTCAGGGCAGGAACCTGGAGGCAGGAGCTGAAGCACAAGCCATGGAGGAATGCTGTTCACTGGCTTGCTCCCCTGGCTCATGCCCAGCCTGCCTTCTTATACGGTACACAACAACCTGCCCAGGGTGGCACCACTCATTGTGGGCTGGGCCCTCCCACACTGCTCGACCATCAAGACAATACTCCACAGATGTGGCCACAGGCCAATCCAATGGAGCCAATTCCCCAATTGAGGCTCCCTCAACCCAGGTGTGTCAAGTTGACACCAAAGCTATCCAGCACAATTGACCCCTTGTCAACTTGACACACAAACACATCACTATTAAACCACCTTTCCAGTTCTTATCCCCAAAGTATGATGTTAACACTAATCACAACCTAAGACAGTACATCCTTAAAAGCCCCACAGTCCTTAAAATGTCCAAACACTTAAAAGTCCAGTCTATTAAAAGTCTCTTAACTGTGGGCTGCTGTAAAATCCAAAACAAGTACTGTCTTATTTCAAAGGGAAGAATCAGGCACTCTCAAACAAAACCTAAGTCCAGCAAAGTAGCTCAAGGCTGGACACCTGGGATTCACTCATGATCTTCTGGGCTCCAAAGGGTTTTGGCAGCTCCCCTTCTCAGACTCTGCCATCCGTGGCACACCCAGCTCATCTCGAAGGCCCAGGCCGACTCCATTTCACACCTGCTGCTGCTCTTGGTGGTCATCCCATGGTCCTGGCATCTCTGAAAACCTGGGGTCGCCACTGAAACTGAGGCAGCACTTTCACCAATGGTCTCTTCTGACCTCTCCTGGTGCAAAGCCTCAGCTTCTCTCCATGACCCCTGCAATCCTGGGGTCTTCACTGCAACCGAGGTGCACTTCCACCAATGGTCTTTCCTGACCTCTCACAGTGCCAAGCATTGGCTGCTCTCTGTGACCCCCTCAAATTTCAACACCAAAACCATATAGGAGACTCTTATACAGTACCAAGTCCTGCTTCTGGCTTGAGATGGAGGCTCAGTCCTCTTTTGGAACATAGCTTCTGTGTGCTGACCCTGAAGAAATTCTGCCCAGAAGATTTCACCACAGTGATGCTGGTCTCTTGTTACTTACAGCTGATTTTTCAGCCCCAGCTAACCAGCATCAATTGTCCAAGTGCAACAAAGATTTCACTTCAGGTTTTGGTCTTTTGTTACTTACAGCTGATTCTTCAGCCCCAGCTGACCAGAACCCACAGATTAAACAGTCCTGATGATCTGTGCTTCCCTATGAAACTTCATAAGCCAGGCCTCCATCTTCTACAACTCCTTCAGCAAAACTGCTCCAAGCTCCACAGCAATGATCTTTAGGCATTCAATGATCTTCCCAGCCCAAAGTTCCAAACGCCTCCACAATCCTTCCCCAAAACACCAAAGTCAGTTCTGTCACAGCAATACCCTACTCTTCTGGTACCAATTTCTGTTGTAGTTTGTCCTCCATTGCTGTGACAAAACACTCTGTCCGTCACCAACTTTGGGAGGAAAGGGTTTATTCAGCTTACATCTCCTGGGTCACAGTTCATCACTCAGGGAGCCCAAGGCAGGACTCAGGGCAGGAACCTGGAGGCAGGAGCTGAAGCACAAGCCATGGAGGAATGCTGTTTACGAGCTTGCTCCCTTGGCTCATGCCCAGCCTGCCTTCTTATACTGTACACAACAACCTGCCCAGGGTGGCACCACTCATTGTGGGCTGGACCCTCCCACATTTTATGACAATCAAGACAATACTCCACAGATGTGGCCACAGGCCAATCCAATGGAGCCAATTCCCCAATTGAGGCTCCCTCAACCCAGGTGTGTCAAGTTGACACTAAAGCTATCTAGCACAATATGTTAAGATTATACATTCAGTTCATAACTCTAGTTTTTTTGTTGTTCTACTTTTTAAATAGTCTTTAGAATTTTCTCCATGTACATTCATCTTATATATGAATGACAATTTCACTGTTTCTTCCCCTATGCTTATGACTTTAATAATTTCTTTTGTCTATTGAACTGGTTAATAATACCAGTAGAATATTGAATGCAAGTGAGGAAAATCATTTTCATTGTATTTTTCTCAAACTTAAAAGCTATTAATAGTCTGGAAGAGAAGACTGAATGATAGAGTGCTTGGCTAGATCTTATAGAGCCCTGGGTTCCACCCATAGTATCCCCCTCCAAAGCAATGAAAATACCACCACTAACATAATGTGTACTGTAGATTTTTTATTATTTTTTTATTTTATTTTTTAATAATAGGTAATAAGTAATGAATACAAGCATCCTTCTTGTAAAACCATTTTGCAAGTAGCTATGCACAAACTTGTACAGCCTGATGCCCCCATTGTCCAGCTGGGGGAGTTTATATGTACTATCATGTTGATCAAATAAGAGTCCAGTCCATGTTTCTGTAGTTTCATAGCTCATCCCAATTGCAGCCCTTACATTCTCCCATGCCCACTTTTCCACAGATTGTTCCCTGGGCTTTAGAAAAGGGACACAAGTGGGTGAGAAGCAAAGCAGTCTACTTTCTCTGTACTGTAGATTTTTGATAGGTTCTCTTTATGACATTGTGTTGGTTTGACAGTGCATGTCCCCCATAGGCTTCAAGTATTCAGACATTTTGTCCCAAATTGGTGGTACTATTTTAGGAGGTCTTAGAAGGTGTGGCCTTGCTAGAGGAAGTATGTCACTGGGAATCCAGCTTAGTGAGTTCAACAAGCCTTGCAGTCTCCGGTCTTGCTTTCTCTCCACTTCCTTTGCTCATTGGAGGATGTGAACCTCGGCTTTCTGCACAAGCCCTGGCCACCATGCTGCCCCACCACATTGGACTCTAATTTCCTGGAACTGTCAGTCATAAGCTCAAATAAACTCTTCCTGTTATAAGTTCCCTTGGTCATGGTAGTTTTATCACAGCAACAGAAAAGTGACTAATAGACAGTGAGGAGATTCCCCTACATTTCCTAATTTTTTGTTAATATATAAATTTACTACAAGCTCATAAATATCAAGATTCATTATTGTTAAAATACACTATCCTAATATCTAAAAATTCATTTTATTGGGAATTCCAAAGCATAGAGAAAGGAATAAAGATAGGAATTCTTTTTTTTTTCTTTTTAAGACATGGTCTCCCTGTAGTATCAGCTGGCCTGGAACTCATTCTGTAGACCAGGCTAGTCTTGAACTCACAGAGATCTGCCTACCTCTGCCTCCCAAGTTCTGGGGTTACAGGCGTGCACCATGCCTGGCAAGATAAGAATTCTAAACTTCATATGGAGCAATGAAAATTCCAATAGTGAAAACAATCTTCAACAAAAAGAATAAGCCCAATGCCTATTTCCTTATTACAAATGATGATGCAGACAAAGCAATAGAAAGAAACACAGAAATCAACCAGTGGAACTGTAGAGCTCAAGAAAAAGTCCATATATATACATACATATATATATATATATATACATACATATATATATATATATATATATATATACTATCAATTCTAGAACCATGTGTCCCCCATCCCCCCACCCCACCAGATCTCATGCATTCTGCCAAACATGCTTTTCATCTCTTTCTCAGTCTTTCTCAATATTCTCCATGAGGAAGTTGACTGTTTTGAGCAGAAGTTCACTGTTTCAGTCAGTTATTCAATGCAGTCCTTTCTGTTGTTGTTGTTGTTATTATTGTTGTTGTTCTTGTTGTTTCCAATATGCATCACTCCCAACTGGTTTGGACAAAAGCTCAAGGGGCCATGCACAAGAAATACTTACAACTAGGTAATTGGCACTAGCATCCACAGATGAGGGATACCATTCGTCGTTTGTTTTTCTGGGACTGTGTTACTTCACTCAGCATGATGTCCTCTAGCTCCAGCCATTTTCCTGCAAAGCTCGTGATGTCGTCTTTCTTTACTGCTGCATAGAACTCCATTGTGTAGATGTACCACATTTTCTCTATCCACTCGTCAGTTGAGGGGCATTTAGGTTGGTTCCAGCTCCTTGCTATTGTGAAGAGAGCTGCAATAAACATGGCCGTGCATGTATCTCTGTGGTGGCGTAAGTCTTGAGGGTACATGCCCAGGAGTGGTATGGCTGGGTCGGGTGGCAAGTTCATTCCAAGTCTTCCAAGGGTTCTCCACACTGCTTTCCATAGTGGCTGTACGAGTTTACATTCCCACCAGCAGTGGATGAGTGTTCCCCTTTCCCCACAACCTCTCCAGCACTTGGTATCATTTGTTTTCTTGATCCTAGCCAGTCTTATTGGAGTAAGATGATATCTTAAAGTGGTTTTCATTTGCATTTCCTTAATGATTAGTGATGTTGAACAGTTCTTGAGGTGTTTCTCAGACATCTCTAATTCCTCACTTGTGAAGTCTCTGTTCAGTTCTTTGCTCCATCTATTGAGTGGGTCATTTGTTTTCTTTTTTCTTTGTTTTTTGAGTAGTTTATATATTCTGGAAATCAATGCTTTGTCAGATGTATCTGCAGTGAAGGTTTCCTCCCATTCTGTGGGATTTCTCTTCACTTCCTTGATTGTTTCTTTTGATGTACAGAAGCTTTTGAGTTTGATGAGGTCCCATTTGTCAATTGTCGACCTTAATTCTTGTGCAGCTGCTGTCTGATTTAGGAAGTCTTTTCCTACGCCTATGTCTTGTAGTCTGCTGCCAACTTTTTCTTCTATCACCTTCAGAGTTTGGGGTTTCACGTTGAGGTCTTTGATCCATCTGGAGTTGACTTTTGTACAGGGTGAAAGGTAGGGGTTTAATTTCATTCTTCTACAAGTGGTGATCCAGTTTTGCCAACACCACTTGCTGAAGATGCTCTTTTCTCCATTGTATCTTCTTGGCCCCCTTGTCAAATATGAGATGGCTAAAATTCTATGTGCTCAGATTTGGATCTTCAGTTTTGTTCCATTGGTCAACAGGTCTGTTTTTGTGTCAGTACCAGTCTGTTCTTATGACTATATCCCTGTAGTATAGTTTGAAGTCTGGTATAGAGATCCCCCCTGTGTAGCACTTTTCACTTAGGGTTATTTTGGCTATTCGGGGTCTTTTGTTTTTCCAAATGTATTTAAGGACTGTTTTTTTTCCAAGCCTGTGAAGAAACTCTTGGGGATTTTGATTGGGATTGCATTAAATCTATACAAGTGTTTCGGTAGAATGGACATTTTTACAATGTTAATTTTCCCAATCCTTGGGCATGGGAGGTTTTTCTATCTTCTGATGTCTTCTTCAATTTCTTTCTTTAAAGGTTTAAAGTTTTTGTTGTAGAGATCTTTGTTATATTTGGTTAGGTTTGTTCCTAGGTATTTTATTGTTTTTGAGGCTATTGTGAGTGGGAAGGTCTCTTTGAATTCTTTCTCCAGTTGCTTGTTCTTGGTGTAAAGAAAGACCATTGATTTTTTTTAGGTTAATTTTGTGTCTAAGAGTTTTCTGGTGGAGTTTTTAACATCCCTTAAGTAAACAATCATATCACCAGCAAATAGGGATAGCTTGACTTCCTCTTTTCCAGTTAGTACTCCTTTAATTTCCTTTTCTTACTTTATTGCTCTAGCAAGTGTTTCAAGCACTATATGGAAGAGGAGTGGTGAGAGGGGACAGCCTTGCCGAGTTCCTACCTTTAAAGGGAATGCTTCTGTCATTTCCACATTTAGGATGATATTGGCTGTGGATTTCCTGTTTATGGCTTTGATTACATTGAGGAATGATCCCTCCAATCTAATTCCTACTAAGACTTTAAGCATGAAAGGATGCTGGATTTTGTCAAAGGCTTTTTCAGCATCAATTGAGATGATGGTGTGGTTTTTGTCTTTCATTCCATTTATGTGTTTGATGATGTTTATTCATTTTCATATGTTGAACCATCCCTGCATCTCTGGTATGAATCCAACTTGGTCATGATGGACTATCTTCTTGATGTGCGTCTGTATGCGATTTACCAGTATCCTGTTTAGAATTTTGGCATCTGTGTTCATTAGGGAGATGGGTCTACAATTCTCCTTTTTAGTTGTATCTTTGCCTGGTTTTGGTAATAGAGTGGTGCTGGCTTCATAGAAGGAATTTGGGAGAATTCCGTCTGATTGTTTCCTTCTAAACAGTTTCAGTAATAATGGTTGTAGGCCTTTTTGAACATTTCCTAGTTTTCTGAGATATTTTATAAAAATAAAATGTGAATTTTTGAATTGCTTCTTTCTGGTACAATTACACATTTCCCTTTCAATTTTGTGTAAATTTGGGGAACTGAGATTGGCACTGATTCAGTCCATTCATCTTACTCCTATTACCCTAGTAGCAATTACATTTACCTGCTTGTGTGTATATGTGTTGTACTATAGTTCTATAAAATACTATCAGTTGTGTAGGCTCATGAATTTACTTCCAGAGTCAACATACCCATCATTTCCCTCACTGTGAGCTCACCTCTTTGTACAGACCCAGCTGCCCTCCTCTTTCTTTTCCTTTGTTGCTATTTCCCAGCAAACATTAATTTGTTCTTCATTTCTGAAATGTTTTATAAATGCAATCATACTTGTGTAACCTTATGGGAATGGAAGTTTGTGAGTAGTGGTAGTCTATGACCTTTTCCTTCTGAGTGTATTGTACCAATTTGTTTAGCCATCTACCTGTTGAATAATGTCTGCCTGTTTCCAGTTTTTGGCTATTGTAAACAAATCAGCTCTGAACATTATACACTGGCTTTTGAAGAGGCATACATCTTTATTCATCTGAATTAAAGGCTCAGAAGAGAAACTGTTGGGTTGGTTATACATTAGTTGCATGTTTAGCTTTACATAAGGATATCAAAATGTTTTTTGAGAGTTCCTGTTATGGTTGATTTCTGTCCCACACATATTCATGTAATGAAACCCTCACCCCTAGCATCTCAGAATGTGATCTATTTTGGAGAAGTCTTTTTTGAGGAAAGCTAATTCAAATATGCTGTTAGAGTAAGACTGAATCCAACATGTCTGGTGTGTTTATCAATGGAAAATATTTGAATATACAAATACACACAGAGAGAATAAGATGTGAAGATATGGGACAGGAAGAAGAGCTGGCACGAGAGGCAAGGGACAGATATTTTCCCACAAGTCTTCAGAAAGAATCAATCTCATGGGCATTTTTATTTTTGATTTCTAGTCTCCAGAAGTACGGGGTGATTAATAGACTGTTGAAACCCTTTTTGGTTTCTGTTACTTTAATAAAGCAACACTAGCAAATGTGTATAGGCTGTATAGCACCACCCCAACCTTCTTTTTTTTTTTTTTACATTTTTTCCACTAATGTTCCATTACTTCACATCCTTGTCGAAATGTGGTGTATTATTCTGTAGGTGTGCAGCAGCATGTCATTGTAGTTTTAGCTTTTTCCACTGTGTGTTAATGAAGTAGACTAATTTTAGTGTGCTTATTTGCCACTTGTTCTTCAGTGAACTATCTGTTCATATCTTCTGAAATTTTTCTCAATAGATTTTTAAATGTCCTAAAAGTTTTGAAAGCTCTTTGTTCTACATATTAGTCTTGTCATGCATTCTACAAATATTTTCTCTAAATAAGTATTTTATGTTTCATCATTTTCACCAAGACTTTGCAGAAGAGTAGTACTAATTTTGATAATGAACGATCTTTTATTATTTTGCAGATCATTCTTTTGGTGTTATCTAAGAACTCATTCTATGAGTTATATATTTATTTACCCTTGTTTTCCCACAAATTTCTTAGAGTTTTATATTTAAGTTAATGTTTATTTTTTGTCTTAAACATGAGATGTGAATTTGGATTGGGTTCAGGTTGTATGTGTGTGCTTGTATGACTATGGTTTCTAATTGCTCCAACAGTATTTCTTGAAAGGGTTAGCCTTATGTTGTGGAATTCTTTCTGGATCTTTGTTAAAAATTAGCCAATCATATCTTTATTTCTAAGGTTTCTGTTGTATCTCATTAATCTAGAAAAATAAGAAAGCCAATTGTCTGCTGTCATCTTCAGGACATGTATTTTAGATTGAAAGATACAATAGGTTGAAGTAAAAAGGCTAGAAAATAATAGGCCTACAAACAACAAGAATAGAAAAGCTGGAGTGGTGATACTTATATCAGAATTTAAATGGATTTTTAAATAATAAGCATCTTTAGAACAAAGCAGAATAATTTTGCGGTGATAGGTGAGTCAATTCATTGAGGATATGAATTATAAGCCTATTTGTATTTTAGTACTCCCCAAATAGATGAAGTAAATTCAGAAATAATTGGGGAGAAAAATATAACATTTAAATGCTAAAGTAATAGTGGGAGACTTGAGTGTTTCAGTATTATTAACAGATAGACCTAAGAGGTAGTTGTACAAATATTACACCCAACAAGAGTTGATGTTCATTTTTCTTTAGTGCACATGAAATATATATATAATACGGTGCCCTGTGAACTGGTGATCCTCCTGATTCAGTCTTCTAGGTAGCTAGGATTATAAATTTAACCCATTGGGCCCAGTTTATATATTTTAAAATTATGCAATCAGTCCAAAACAGAATTTATTACCAAGATGCAATGAGATTAGAAATCTGTCTCAGAATTAAATTTGATAATTATTAAGCATGCACTCTTGCTTTTCTACTCTATGAATATTATGGAGCTACCAGTTTTTTTCCTGATTGGTCCCCATAAAAATAATTTAATTTGTTTTCAACAATGTTTCAAGCTTGACTTTCCATGGAACACACTTTTTTGTTTTTAATGTATATTGTTATTGCTTTTTTGTTCATTTCATGCAATAAATCTATCATATTTAGACCCCACCCCATATTCACCTCTATGCCCCCACTAGATTTCATGCATTCTGTCATATATGCTAAAGCCTATTGAGTCAAATTTTTGTACCCTAATTTCCCTTAGTGCAAGTTCATCCACTGGAGTCTAGTCAGCCTATCAAGAGTCCCTCCCTTAAAACTATCTACTCTCCCTTACCTAGCAGTAATGAGCTGTCAATAGTTCCTCAGCTAAAGTTGGGGCCTGCTGCTTATTTTTCAAATTCTATGCAGGGATTTTGTCTAAGTTGGCATGAATCTTGTTCATGCTGTCATCATTGTTGCCAGTTCATATGAGGAACTTTTCAGAGGCCTGGAAACTTCTGTTTCCATAGGGTCATGTACCAACCATGGCTCTTCCAATCTTTCCACCCCCTTTTGGACAATGTTCCCTGTGTCCTGGGTGGATGAGTTATAATAGAGGAGTCTTTTCCAGTAATATGCACTGGCACACTGCAGAGTGTGTGTCCCCTGAACACACTTTTCAAAATAAAATTAGTCCTTGTAGTCTCAGTTGTGGAGATCTGTGTTGTTATGTTTTATCTTTTATTGTGTGTTGAATTTTTGTCCCACTGCAAGGGTGTAGGCCTCAATGGCAATAGCACACTCTCTTAGAGGAGCACTCCATATCTAGCACCACAGGAATGGGAGTTGAAGTTAGCACCTGGTTTTCTCTACTTGACCCTATTAGTATATAATTGCTCCCTTTACAGAAAGCTCAGTCAAGTGAGTTAGGACAAAGTACATCACGGACTACTATGCCTAGTATAGTTACTCTACTATACTGGTGGGGGAAAGAAGAGTAGTCCGTTGTAGCTACTCAGAATAACACTTCTATAGTATGGAAATTAGATGATAACCAATCTTGGTTGTGTGCTTCTTCCAGAATAAAACTGTGACCCTAGACTGTGGGTTGAGTAGATGATGAAGGAGCCAAATTCTTAACTTCAAATAACTGGAATAGATTTCCACCAAAATGAGCTGGCAGTGGTAGGGATATAAACATGTCAGATATAAACATCTCAAAAACATCAAAATCAGACTGGGAACAGCTGACTTAACATTTCACTTCTATAAGTAAAGTGTTATATATGTGAAAAAATGTTTTATATTGTTAAGTATGAATAGTGGACTCAGTTTTGCCCAATTTTAATAATTTTTGGAAAGCGATGTATGTTTGAAACATTTCTTATTTTAGTAAAAACTGGCCTCTTTTGAAAAAGAAAATGTCAAGACTTCAGTTCAGCAAATATTATTGTTCTTAACAGGATTAAATTGCTCTCTTGATTAGACATCTTTATTTGCTTTGAATTCCTAGAGGCAATTTCCATATAGTTTAAATGTTTTAAAAGAGAATTTCCTCCCAGCACTTGGGAAGGAGAAGCAGGCAGATCTCTGTGAGTTCAAGGCCAGTCTGGTCTACATAGTGAGTTCCAGGCCAGCTGGGACTAAAGGGAGAGCCTGTCTAAAAAAGACAGAAAAAATTTCCATGGGGCTGGAGAAACTGTTCAGTGGTTAAGAGCACTGGCTGCTCTTGCAGTGGACGCAGGTTTGATTCCCAGCACCCATATAGCACCTGACAGCCATTCAAAACTTCAGTTTCAGGGACCCCAACGCCCTCTTCTGACCTCTGTGGGCATTGCACAACATGGATGCACTTACATATATGGAGACAATATGCTCATACATATAAAATAGAACTAAATAAAAATTTTTAAAAATAATTTCGAAAAATTAATAATTTTGTTGGTGGGAATAATGTCAGCTGTGCTCACCATTATCATTCTGAAGGTATACCTCTAGATTAAACTATTTTCCATGAATACATTGACTTGAACCAGGACTATTTACTGAATATACCATCTCACCAAAGTACTGCAGGAATTCTTATTACAAATCTGATGACAGTATATGTATTAGTCACTTTTCTGTTGCTGTGATAGAACCATCATGACCAAGGGAACTTATAAAGGAAGAGTTTATTTGAACTTCCGGTTAACTGTTCCAGGGGAATTAGAGTCCATCATGGCAGAGAAGCTTGGTGGGAGGGGCAGAAAGCATAGCTTCACATCTTCAAACTGGCACAGGAAACAGAGCAAGACTGGGGATTGGCAAGGCCTTAAGAACTCTCTAAGCCCACCCCCAGTGATGTGCTTCCTCCAGCATGACCACACCTTCTAAGTCTTCCCAAAACGGTGCCATCAACTGGGGACAAAATGTCCAAATACTTGGAGCCTATGGGGGAGATTCTCATTCAAACCACCACAATATATTTCTTGGTTTATTACAAACTGTGCATTTTGTTCCATTAATCAATTTTCTTATCCCTTTGACAATTCTACAGGTTTTTAATTGTTATCTCCATAATTAGATTTTTTTTCTGATAGGTCCTCCCTGATTGTTCTCAGTCTATAAAATGCCCATTTTTTAAAACTTTTTATTACTTTGTGAATTTGGATTGCCTACTAGATTCACCAAGGGCTTTCTGCATTTTTATTTGGATTTGATTCTATATTAATCAACCAGGTATTACATATCTTTGAGATTTTTCATCTTAACAAATGCTTAGTCTTTTGGTCTATTATATGATATCCCCCTCTAGTCATTTATGTTATATTTTTTTCTCATATCATGATAATATTCTACACAAAATCTTTCACAATTTTTGGAGACAAGGTCTTTCTTTGGCCACAGCTGTCCTGGAACTTACTGTATAGACAAGGCTTGTCTTGAACTCAAAGAGACCCACCTGTCTCCAGACCTCCTCAGTGCTGGGATTAAAGGCAAATGCTACCACGACCTGATTAAAATCGGTCACAATTAGATTTATTTGTAGACAGTTGGGGTTTGTGTCATTGTTAATAATGTTTATATAAGCCAAAGTTTTAATAGTGTATGTGTGTGTCTGATCTATCTGTCTATCTATCTATGTATCTATCTATCTATCCATCTGTCTCTGTCTATCTCTCTGTCTGTCTCTCTGTCTGTCTCTTTGTCTGTCTCTCTGTCTGTCTGTCTGTCTCTCCATCCTTTTATTCATCCATCTATCTAAAAGGTTTGGGTATATATGAATGTGAAGGCCTAGGCAAGTCTGAAAACCACAGGATAGCCTAAGAAGTCTACTGAAATTCTTAAACACAAGCTAACGATAATGACCACAAACAAAATAACTAGTTCTGCTCTTAACTGACTCAATTAGGTGTATACATGTTACCTACGATGTCGAAGTAAATATCTAGCTTTCCCATCTTTACTTAAGATTTTTTTATTATAATCATTAATTATACCTGAAAAATACATTCGTGGCCAAACATAGATTAGTGTTTGACTAAAAAAATGGAGAACTATAGCTAAATGGACAAATGACATCACTGTCATTAAATATTTATTAATTTGATATTTTTTCATTAATTTTAAAAATTGAACTTTTGTGCATTTCACACATTTCTTAATCAAATTTAGACCCATTCCCCATTCCATGCCCCCTACCTTGCCAGAGTTTGTGCATTCTGCCATACATGTCTTGAATCTTTTTCTCAGTCTTTAAAATTTTTTTTTGATGCAGAAATTTACTGTTTTGGGCAGACGTTTACTGTTTTAGTCAGTTCGTTGAACAAGTCTTTGTTGTTGTTGTTGTTGTTGTTTCCTTTAATTTTATATTACTCCAAAATGTGCATGTATAATCTACACATATTGAACTTTTAAAATGTGTTTATTGTCAATCGTTGACCTTATTTTCTGCGCAGCTGCTGTCTGATTTAGAAAGTCTTTTCCTATGCCCATGTCTTGTCGGTTACTGCCAACATTTTCTTCTATCACTTTCAGAGTTTCCAGTTTCATGTTGAGATATTTGATCCACTTGGAGTTGATTTCTACACAGGGTGAGAGGTAGGGGTTTAATTTTATTCTTCTACAAGTGATGATCCAGTTTTGCCAACTCCATTTGCTGTCTTTCCTCCACTAAGTGTTCTTGGCCTCCTTGCTCATGCATTCTGCCAAACATGCTTTTCATCTCTTTCTCAGTCTTTCTCAATATTCTCCATGTGGAAGTTGACTGTTTTGAGCAAGAGTTCACTGTTTCAGTCAGTTCTTCAATGCAGTCCTTTCTGTTGTTGTTGTTGTTGTTGTTGTTGTTGTTGTTGTTTCCAGTATGCATCACTCCCAACTGCTTTGGACAAAAGCTCAAGGGGCCATGCACAAGAAATATTTGCAACTAGGTAATTGGCACTAGCATCCACAGATGAGGGATACCATTCCTCGTTTGTTTTTCTGGGACTGTGTTACTTCACTCAGCATGATGTCTTCTAGCTCCATCCATTTTCCTGCAAAGCTCATGATGTCATCTTTCTTTACTGCTGCATAGAACTCCATTGTGTAGATGTACCATATTTTCCCTATCCACTCATCAGTTGAGGGGCATTTGGGTTGGTTCCAGTTCCTTGCTATTGTGAAGAGAGCTGAAATAAACATGTCTGTGCATGTATCTCTGCTGTGGGGTGAGTCTTGAGGGTACATGCCTAGGAGTGGTAGGGCTGGGTCAGGTGGCAAGTTAATTCCAATTCTTCCAAGGGTTCTCCACACTGCTTTCCATAGTGGCTGTACGAGTTTACACTCCTACCAGCAGTGGATGAGTGTTCCCCTTTCCCCACAACCTCTCCAGCACTTGGTATTATTTGTTTTCTTGATCCTAGCCAGTCTTACTGGAGTAAGATGATATCTTAAAGTGGTTTTGATTTGCATTTCCTTAATGATTAGTGATGTTGAGCAGTTCTTGAGGTGTTTCTCAGACATCTCTAATTCCTCGCTTGTGAAGTCTCTGTTCAGTTCTTTGCTCCATCTATTGAGCGGGTCGTTTGTTTTCTTTTTTCTTTGTTTTTTGAGTAGTTTATATATTCTGGAAATCAATGCTTTGTCAGATGTATCTGCAGTGAAGGTTTCCTCCCACTCTGTGGGATTTCTCTTCACTTCCTTGATTGTTTCTTTTGATGTACAGAAGCTTTTGAGTTTGATGAGGTCCCATTTGTCAATTGTCGACCTTAATTCTTGTGCAGCTGCTGTCTGATTTAGGAAGTCTTTTCCTACGCCTATGTCTTGTAGTCTGCTGCCAACTTTTTCTTCTATCACCTTCAGAGTTTGGGGTTTCACGTTGAGGTCTTTAATCCATCTGGAGTTGACTTTTGTACAGGGTGAGAGGTAGGGGTTTAATTTCATTCTTCTACAAGTGGTGATCCAGTTTTGCCAACACCACTTGCTGAAGATGCTGTCTTTTCTCCATTGTGGTTTCTTGGCCCCCTTGTCAAATATGAGATGGCTGAAATTGTATGTGCTCAGATTTGGATCTTCGGTTTTGTTCCATTGGTCAACAGGTCTGTTTTTGTGCCAGTACCAGGCTGTTTTTATGACTATAGCCCTGTAGTATAGTTTAAAATCTGGTATAGAGATCCCTCCTGTGTAGCTCTTTTCACTCAGGATTGATTTGGCTATTCGGGGTCTTTTGTTTTTCCAAATGAATTTAAGAACTTTTGTTTCCAAGCCTGTGAAGAAACTCTTGGGGATTTTGATTGGGATTGCATTAAATCTATACAAGAGTTTTGGTAAAATGGACATTTTTACAATGTTAATTTTCCCAATCCATGAGCATGGGAGGTTTTTCCATCTTCTGAGGTCTTCTTCAATTTCTTTCTTTAAGGGTTTAAAATTTTTGTTGTAGAGGTCTTTGGTGTCTTTGGTTAGGTTTGTTCCTAGGTATCTTATTGTTTTTGAGGCTATTGTGAGTGGGAAGGTCTCTTTGAATTCTTTCTCCAGTTGCTTGTTCTTGGTGTAAAGAAAGGCCATTGATTTTCTAAGGTTAATTTTGTATCCTGCCACTTTGCTGAAGCTGTTAATCGTTTCTAGGAGTTTTCTGGTGGAGTTTTTTGCATCCCTTAAGTAAACAATCATATCATCAGCAAATAGGGATAGTTTGACTTCCTCTTTTCCAATTAGTACTCCTTTAATATCCTTTTCTTGCCTTATTGCTCTAGCAAGTGTTTCAAGCACTATATTGAAGAGGAGTGGTGATAGGGGGCAGCCTTGCCGAGTTCCTACCTTTAAAGGGAATGTTTCTGTCATTTCCCCATTTAGGATGATATTGGCTGTGGGTTTCCTGTATATGGCTTTGATTACATTGAGGAATGATCCCTCCAATCCAATTCCTTCTAGGACTTTAAGCATGAAGGGATGCTGGATTTTGTCAAAGGCTTTTTCAGCATCAATTGAGATGATGGTGTGGTTTTTGTCTTTGATTCCGTTTATGTGTTTGATGATGTTTATTGATTTTCGTATGTTGAACCATCCCTGCATCTCTGGTATGAATCCAACTTGGTCATGATGGATGATCTTCTTGATGTGGGTCTGTATGCGATTTGCCAGTATTCTGTTTAGAATTTTGGCATCTGTGTTCATGAGGGAGATGGGTCTATAATTCTCCTTTTTGGTTGTATCTTTGCCTGGTTTTGGTAATAGAGTGATGTTGGCTTCATAGAAGGAATTTGGGAGAGTTCCCTCTGATTGTATACTTCTAAACAGTTTCAGAAATAATGGTTGTAGGTCTTTTTGAAATGTTTTATAGAATTCTGCTGTGAAACCGTCTGGGCCTGGGCTTTTTTTAGTTGGGAGGCTTCTTACTACATCCTCTATTTCTTCATATGTTATGGGTCTGTTTAAGCTGCTGGTCTCCTCTTGGCCAAGCTTTGGTGATTCCCAAGATTTCAGATATTCATCCATTTCTTCTAGATTTTCAAACTTGGTAGAATATAGGTTCTTGTAATATTCCCATATAATTTTCTTGATCTTTTCCTTGTCCGTTGTGATATTTCCCTTTTCATCACAGATTGTATTGATTTGGAGTTGTTCCTTCTTTCTTTTTGTTAACTGGGCTAGAGGTCTGTCTATCTTGTTTATTCTTTCAAAGAACCAACTTTTGGCTTCATTGATTTTTTGTATTGTTTTCTTTGTTTCTATTTCATTGATTTCTGCTCTGATTTTTGTTATTTCTTCCTGTCTGTTGCGTTTAGGGTTCATCTGTTGTTGCCTCTCAAGTGCTTTTAGCTGTAGTGTTAGATCATTCACTTGTGCTCTTTCTGTTTTTCTAATGTAGGCACCCAGGGCTATAAATTTCCCTCTTAGGACTGCTTTTAAGGTATCCCATAAGTTTTGTTGTGTTGTATTGTCATTGTCATTCAGTTCCAGGAATGTTTTTATTTCTTTCTTTATCTCTTCCTTGACCCATTCATTATTCAAGAGTGTGTTGTTTAGTCTCCATGTGTTCTTGTAGGCAGGAGGGCTTGTCCTGGTGTTGATGTTGAGCTTCATTGCACTGTGGTCTGACAGGATGCATGAAATTATTTCAATCTTTTTGTATTTGTAGAGGTTTCTTCTGTGTCCCAGGATGTGGTCGATTTTGGAGAATGTTCCGTGGGGTGCTGAGTAGAAAGTGTATTCTCTGGTATTAGGATGGAATGTTCGGTAGAGGTCTATGAGGTCCATTTGGTGTATCATATCGTTCAGTTCAGATGTCTCTCTGTTTATTTTTTGTCCTGTTGACCTATCCAAAGGACTCAGTGGGGTATTGAAATCTCCCACTATGAGTGTGCTGGGGTTAGTCTGTGACTTGTGGTCCTGGAGAATTGTCTTTATAAAGTTTGGTGCACCAGAATTTGGGGCATATATATTCATAATTGTGAAATCTTCTTGGTGGATTGTTCCTTTGATGAAAATGTAATGGCCTTCTTTGTCTCTTCTGATTTCTTTTACTTTGAAGTCTATTTTATCCGATATTAAAATAGCAACACCTGCTTTCTTTTTGGTACCATTTGCTTGGAATATTTTTTTCCATCCCTTCACTTTAAGGTGGTGCCTGTCCTTGAAGGTAAGATGTGTTTCTTGTAGACAGCATATCGATGGATTCTGTTTCCTAATCCAGTCTCCCAGTCTATGTCTTTTGATTGGGGAATTTAGTCCATTAATATTTAAGGTTATGACTGATAGGTTTGTGTTGCTTCCTTTTGCCTTATTATCCATTTGCGGTTTTGGTTTAGGTTTCTACTTCTGCAGTTATGCTTTTATTGATTTCTCTTTCTAGGTGCCTGGGGTTGGTTGCTCCTTTCTTCTGTTCTTTGAATTGCTTCAAGTATTCTCTGAAGGGTTGGTTTTCCGGACATGTATTCTTTCAACTTGTTTATGTCATGGAAGGTTTTTCTCTCTCCTTCAACTATAATTGACATTTTTGCTGGGTATAGTAACCTGGGTTGGCATCTATTGTCCTTTAACACTGGGAATGCTTTGCTCCAGGTTCTTCTTGCTTTCATAGTTTGCATTGAGAAGTCAGTTGTAATTCTGATAGGTTTCCCCTTATAGGTCACTTGTTGTTTTTCTCTTGTGGCTTTAAGGATTTTGTCTTTGTTTTGGGTGTCTAGCATTTTAACTATGATGTGGCATGGAGAATTTCTTTTCTGATCTTGTCTGTTTGGAGTTCTATGTGCTTCTTGTATTTGTATTGGTTTGTCTTTTTTTAGTTTGGGGAAGTTTTCATCTATTATTCTGTTGAAGATCTGATCAATACCATTCTCTTGGGATTCTTCTCCTTCCTCTATTCCTATGATGCAGAGGTTTGATCTTTTCATAGTGTCCCACAGTTCCTGGTTGTTCCACTTTTGTGTATTTTTAAATTTTTCATAATCTTTCCTTGAGGTTTTTAGTTGTTCTGTGTTATCTTCCAGGTCTGATATTCTTTGTTCTGCTTCCTCCATTCTGCTTCTGAGGCTTTTTCCATTCATTTCTTCTTGATTGGATGAGTGTGTGATTTCCTTTCATTTCCTCTTCTGATTTCTTTAGTATTTCTACTACTTTTTGGAGCTTCTCAATGTCTTCCTATAGCTCTTTGCTTCACTGGTTGATTTCCTTATCTTTGTCAGCATGGGATCTTTTCAGTGTTTCTACTTCCTTCTTTAGTTTGTCATTCTCTCCCTCTAGGTCCTTCTTGGGTTCTTCATTCTCTTTTCTTAGTTCTTTGATTTGCTTCTTTATAATCTTGTAGTTCTTCGAATATGTTCCCAATTGTGTTTCTGATATCTGTGTCCTGGGCCATCCCCAGGGGGATCCCAATGTAGGAATCTTCCATAGGGTTGGTAGAGCTTGATGCAGGATTATCCTGCCCCTTTCCCGTGTTGTCTCTTCTTCGTGTTCCTGGCATATGAGCTTCTCCTTGCATGCATTCCAATTTAAGTCCTAAATGCCTCTTCACTGTGTTGAAGGCTTGCTTTGCTTGCCTCCTTCAGATGCCTTTGTAATCCCAGTTGGCGTGGGAGGGGGGAGGCTGCGGGTGGGCTCTTGCGCTTGCCTCAGCTGGTTTCAGGAGATCTCAAATCTCAAGACTCAACACTACCTTTTATACCAGCTGGGAGGATAACTCCGCCCCCACAGCCACAAAAGCCAATTAAGCCAAAGACAACTAGATTAATGGATTAACTATATTAAATCAATGAACAATCAGCCTTGCTGAAGCACCCAGCTGCTGCCTACCTACCTGCACTTGCCTCAGCTGCTCTTGGGAGATCTCAGATCTCAAAACTCAACACTACCTTTTATACCAGCTGGGAGGATAACTCTGCCCCCACAGCCACAAAAGCCAATTAAACCAAAGACAACTGGATTAACGGATTAACTATATTAAATCAATCAACAATCAGCCTTGCTGAAGCACCCAGCTGCTGCCTACCTACCTGCACTTGCCTCAGCTGGTCTTGGGAGATCTCCTTATGGATATTTTAAAATTATTTATCTCATCTTGATTTAATTTTGGTAGGTAATAAATTTCAAGATATTCATTTTATTTAGATTTTCCAGTTTAGTTAAATACAGGTTTTTAATGTACTTTCTTATGATTATCTGAATTTCCTCAGTATCTGTTCTAATGTTTTCTTTTTCATCTCTAATTGTATAAATTTGGGCCCTCCTTTATTTTCATTTGGCCATATTGTTAATCTTTTTATTTTTTCAATGCTTTATATTTTATGTGCATGAGTGTATTGTCTCCATGCATGTAAGTGCACCCATATCGTGAAATGCCTGCAGAGGCCAGAAGAAAATGTTAGGTCCACTAGAACTAGAGTTACAGACAGTTGTTAGCCACAATGTGGGTGCTGGAAACCAAACCCTGATCCTCTGCAAGAGCAGACAATGTTCTTAACCACTGAACCACTCAAGCCCCCAGATATTGTTTTGCAGAATCAACTCTTCATTTTATATTTCTTCATATTGTTTTCATCATTTCTATTTAATTCCTGTCCTGATTTTAATCATCCCTTCTCATCTACTCTTTTAGGGTATTTTCTGTTTTGTTTTTCAGGTACATCTTCAAGATATTAATTGGAGACATTTCTAATTTTCTGATGCAGACACTTTGTGCTATATATAAACTTCCTTCTTCTGACTGCCTTCATTGTTTCACATAGATTTGGTATGCTGTGTTTTCATTTTCATTCAAATCTAGGAAGATTTATTTCCTTCATGATTGTCACCACTCTGTGAATTGAATCGTGAGTGGGTGTAAGCTGAAGATAGGGCATCAACCATCAGCCTGAAATTCCTGTCCAGAGACCAGCAGTCTTTGGGCAGGTGGGATAGCACAGCCAGACAGGAATCAGTCCATGTTTCCAGGCTAAGGACCTAAGTTGGAAGTATCTCTCAGGTTGGGTTACAAAAGTAACCAACTTTTTGTGGGGGCTTAGATCCCCTGACCCATGGCCTGTGTGGGTTTGGGCACAACTGCTTGCAAGTTGGTTTTACATGAAGGATGTTTTACTCATAAATTATTACTTAATGTTAAAAAATGAAAAAAAAACTGAGAGAAAGATGCAGGACATTTATGGCAGAATGCATTATCTGGGATGGGGTGGGGTGGGGTGGGGGGAAGGGAAAGGGGAAATATGCCTGAACTGAATTGGAAAATGATGTATGAAATACACAAAGCATCAATAAAAAATGAAAATTTTAAAAAAAAGTAACCAACTGACCTCTGTGCTGAGGGGTCAGTTCCCCACAGTGACCGCAGGCAATCACTGTGCTCTCCTTCCCTTAGCAAGACTACGCTGTACCTGCTTGTAGCAAGAGAAGTTCCCTCTCTTGATTTCTCCCTTCACCAATTTTCCTTCAGTACTGTATTGTTTAGTTTCAATAGCTTTGTGTATTTTTCCCATTTCTATTCTTCTTGATATCTACCTTTATTCCTTTGTGGCCAGATAGAATATACGATGTTATTTAATTGCCCTAACTTTGTGGAGACTTGCATTGTATCCTAGTATGTGATCAATTTTTTAGATTTTTTTTTTACTGAGAAGAAAATATGTTTTGTTTTGGGGTGAAATATTCTGTAAATGTGTGTTAAGTCTGTATGATTTATGATGCCATTTAAGTCTATGATTTCTCAGTTTAGTTTTTATCTGGATGACCTTTCTTTTAGTGACTGTGGGTTTTGAAGTTACTATCATTGTGTTGGAGTCAATCTGTGATTTTAGATCTAAAAGTGTTTCTGTTATGAAAGCCCCTGTACTTGGTTCATATATGCTTAGGATTGTAATATCTTCTTAAGATATTTTCCTTTAATGAATAGGAAATGTCCTTCCCTATAATTTCTACCTAGTTTACATTTATAGTCAATTTTGTCAGATATTAAAATATCTGACAATACCTCCTTGTTTCTTGGTTCCATTTGCTTGAAATACCTTTCTCCATTCTTTTACTTTAAGGTGGTGTGGATTATCAAAGTTTAGGTGTATTTTTCAAGGCAGTAAAAATATGAATCCTATTTTCTGTCCCAATTATTTAGTCTGTGTGGTTTAATTGGGTAATTGAACACATTATTACTGACATGTATTACTGACTGATGTTAATTACCATCATTTTGCAATGGTGGTGTTTTTTACTACTCATATTTTTCTTCATAGCAGCAATATATAAATGTCTTAATTTTCTTGAATTTTCACATTATCATTTGCATTTTCCTTATTTTATTGAATTTTATTTTTATTGAATTTTTGTGTATTTCACACAGAACATCCCAGTCAATCTTAATCCCCTTCAAATCCATTCTTCATTGGCACACTTCCACAATGCCCCCCACTGGAATTCATACACTCTGTCATTTATGCCATGGCCCATTGTGTCAAGTTAGCACCTCCAGACATCACTCAGTGCAACTTCATCCATGGAGGTCTAGTCAGCCTATCTAGTCCATGAATTTAAGAAGATGAGCTCTTTCCACCAAGCAGTAATCAGCTGCAACAATTCTTCTGCTAAGATTGGGACATGCTGCTGCTCCTTTCCACATTTCTATGCCGGGTTTTGTCTGCTTGAGTTTCAAGGGTCTTGTGCATGCTTAACCACTACTGTAGTTTCATGTTAGCATAGTTCTGGAGCCTGTATGATTCTATTTCTATATGGCCATGCATTTCCTTCCTGTCTCTCATAGTCTTTCCACCCCCTCTTCCACAATGGTCTCTGAGCCCTGGGTGAGTGAAACTCAATAAAGAGGTCCTGTGCTAGGACTCACACGTTGCATACTGCTAATCTCCACACTTGTGCCATTTATGACCCTTTGGGTTCTTGGCCTGTTGTTACATGAGGGAGCTTCATTAGTGAGAGTTGAGAGATTCATTAGTGTCCTCTTTATCTCTTGTTCTATGTTATGTGAATCTTATGTATAGAGATCGCTAAGACTTGGGCTAGTCACAAATTGTGCCATATGTGACCAGTTGTAGTACTCTGTAATATTCTCCATCTGGTGCAAAAAAAAACTTCTTAGACAAATTGTGATCGGGATATTTGACTGTAAATATATAGATACATATTTTGTGCTTAGTAACAAATTACATTAGTCTAGGGATGTGACTTGGGGTTTTCTCTAAGGTCTATGATCTCTCCATCCATGTGTATTTGGCTATGTTCACAGAACCACACATGAGTTTCCTCCCACTGAGAGGGTTTTAAGTTCAATTAGATAACAACTGATTGCCCCCAAGACAAATGTGCCACTACTTCACCAATGTGATATGCTGTGCTGGTCATTAATATGGTAATTTGGTATTAAAGCTGGTGTTGAACCACTGATTGCTGCTTTCCCTTACCAGACTGCTTAGTGCTCTCCAAAGCTCTGATAACTAGTCATGATGGAAAAGGGCTTCCAGGTCAGTTCCAGCTCCATTGCTCCAAATCTGGACTCCAAAGTATGTCCTGTCTTTAGCAATAGGGTTTTACCTTCAAGTTCTGGAAAGCAATCAAGAGCTGCGGCAATAGCCTCTGTAATTTTTGGAGTCTCTTGGATTACCCTGGCCAACAACTCAAAGGAAAGTTTCTCCTGTATGGAACTGTTTCTTGTTATGTAGCTTTGAGCTACGCACATGAACTCATGTAAAGATATTGTATGTGTAATTTGTCATTAGGTTATTAGGCTAATATGATTCCCTACTTTTTTTTACACTACCTAGGCAATATTTCTCTCTCCCTCTCCCTCTCCCTCTCCCTCTCCCTCTCCCTCTCCCTCTCCCTCTCCCTCTCTCCTTCTCTTGCCCTCCCTCCATGCCTTCCCCATTTAAGGTTTCCCCAATTTCCCCATTTCTCCCTTGATCATACCAGACTCTTATGCTCCTACACCTGTTGATCTCCTTCTTTTACTTTATCCCCAAATTTCCTTGTATAACCCTCCCCCTTCCATTTAACTACTCCTACTTTATCCTTTTCTCCCTTATTAACACAACCCTTTTCTCCTACTGTTTCTTCTCTTTGAGGTTCCTCCTTTTCCTTTTACCTCCCTGCTTCTTTCCCATTTTCCTGGTTCCAATAGCTACATCAGGATACATACTCACATATATGGATTTGATGCTAGGATCCATAAATGAATTTTATCAAAGGCCTTTTCTACATCCATTGAGATAACCATGTACTTTTAATCTTTGAGTCCATTTACATTGTTTATATTTATTGACTTATGTATAGTGAACCATCCCTGGATCTCTGGAATAAAACTGACTTGATCACGGTGGATGATCTTTTTGATGGATGCCTTTATGCAGTTTGCAAGTATTTTCTTGAGAATTTTTGTATCTATGTTCATCGAGGTTATGGGTCTATAGTTTTCTTTTTTAGTTGTATCTTTATGTGGTTTGAGTATTAGAGTGATACTGGCTTCATAGAAAGGATTTGGGAGTTCTCCCCCAGTTTCTATCCATTTGGATGATTTAAGTAGTACTAGTTGTAGTTCTTTGAATAGGAGAATTTTGCTGTGAATCCATCTGGGCCTGGACTTTTTTTTTAATAGGAGGTTTTGTAATACTGTTTCAATTTCCTTATATGTTTTGGGTCTGTTTAAGCTGTTAATCTCTTCTTGGTTAGCATTGGTGAGTCCTATGATTTTTAGATATACATATGTTTTTTACATGTTTTCAAATGTAATAGAGTATACGTTTTTAAAGTATTCCTTTATAATGTTCTTGATCATCTTTTGTGATGTTTCCACTTTCATCTCTTATTGATTTGGAGTTGCACTTTCCATGTTTTGGTTAACTCGCCAATGTGTCTGTATAGTTTATCTTTTCAAAGAACCAACTCAAGGGTTTGGTATTGTGTTATTTTCTTTGTTTTTATTTCATTAAATTTCTGCTTTGATTTTAGTTTATTCTTGTCTGTTTGGGTTTGGTTTTTATTTGTTGTTGCATTTCAGAAATCTTGAGTTACAATGTTAAGTCATGTATTTGTGCTCTTTCTGATTTTTAATTTAAGCAATTAAAGCTATAAACTTCCCTCTGTGGACTGCTTTTAACGTGACCCAGAGGTTTTGTTGTGTTGTGTTGTCCTTTTCTTTTAGTTTCAGAAATACCTTTTATTTCTTTCTCAATTGTTCCTTTGGTTCATTTATCATTCAGGAGTGTGTTGTTTAATCTCCATAAAATAATATAGATTACTAGGGTTTCTTCTGATGTTAATTTTAAGCTTTTATTACATTGTGATCTTATATAATGCATGGAATTATTCCAATTTTTTGTACTTTTTGAGGTTTGTTTTGTTTCCCTGTACCTGGTCGATTTTGGAAAACAGTCCATTGGGGTGCTGAATAGGAATATATTATTTACTGCTTGGGTGGAATATCTAGTACATAGGTGTCTGTTAGGCACATTTGATCTGTGGTATTTTTTAATTCAGATGTCTCTCTGTTTATTCTTTGTCTGGTTGACCTGTCTAATGGAGACAACATGGAATTGAAGTTGACTACCACTAGTGAGTTAGGATTAATATATGTCTTAAACTCCTTTAGTATTGTTTTTATGAAGTTTGGTTCACAAAAATTTGTTGCATATATCTTCATGTTTGTAATATCTTCTTGGTAAATTATTCCTTTGATAAGAATGAAGTGACCTTATCTATCTCTTCTGATTACTTTTAGTTTGAAGCCTATTTTGTCAGATATTGGAATTCTTGCTTGCTTTTTAGTGCCATTTGCTTGTAACATTTTTTCCATCCTTTCACAATAAGGTGGTGTGTGTCTTTGAAGGTGAGGTGGGTTACTTGGAGACAACAAAAAGATGGATTTTGTTTCTTAATCCATTCAATTAACCTATGTCTTTTGATGTGGGAGTTTAGTCCATTGATAATTAAAATTATTAATGAGAGATGTGTATTGATTCCTATCATTTTAATTTCTGCTTCCCTTCTTGATGTAATTTTGTGTTTCCACAGTTATACCTTCATTTAGTTTCTTTCTGTTGCCCAGTGTTTAATCATTTCTGTCTTCAGCTCTTTGTAATGCTTCAAGTATTCTCTGAACGGCTGGTTTTCTGGACCTGAATTCTTTCAGTCTATTCATGTCATGGAATATTTTTCTTTCCCCTTAAACTAAAATATACATTTTTTCCAAAGCCAATTTTTATTGAAACATTGTACATTTCATACAAAATTTCCAATCAAATCTAGACCAGTGCCCCTTTCCTTGCCCCCCCACCCCACCAGAGCTCATGCATTCTGCGAAACATGTTTTTCAACTTTTTCTCAGTCTCTTTTAAAATTTTCAATGCAGAAGTTTACCCAGTCTTTTTGTTGTTATTCCTTCCTATTTGCATCACTCCAAAATATGCATATATGCATGCTACATATATCATAGGTTTTAGCATCTTCAGCTTATGATTTTTTCCTTGTTAGGCTGAAAGATGTCATGTTTGAAGGCTCCTCCTTGTCAAGCCCAAACTACCATCAGTTCTGCCCTTCTGCTCCACACTGGGTTTTCCCTTCCCATGGTCACCAAATGAGGTCCAGTAAGCACCATGCCCTGTCTTGATCTTCCTGTACTGGTCTCTGTGATACAGCCTGGGTAGACCAAGAATGTCAGTCTATACTCTGAAGAGGTGAACCCCAGTAGTAGCTCAGTCCACAAGTTGGATGTCTCATCAGTACCCATCTGGCACTGAAGGTTTGGAAGATTCTTGGAGAGACATGAATCTTCAGTCCCTATTGGAAAGTTGAAAAGCTGTGTCTCATGTCTTTGAAGGAAGGCAAAAGCAGTGGCAACCGCAGGGTAGCTACACTTGCCAGCAAGACAGGAAAAACAACTGTGCTCTTTTTTTTTTTTATTACTTTTGTCTTTTTACTAAGATCTCAAGTTTTATACCTGAAGTACAATTTCTCAGGCTTTACTGTTTATTTATTTCTGGTTATACTTTCCTTTTGGATGCTTAAGGCCACACAGTTAGCCCAGATTACCCAAGGTTTTTGTTTTCTCAGGGTCAGTTGAGAATCTGGTCCTCAGGGTTCGCTCAGGTTTTGGAAGGGAATGGAAGGAGCCCCTGACTCCTTTTGGCTTTTCATTTACCAGTTCCATCCACTCAAGGACAATGTCAGGTCTTGCTAGACCAGGCCTCCCTTTTTGAAGCATGAGCAGACTTTCCTCTTTATAGATTGGACACTGGCTGAAGTCCCATTAGTGGCTCTCCAAGACCTCCCTGCACAGAAAGACTGGTGACTCACATTTGCAGGACATTTCAGGAGATGCCCCCATGCATAGTCCCCTGGGATTTAGTTGACATCTGAGGGCAAGGAACAAAGTTATCCCTTAAGATCCTAGGCCAAATCGGTATGGACAATAAGTATGGTTGTTAAGCATCCAGAAAGATTAAGTTACACCAGCCTGATACTTTTTTTTCAGTTTTACTTTTTATTCATATTTTAACATAATCATGAACTATCATATCCACTTAGTTATAAATGCATTAATGACAATGAATAAGGCATATTTGGCACTTGCATATTTAACCTTGCCCCTGCAATGTTCTCAATAAAGATTTTAAAAATTAAAAATCTCAATGTCATAGCCTAATTAACTGTAAGTGATGATTATGACAAAGAATCCTTAAAAACAAGCACAAGTTCTAAAGCAACTCAGTAGACCATCAGGAAAATGCAGTATTTTTAGCAGATGTTTATGCATAGTAAAGAAGACAACTCTAATGTAATCTTCATATTTAAGGACATGACTTTGCCAATACTAGCTGAGAAATAGCTGAGCAGAGAACTCAGAAACTTCCAATTCAAAGCACTAAAAAATTGCAAAATCAGGTTGAGGAAATTACTAAGAAATGACAGTAGTCGTCAGTCACCCTAAGGACAATCCCTATAAAGAAGGGGGAAACTATCAAAATTGTTATTATAATATTTAAATACTCATTTTATATAATTTTAAAGGTTTATCTTTTTTTAGGTATTTTTGAGACTAAAAGGGTGTCCCTTTTAGTCACAGCTGGCCTGGTGCTCACTCTGTAGACCAGGCTGACCTTGAACTCATGGAGATCCGCCTGCCTCTGCCTCCAGAGTGGTGGGATTAAAGGCATGCTTCACCATGCCAGGCTTAAAGGTTTATCTTAAAGATGCATGTTATAGGTGCTCTAACAGAACTAATGCCTCTGAAAGAACAGAGTTTTATCTGCTTTCTGATCTCATTTTTATCATTCTTTTCCTCCTTTTTCACATTTCCATAACTTTTTAATGTATCTAGCATACTTAATTCAAAATCCATGTCTTTTAAGTACATTCTTTAGGATGCTGAAAACTATATATGTCAAATATTGTCTTTTGAAGATGGGCTGACCTTATCCTTTTCTTTGTGATTTGTTGGTTTAAAAACTGATTATTTAGGGGAATAGAGGAATAGTTCTATGGTTAAGTTTACTTTCTCTCTGTTCTTTCAGCAGCCTGATACTTTTAACTACTGTATGATATTTTAGAAAAGGTTTGGACAAAAACTCAGGCTGCCTTGTATAAGAAAGACTAAGAAGGACTCCCATAAAATAAATACTGTGGTTAGATATAATGTCATGACAAATTGGTTTTTTCCTCATTCTTTTGATCTTATACTACTCTAAAATATTCATATATACTCCCCACCCCTATACCAAAAATTCCTAAGTCTGAAAATAAATGGTAACCTAGTTGTAGAAGCTGTTAAGGGATTCACAATATAAGAGTACAGTTGTTTTCAGATCAAGAGGAATATAACATTAATGTTGCTCAATGGGAGGAAGCCATCACTGCAGATACATCTGACAAAGCATTAATTTCCAGAATAAACAAACTACTCAAAAAACAAAGAAGAATGAAAACAAATGACTCACTCAAAAGATGGAGCAAAGAGCTGAACAGAGACTTCACAAGTGAGGAATTAGAGATTGCTGAGAAACATCTTTAAAAGTGTTCAACGTTGCTAATGATTAAGAAAATGCAAATTAACTTCCTCTTTTCCTATTAGAACTCCTTTAATTTCCTTTTCTTGCCTTATTGCCCTAGCAAGGGATTCAAGCACTATGTTGAAAAGGAGTGGTGAGAGGGGACAACCTTGCCGAGTTCCTACCCTTAAGGGGAATGCTTCTGTCGTTTCCCCATTTAGGATGATATTGGCTGTGGGTTTCCTGTATATGGCTTTGATTACATTGAGGAATGATCCCTCCAATCCAATTCCCTCTAGGACTTTAAACATGAAGGGATGCTGGATTTTGTCAAAGGCTTTCTC
>VZQC01001057.1:494771-508951 GCA_009823505.1 Rhizomys pruinosus
TTTAAAGGAATTTTTTTTTTTTTTTTGTTTTTCCCGTCATTCCCATTTAGGATGATATTGCTTGGGTTTCCTTGTATATCTTGATTACATTTGGAAATGAGTCCCTCCAATCCAATTCCTCTCTAAGACTTTAAACATGAAGGATGCTGGATTTTGTCAAATAGCTTTTACAGCATCAACTGAGATGATGACGTGGTTTTTCTCTTTAAGTCCACTTACGTGTTTTATGATATTTATTGATTTCGTATGTTGAACCACCCTGCATCTCTGTTGTGAATCCAACTTGATCATGGATGATATTTTTGATGTGTGCTTGTATGCGGTTTGCCAGTATCTGTTTAGAATTCTGGCATCCATGTTCATTAATAATATGGGCCTAAAGTTTTCTTTATTTACCTGGTTTCAGTATTAGAATGATACTGGCTACATAGAAAAAAATTGGGGAGATTTCCCTCTACTTGTATCCTTCTAAACAGTTTCAAAATAATTTTTAATCTTTTTGAAATGTTTTAAAAAATTCTGACGTGAAACCATCAGGACCTGGCCTTTTTTAGTTGGGACGTTTCTTACTACATCCTCTATTCTTCATATGTTATGGATCATTTTAAGCTGCTGATCTCCTCTCCAATCTTTTGTGATCCCAAGAATTCAATATTCACCATTCTTCAATTTTCAAACTTGGAAATATAGGTTCTTAAGTTATTCCCATATAATTTTCTGATCTTTTCTTTGTCCGTTGTAATATTTCCCTTTTAATCACAAATACTATTAATTTAAAGTTACTCTTTCTTTCTTTTAGTTAAACTGAACTAGAGGTCTGTATATTTTATCTTCTCAAAGAACCAACTCTTTATTTCATTGATTTTTTTGTATTGTTTTCTTTGTTTCTATTTCATTGATTTCTGCTCTGATTTTTGTTATTTCTTCCTGTCTGTTGCATTTAGGGTTCATCTGTTGTTGCCTCTCAAGTGCTTTTAGCTGTAGTGTTAGATCATTCACTTGTGCTCTTTCTGTTTTTCTAATGTAGGCACCCAGGGCTAGAAATTTCCCTCTTAGGACTGCTTTTAAGGTATCCCATAAGCACATCTATGTTTATTGCAGCTTTCTTCACAATAGCAAAGAGCTGGAACCAACCCAAGTTCCCCTCAACTGAGGAGTGAATAGAGAAAATGTGGTACATCTACACAATGGAGTTCTATGCAGCAGTAAAGAAAGATGACATCATGAACTTTGCAGGTAAATGGATGGAACTAGAAGATATGTTAAGTGAAGTAACACAGTCCCAGAAAAACAAACGACAAAATGTGTTCCTCATCTGTGGATGCTAGCACCAATTACCTATAATATACATTTTTACTGGGTAAAGCATTCTGGGTTGGCACCTATGGTCATTTAGGATGAGGAATACTTTGGTCCAGGCTCTTCTGGTTTTCATACTTTGCATTGAAAAGTCAGTTGCAATTGTGATGATTTTTCTTTTATATGTGACTTGTTTTTCTTTTGAAGCTTTCAGTATTCTCTCTTTGTGCTGTACACTTAGTGTTTTTATTATGATATGCCTTGGGGAGTTTCTTTTCTGGTCCTGTCAAGTTGCTGTTCTATGTGCTTCTTTTTTTAATTTTTTATTTATTCTTTATGTGTATGAATGTACTGTCTGCATGCAGGTCTGTTCACCTGTGTGGTGCGATGCCACGGAGGTCAGAAAAGGGTGTCAGATTCCCCTGAAACTGGAGTTAAAGACGGTTCTCAGCTGCCATGTGGGTGCTGGGGACTGAACCCAGGTCCCCTGCAAAAGCAGTCAGTGCTCTTAACTGCTAGGCCATCTCTCCAGCCCCTCTACGTGCTTCTTGCATTTGTATGGTTATATCTTTCTTTAATTTGGGGAAATTTTCTTCTACAAGCCTGTTGAAGATCTGGTCAATATCATTATACTGAGATTTTTCTCCTTCCTCTATGCTTATAATGAATAAAATTGGTCTTTGCATGGTGTCCCACATTTCCTGAATAACCCATTCCTATATTTTTATTTTTTCATGATATTTGCTTGAATGGTCCAATACTTCAACTTTACCATATAGTCTTCATATTCTGTTTTCCATTTCCTTCATTCTATTGGTGAGGCTCTCTCCTGTTGTTTTGAATTGGCTTATTGAGTGTTTCACTTCTTTCTTCATTTCAGCCTGACTTTTCTTCAGTATTTCTATCTCTATTGTGAATTCAGTCAGAAGTTTATCCCTATCTTCTTTTAGTTCCTTGATTTTTTTGTGTGTTCTTTAAAATCTTTGATCATATTTATGATCATTCTTTTAATTTCTGTGTTTTGAGTTATCTCTAGGGGGATGTCATTGTAAAACTCTTCTATAGGACTGGTGGTGATTGGTGGGTACATATTATTTGGGTTTTTTCTTATTATTAGTTGTCCTTTGTGATTTTGGCATGTGGAATTCTTTTGTCATTTGTGATTCAAATCTGAAACTCAAGCCTTCCTTTGTTGAGTTGAAGTCTGATTCTGTTTGTATACACAATGTGCCTTGGTTTTTTTCTTGTTGGGTATGAAAAGATGATTGGTCTAGGCTTCTGGTTTTCTCTTTTGATTTTATATTAAAGGGAACAGATGGCTCTAGTCCAGCTACTCGGGAGTTCAGGCAGAGACCCAAGTCAGGCACCAATTAGATATTCTCAGTCTTCCTCCTATGGTCTGGTCCCCTTTGGATCAGAAGGCACAGCTCAATTTGGCAAACTTCCTAGGTGGAGGCTCTGTTTAGATATTGTCAGACAGTCGACAAGGTCTTGACCCTTACTAAAGAACAATGAAAAGCCTAGCCTTTCAGCAGTGAGTGGGCCTTCATAGGGTCCCCAAGTAGGAGGATGTGCACTGTTGCTATTCGGAGAGCACCACCATGAGGAGCTAAGAGATCTAGGGTGCTAAGAGAAAAGCAGCCCTTTGTCCGAGACTAGAAAAGGAACAGGGTGTGGGGCACAGGAAATTGAGAGTTGTTTAGGCTATAGATAATCAAGTTGTGGCAAGAGGAAGCCAACCTTCCAGGAAAGAAGTCTGGTCTCAGACAAGGTGAGGGTGGCGACCTACCATGAAGATTCCCACAAGCTATGCTAGAAAATTAAGCTGGTCTGAGTGTAAGAGAAAGGTATGCAGTAGGTATGTCTGGACCAAGAGTGTAGTCCAGAGATATGGGGTGCCAAGAGTAACACAGAGCCTTTGCCTAAGGCTAGAAGGCTAACAGGACGTGTGATTGGGGAACTTTCAGTTGCTCAGGCTGTAGGGAAATCAAGGTGCAGTGGCTGGGACCAGATTTGCCGAGGTAGAAGGCTGGTCTTGGTATCCAAGTTCTAGGGGTGTCAGGAGAACCAGAACAAAAGGCTGGAGTCCAAAGACAAGGGTTGAGACCACCTATGAAGGCTCTAATCATCCAGACTGGAAAATTGAGGTAGTTTGAGAACAGAGGCTTCAAAGGGCAGGCCTGGACCAGCAGGGTAGTCCAGAGATCTGGTGTGGTAAGAGAAAAAGTGGGCCTGCCCAAGGCTAGAAGGGGACCAAGGTGTGGGTACAGGGGATGTGGTGGTGTTTTTTTCTTTGTTCTCCCTTGATTTACTTTTCTGGAATTGTTTATTTATTGCTTGTGTTTTCTCAAGTATGTTTAATCTTCTCTTCGGAAGGAAGTATTTCTAGTAGTACCTTCTATAGTGTTGAATAAATTTCTTAAATCTGTCTTTTTCGTTGAAATTTTTCTTTTGTCCTATTACAAGTGATAACTTTCCTGGGTATAATAGTCTAGATTGGTATCTGTGGTCTTTAAGAATTTGTGAACCGTAAGTCCATGCCCTCTTGGCTTTCAGAGTCTGCAGTAAAACGTCAGGATTTAGCCGGGCACGGTTGCACATGAATTTAATCCCAGCACCTGGAAGGCAGAAACAGGCATATTTCTGTGAGTTCAAGGACAGCCTGATCTACATAGGGAGTTCTAGGCTAGCTAGGGCTACAGGAAGATCCTGTCTCAAGAAGACCAAAAAAAAAAAAAAAAAAAAGAAAAAGAAAAGTCAAAGAGATATCCTTGATGTGCCAGCTTTTTTGTGACTTTTTCTTTTCTCTTGAAGCATTTCGTGTATTTTCTTTGTTTTGTGCATTTAGTATTTTGATTATTTTGTGATGTGGTTTCTTTTCTGGTCCTGTCTATTTGTGTGATGTATGCCTCTTGAACTTTGTTAGGAACCTTCTTCCTGAGATTTGTAAAGTTTTCTTCTATGATTTTGTTGAAAATATTTCCTTCTGTATCTATGATTTGTAGATTTGTTTTTCTTTACTAGTATCCCAAATTTCCTGAACATTCTATTCTTGGGTTTTTTTTTTTTAGATTTAGCACTTTCTTTAGCTGAATGATGCAATTACTCTATTTTGTCTTCAAGGCTTGATATGCTTTTGTCCATGTGATTCATTCCATCGATGAAGCATTTCACTGAGTTTTTTATTTCTCATTTAATTTCTCATTACAAGTTTTATTTCAGCTTGACTTTTCTTCAGAAATTTATTTCTTCATTAAATTATATTTTCATATCTTGTATTGCTTTATTTAATTCAGCTGTCTGTTTTCATAGTCTTCATTTTGGAATTTATGCATGGCCTCTTTGAGCTTGATAAACATATTTATAATCATTATTTTGAAATCAATGTCATGTGTCTTTAGTAAATTACTTTTCTCCAAGTACATTGCAGTGGCTGTACTGATTTCTGAAGGAGATATGGTGTTTTTCATATTATATATGCTTCTGTGATTTGACCTAGGCATCTGGAATTAGGTCAAGGTGTTGTTTCCTGGTATGGTTATCTATTCTCATCTTTATACAGCACGTTTGTGGGTCTTTGTTTACTCTTACCTCAATGTGTCAAGATGTAGAACAGCTGAATGGTTCTTAGTGTTCAATACTGTGTAATTCTGTGTTGATGTGTGGATGGGGTGTCAAAGATGTTCCCCCACAGCTGAAGATATGTGAACTTCAGAGGCCAGGAGCAAACCATCTGTGGAGTTAGTGAATTTTCACTACCAATCTTCAGAAATCTGTGGAAGACTTACACAATTCTATAAGTGTCTTTTGGTGACAAGAGTTGGGAGGGGTCACAGTAAGAGTGAGAAATCTCTTTAGGGGCCAAGGGGAGGATATGACACTGGCCTCAGGTGGAAGTCTGTGGGGCTGAGGCCAGATTGCAGGTTGTTAACTAGGTTGGAGTTCTCATGACCCCTCGTAGTTTCTGGGTTCTGTGGTGGATGAGATGGTTTCAGGGGGAGGAAGCCTCTGGTTATGGACATATTAATTGCAAATAGAAAACGCAAATACCAAAAAGAGGTCAGGTAATGTTCAGGGGAGGGTCACAGGTAAGCACTGGTGGCATTTTGAGTGCTAGCAGAAGGTAGAGGCCATACTCTTTGAGATGTTATTGCAATCTCCATGAAATATTTGAACATATTAAGATATAGTTTATTTGAGCAAAACAGAGAATGTATTTATTGCAACAGTGTAAATAACTGTACAAACTTTTGTTCTCAAATTTATACAGAAAGTAAAGAATTTGGAAAAGTAAAAAAAATCATTTAAAAGAAAAAAGTTGAAGAACATACACAATATAATTTCAAAGCTACACTCAGTAGGACTTTATAATATTGGTTTGATAATAGACATCTATTGATAGACATCTAGATGAATGGAAGGAAATTGAAAAGAAAAATAGATTCACGCATACATATATGGGCAACGAGAATTTAACCAAAGGCACAAGGAAATACAATGGAGAAAAAAATAGTCTTTTCATCAAGTAGTGCTGGATAAAAAGAGCTATAATAGGATATCAGTTCATTAATCCTTCAAATCCAATACACAAAATTAATTAGAGATGCATCATAGAGCTAAAGATGAGTATTAAAACTATAAAGCACCTAAATAAAACATAGGAGTGGGGGCTGGAGAGATAGCCTAGCGGTTAAGAGCACCGACGCTCTTGCAGAGGACCCGGGTTCGATCCCCAGCACCCACATGGCGGCTAAGAACCGTCTGTAACTCCAATTCCAGGAGAACTCCAGTTCCAGGGGAATCTGAGACCCTCTTCTGACCTCCGCGGCATTGCACGACACGGGTGCACAGACCTGCATGCAAACAATACATTCATACACAAAAAAAAAAAAAAAAAAAAAAAAACATAGGAGTGTATATATTTCACTTAAATTCAGGAAAAACATTCTTATGTATGAAACAATACTAAAAAGAAAACTAAAAATTGAAGCATTTGTTCACAGAAAGGAAATACTTCATTTTCTACAAAACATCAGTATAATAAATTGTACATATAGGATATAATATAACTAGAACTTGCATTAATCCTCATAGAAATGTGAAACAGAGCCACTATTTTGGAAAATAATTTGAAAATCTCCTATAATGCTAAAATCTACTTATAACTGTGACCAGATGCCAAGAGTTTTCTTAGGACTGATATTTCCTTCAACATGAGATTTTGGGTGCTACATCTAAGACAGTCCCAGGCAAACCGGGCTGTTTATTCAAACTACTTACAATATGAGCCAGCAAACTTTTTGCTAAGAATTGCTACAGTTAAATGAACTCATTAATAAAGGCATATGAATATTTATAGGAATTCATACATATTAACCATACCTAAAAACAACTCAAAAGTCGACCAACTGATAAGTTAGTATAGAAACTGGAGTATATTCGTATAATGAAACAGCATTTGGTAAGTGAAAAAAAAAACAAATTATTGATACAGACAAAAATTATGAACTTCCAAAACAATATGCTGAATAAAACTATACTAACACAAAACAAGGATGTACTGTCTAATTCAAATTAGTGAAATTACAGGGGAAACTACAAGTCTAAAGTGATAGGAAGCGTAGCAGCTGCTGTCTGTAGCTGGGCGTAGGAGAGCATTGACTCTACAGGGACATGAGAAAACTTTGGGGGTATTGAATGTTCATTGTAAGAGAGTAGTTAAGGGGCTGGAGAGATAGCCTAGCGGTTGAGAGCACTGACTGCTCTTGCAGAGGACCCCGGTTCGATTCCCAGCACCCACATGGCAGCTGGAAACAGTCTTTGACTCTAGTTCCAGGGGAATCCGACGCCCTCTTCTGACCTCTGCAGCATTGCACGACACGGGTGCACGGACCTGCATCCAGACAGTACATTCATACTCATAAAATAAATAAATAAAATAAAATAAATTTTAAAAAAAGACCAAAAAAAATAAAAAATTTTAAAAAGAGAGTAGTTAAATGAATGAAATAATTTTTGGTTGAAACTGGCCAAGTAAAATTGGCTCATGTTGGGGCTGGAGAGATGGCTCCACAGTCAAGAGCACTAGCTGCTATTGCAGAGGAGCCAGATTCAATTCCCAGCACTCACAGGGTGACTGATGCCCATCTGGCATAACTCCAGTTCCAGGGTATCCCACAACCCGCTTCTGACCTCTGCAAGCATTGTACAACACGGTGCACGTACACACAAGCAGGCAATACACTCATTCATACACACAATGTTTTTTAGAATTTTTTAATTTTTATTTTATTTATTTTTATGTGTGTGAATGTACTGTCTGCATGTAGGTCTGCGCAACCATGTTGTGCAAAGCCGGAGGTCAGAAGAGGGGTGTCGGATTCCCCTGGAACTGGAGCCAAAGACAGTTCTCAGCCGCCATGTGGGTGCTGGGAATCGAACCCGGGTCCTCTGCAAGAGCAGTCGGCATTCTTAACCACTAGGCCATCTCTCCAGCCCCACAAAATGTTTTAAATGCCAGTTAAAATGGGCAAAGTATTTGGAAAAATATATTACCAAAGATTGGAGGAAAATGTGAAAAATGCTTAGCATCATTATTTTTTAGTTAAATGCAAATTAAACATAGAATAGCCATAAAACAAAACATTAGTCAAAATTAAAAGGGAATGAGATCTTGACTCAGTCAGCATTAAAAAGGAATGAAATTCTGACTCAACATGGAAAAATCTATAGAAAATATTCTAGAGCTCAGTGGATGAACTTGCACTAAGGAATGGCTGGGGAGATTAATTTTGCACAATAGGCCCTAAAACAAATGACAGAATGTATGAACTCCAGGGCAGGAGAGAGGTGTGGGGGGGTGGGAGGGTTCCAGTGAAGAAGGGATTACAAAACTGATTAAGATGATTGAAACGCTGTATATGAAATAACATAAAATTCAATAAAAATTAGGTAGAAAAAAATGAAAAAAAAAGAAAAAAAGAGAAAATATTCTAAAGGGGAAAAACAATCACTCACAAGGGATAGCATACTCCATGATTCCACTATGAAAAATATACTGAACAGGCACATATATAGAAGTAGGAAGGGGCTGGAGAGATGGCCTAGTGGTTAAGATTGCCGACTGCTCTTACAGAGGACCCAGGTTCAATCCCCAGCACCCACATGGCAGCTGAGAACCATCATTAACTCCAGTTCCAGGGCAATCTGACACCCTCTTCTGACCTCTGAGGCATTGTACCACACGGGTACACAAACGTACATGCAGACAGTACATTCATACACATAAAAAAATAAATAAAATTTTTAAAAAAGAAGTAGGAAGTATCCTGGTTGCCTAGATTTAGGAGTCGAGAAGGATGTGGGTCACTACCAGTAAGTTGTAGTTTCTTTTTTTGAGGGATGCTGATAGTATTAATTTAAATTATAGGAATAATTTCACAAGTCTACAAGTATATTAAATTTGGATTATAATTTCTAAATGCCAAATTGTATGCCATAGAAATTCTCTAAATCATTGTTTAAATAGGCCAGAAAACAAGATCATAAAACCCTTTTCTTTCCAAGGTTGTCTACACTAAGTACAATAATAAACCTTGCAAATACAAAACATATAAAAAGAGCTCTGAAATTGCCAAAAGGTGAAATAACTTGGGACCCTCTCTGTCATGACTAGAAAAGCAATATAGAAACAGAACATCTATTACCTCGGATTCAACAGAAATCTGTAATGTAATGGAAGCCTGTCACTTCTTAACTACCAGTTTAGTGATAGAAGGTGGCCCACCATAGGCATGTTACACCTCTGAAACAAGGTATGACACATATAGTGAGCAAGACAGATGTCACCACAAGTCAATAAAAGAAAAATCCAGAAAATACTTGAAAATTAAGCAATCCTCTAAATAAGCCATGGATCAATGAAAATGTCTCAGGAGTAATAAAAAATGCATCAACTGGAAAGAAAAAGAAAGTACAATATATCAAAACTTGTGTTGCACTGTATAAGCATACATTAGAAAATAAAAAATCAATAATCGAAGTTTCTTTTTTGCTAATTTAATTTTGTTGTTGTTGTTAAACTTTTGGCATAAATCATACATCATTTCTCAATCGAATTTAGAGTCACTTCCCTTTCCATGCCCCTCACTCCACCTGAGTTCCTGCACTCTGCCATACATGTTTGCATCTTTTTCTGAGTCTTTCCAGATGTTTTTTTCCCAGTTCTTTTGTTGTTTTTGTTCTCTCTAACTTGTATTGCTTCAACATATACATATATGTATACATAATTTTATATATATACACAAATATATACATACATACATACATACACATATCATCTGATTTGGAGGATTTTCTTTTTCTTTCTTTTGGTAAAAGATGTCATGTTTCCCTTAAGGAAGTGTTTGAAGGTTCCTCCTTGGCAAGCTCAAACAACCATCAATTTTGCCCTTGTGCTCCACACTGGGGTCTTTCCTTCCCATGGTCCCCCAAATGAGGTCCAGTAAGCACACAACCTGTCTTGATCTTCCTGTATTGGCCTCCCTGATACAGCCTAGGTAGTCCAACAATGGCAATCTATACTCTGACAAGGCTGAAATCCCCGTAACTGCTCAGTGCACAAGCTGGATATCTCAGTAGTCCCCATCTGGCATTGAAGGTTTGGAGGATTCTTGGAGAGACACGTGTCTTCAGTCCATACTGGAGGGTTAAAAAGCTGTGTCTCAAGCAGGGCGTGGTGGAGCACACCTTTAATCCTAGCACTTGGGAGGCAGAGACAGGTGGATCTTTGTGAGTTCAAGATCAGCCTGTTCTACAGAGCAAATTCCAGGACAGCTGGGGCTACAAGGAGACCTGGTCTCAAAAGAACCAAAAAAAAAAAAAAAAAAAAAAAAAAAAAAAAAAAGCTGTGTCTTTGAAGAAGGGCAAAAGCAGTGGCAGCCACAGAGTAGATGCACTTGCCAGTAACAATTGAAGACAGGCCAAACAACAGTGCTGTCTCTTTTTTCTTTTGGTCTTTTTACTAATACCTCAAGTTTTATATCTGAAGTACAATTTCTCAGGCCTCAGAGATTATTTCTGGTTTCAGTTTCCTTTTGTATGCTTAAGGCCATACAGCCCAGATTAACCAAGGTTTTTGTTTTCTTAAGATCAGTAGAGGATCTGGTCCTCAGGGGTCTTCCGTGTTTTTTGGGGGGGAGGGGGGAGCCCCTGCTTACTTTCAGCTTTTCCTTTACCAGTTCCATCCACTCGAGGAAAAAAAAAATCAGGTCTTGCTAAACCAGCCTTCCCTTTTTGAAGCATGAGCAGACTTTCGTCTTTATAGACCGGATACTGGCTGAAGTCCCATTAGTGGATCTCCAAAACCTCCCTGAACAGGAAGACTGGTGACCCACATTTGCAGGACATTTCAAGAGATGCATCCACGCATAGTCCCCTAAGACTTGGTTGACCTCTGAGAGCAAGGAACAACGTTATCCCTTAGGTCCCTCAGACAAATTGGTATGGATGTTAATTATGGTCTTTTAGCACCCAGAAAGGCTAAGTTACACAGTCGGATACATTGCACCTATATTAAAATTGTATCCTTTGGAACCAAACTGTATGTTATTTCCATATCATATTTCTTGATTCACATTTTTCCATTTTAATTTTATACTACTCTAAAAGATGCATACATAATTTTATTGTTGAGATATTTCGTGTCTTTGGTTAGGTTTGTTCCTAGGTATTTTACTGATTTTGAGACTATTGTTATTGGGAAGGTCTCCTTATATTCCTTCTTCAGTTGCTTGTTGTTGGTGTAAAGAAAAGCTACTGATTTTTCTAGGTTAAATTTGCATCCTGCCACCTTACTAAAACTCTTAATTGTTACTAAGAGTTTTCTGGTGGAATTTTTAGCATCCCTTAGGTAAACTATCATATCATCTGTAAAAAGGGATAGTTTTATTTCCTCTTTTCCAATTAGTATTCCTTTAATTTCCTTTTCTTGCCTTATTGCCCTAGCCAGTGTTTCAAGCACTGTATTTAAGAGGAGTGGCGATAGTGGACAGCCTTGCCGGGTTCCTACCTTTATGGGGAATCCTTCTAACTTTTCTCCATTTAGGATAAGGATGCAATGGCTCTCTTTGTCTCTTCTGATTGCTTCTACTTTGAAATCTATTTTGTCTGATATTAAAATAGCAACTCCTGCTTTCTTTTTGGTACCATTTGCTTGGAATATTTTCCATCCTTTCACTTTTAGTTGGTGCCTATCCTTGAGGGTGATATGGGTTTCTTGTAGACAGCATATAGATGGACTCTCTTTCCTAATCCATTCTCCCAGTGATTTTTTTTGATTGGGGAGTTTAGTCCATTAATATTTAAGGTTATAATTGAGAGATGTGTGCTGCTTCCTTCCTATCCATTTGCATTTTTGATCTAGGCTTCTACTTCTGCAGTTATGCTTTTATTAATTTCTCTTTCAAGGTGCCTGGGGGTACTTGCTCCTCTCCTCTGTCCTTTGAATTGCTTCTAGTATTCTCTAAAGGGTTGGTTTTCTGGACATGTATTCTTTCATCTGTTTATTTCATGAAAGATTTTTCTCTTTCCCTCAACTAGAATTGACATTTTTGCTGGGTATAGTAACCTGGGTTGGCATTTATAGTAGTTTAGCACTGGGAATGCTTTCATAGTTTGCACTGAACAGACAGCTGTAATTATGATAGGTTTCCCCTTATATGTAATTTGTTTTTTTCTCATTGTTTTCAGAATTTTGTCTTTGTTTTGGGTCTAGCGTTTTAAATATGATATGGCGTGGAGAGTTGCTTTTCTGGTCTTATCTATTTGGTGTTCTATGTGCTTCTTGTATTTGTATGAGTTTGTCCTTTTTTAGTTTGGTGAAATTTTCATCTATTATTTTGGTGAAGATCTGATCAATATGATTCTCTTGGGATTCTTCTCCTTTTTCTATCCCTATGATGCAGAGGTTTGATCTTTTCATAGTGTTCCACATTTCCTGGTTGTTCCAGTCTTGTGCCTTTTAAAATTTTTCATATTCTTTACTTGAGCTTTTTAGTTGACCTGTGTTATCTTCCGGGTCTGATATTCTTTTTTCTGCTTCCTCCATTGTGCTTCTGAGGCTTTTCCCCATTCTTTTCTCTTGATTGGATGAGTGTTAGATTTCCGTTTTCATTTCATCCTGTGCTTTTGTTATTATTTCCACTTCTTTTTGGAGCTTCTCAATCTTTTCTTGTAGCTCCTTGTTTCACTCGTTGGTTTCCATTTTCATTTTGGCATGGGATCTTTTAAGTGTTTCCACTTCCTTCCGGAGTTTGTCATTTTCTCCCTCTAGCTCTTCTGAAGTTTGTCATTTTCTCCTTTTAGTTCTTTCTGAAGTTTGTCATTGTCTCCCTCTAGGTCCTTTCTAAGATTTTCATTCTCTCCTCTTAGTTCTATGATTTCTTTGAATATATATGTGATTATTATTCTACAATCTGTGTCCTGGGCTACTTTTAGGGAGATCCCATTGTAGGAGTCCTCCACAGGCTCTGTAGAGTTTAATGTGGAATTATTATGTGCTTTTCCCAAATTGTTCTTTGGTTGTGGTTTCAGCATGTGGTTTGCCTTTTGCCTGTATTTTGATGAAAATCTCAAATGCCACTTCACTCTGTTGAAGGATTGCTTTCCTTTATTCCTTCAAATGCCTTCATTGTATTCTCCTTGTTTATGGAGTGTTGACTTATCTAGGTTTCAGGATTTCAATTTTGGTTATATATTGAAAGGTATAGTTCACTCTTCCCTTTTGGTTCCACAGGAACTGGGTGGATAACAACCCAGATGACACCCTCTGAGCACTGTACTCCCTCTACTGCCAGCCAGTTCTTCTAGGTTGGTTGTAGGGCTTATTGGAAACTCCCTCCAGAATTTCAGTTGGCAGGGTGTAGGAGGTGGGGATGAGTTGCTTGCTTAGCTCATGTGCCTGTACCCTGTGCTTCAGCTGGTCTGGCAGGAGCCAACAGCCTCTATGCAAGACAAGCCAGAGATCCAAACCTCAACTCCCAGAATCTTCCTGGCTGACACAAGCAGCACTCACCCTGTGCCTCATCTGGTCTAATAACTTAAGTTTCTTTCCTAATAAAATAGAAAATGAATGGGAAACTAAACTGGTTCAAAGCAGAATAAAGAAATAATAATGATGGTTGCAGAAATAAATGAAATTTAAAAAAAAACAGGAAGTCAGTCAAGAACAAAATCAAAGAATTAAAGGCTGTTTTTTTATTTTTTTATTTTTTATTTATTCTTGTATGTGTATGAATGTACTGTCTACATGAAGGTCTGTGCACCCGTGTCATGCAGTGCCACGTAGGTCAGAAGAGGGCGTCGGATTCCCTTGGAACTGAAGTCAAAGATGGTTCTCTGCCACCGTGTGGGTGCTGAGGATCAAACCCAGGTCCTCTGCAAGAGCAGTCAGTGCTCTTAACTGCTAGGCCATCTCTCCAGCCCAAGGCTGGAATCTTTATAAAATTTTTTTAGGAGACTAGAGAAATGGCTGAGCAGTTAAGAGCACTGGCCACTCTGGCAGAGGACTCAGGTTCAGTTCTCAGCACCCACATGGCACCTAGCAACCATTAATAACTCCAGTTCCAGGAGATCCAATACCCACTTCTGACCTCCATGGGCACTGCATGACACAGGTGCCCTTTCATACATGCAGGTGATATATTCATACACACAAAATAGAAGTAGTAAATTTTTTTAATTGTAATTGATTTTTTTTGCAATTTTTTACAATATAATTTTTTGGTATTTAGATAACCTCTCCTATCTGCACCTCCACTTGCTGCCCCCAGATAAATATATATATTTATATATATTTATATAATATATATATATATATATAT
>VZQC01001057.1:508982-699483 GCA_009823505.1 Rhizomys pruinosus
ATATATATATATATAATATATATATATATATATATATTCCATTCTCTAGGCTACTCTTCACTCACATGATTGTGCCTTTACTATACAGAAATTTTTGTTTTTTGTAATTTTTAGGTTTTTTTGAGCTCTCATTTATCAATTATTGTTCTTAATACCTGTCCTATTGCTATCTTGTTCAGAAAGTCCTTATCTGTGCCTTAAAGTTCCAGTGTATTCCCTACTTTGTCCTCTATCATACTCTAGGTATCAAGTCTTATGCTGAGGTCCTTGGTCCATTCAAAGTTGAATCTTATGAAAGGTGAGAGATAGGAATGTAGTTTCATTTCTTCTACACTTACCTGCCCAGTTTCAACAGAACAATTTGTTAAACATGCTATCTTTTCACCAATGCATATTTTTGGATTTCTTTCTGAAATCAGGGAGATCTTGGGGCTGGAAAGATGGCTCAGCAATTAAGTGCAGGACCAAGGTTTCATTCCCATCTACTCATATAGTGATTGACAGCCACCCTTAAACTCCAGTTCCAGGGGATCTGACATTCTTCTTGCTTCCCCAAACATTGCATGACGTGGGTGCACTTACATACCTGCAAGCAAAATATTCATACATATAAAATAAAAATATATAAATAAAAAATTTAAAACAGGTGAATCTAAATATGTGGACTTAAATCTAGGTCCTTAATTCAGTTCATTGTTCAACGTATTTGTTATATGCCAATAACATGTTTAGTTCTGTAGCATAATTTGGAAGAAGGGGGCATGGGGAGATGGTTCAAAGGAAGGAAAGTAGAACAAAATTATATTCAGGAGTAAAGGGGAGTAATAAAGCAAGAATGTTTAAATAACATAAGGAATGGGAGGGCGGGGTAGAGGTGACAATACAGGGAGTGGTTATCTTTAAAGAATTTTTGGAACAGTCATATGGAGATCTACTATAGAAGATTCCTGAATTATGGGCATGAGGCTAAAAAGACTTACCCTATATTTGGCAATGATCCCACTATTAAATACCACAGTCTACAAAATAAAAAGCCCATTACCAAAAATGGGTTATTGTGAAGTTGCTCTCCAGTGAGATATCACAGACCTTCAATCATTACATATTATTGCCAGTGTTCTTGGTTGTCCTCCAGAACTTGATGTTAAGACCATATTGCTGAAGAAAACTGCATACTTCAGTCAGAACATGGAGAAATTAAGCTAATACTTATCTGGAAGCTTCATCCGTATATGAAGCCATGAGCTACAGTAACCATTGACATGGCAAAATATTTCCACTGGTGCAATAGTGGTGTTGACTTCATGAGACTAACAAACCACATTCTCCATGGATTTAAGGCCTGCTCCACAAAATACAATCTATACCAGCACTGTTATCAGGGCCAAGAATCTGTGGCTAAACTGTAGGTCTTATTGGAGAACCTATTGCTATTATTATGCTAAATGGACATAGTGTGAAATTCACTCCTAATGACCTATCACTATACACATAGATTAGTGCATTTCTCAACCCTCTTCAGAGGTTTCTTTTTGACAGTAGATGATGATTAACAGAGCGACTCAAAACTGTTCAAAGTACAAAGAATAAGAGACTGCAGAGTGTTCAGTTGTAAGTGGGACACTTATATCACAACCTTCTTCCCAAGGCTCAGGGATCATTATGGAAGGATGGGTGAATAGAGGGTAAATGCTAGTGGTAGTAGATGACTACAGTTTAACATTGCTTCTGGACACAACAGAGCAGTTGCATGTATGATCTCACAATGCTTGTGACAGTGTGCACAAGCCCTGAGTGAGTTCAAGCCAGACAAAATATCAACATGGAGAGGGAAGCAGAGTCCAATGTCCCACCCATAGCTGAGGAGCTATTGACAGAAAAAGAGAGTCAGTTTTCTTTAAGAGCATGGCCCCTGGTAAGTTGACCAGATTCCACTGGATGGCCATACACATAAGGGCATGTGGGCAGTACAAATTTGACTCAACGGTTTTAAATATTGGAGAATACAAAGTTAGATGGGTAGGAAGGCAGGTAGACTGGGAAGACTTCAGAGAGTAGATGTGAATATGATTAAAATATACTGTATGGAATTCTCAAAGAACTAATTAGCATAGTAAACCTATAAATGTAAAAAAGAAGTCAGTGCCTTGACCACATAGATTTTATTCCAAATGTGAAAGATGGATCAATATACTTGAATCAAACAAAATAATTCATCACATTAAGAAAAACTTGTCCTCAACACCCCATCATTTCAGTTCTCAGGCCTGCATGGGCCTTGTAGCTCTGCATTCCACTGACCTGCTAGTTTCCTAAGATATTTGGGATCCCCCATGACATTCTGCTTCCTGCTCCAGTTATATGGCACTATGAATGTGCCATACCTGAGTCCTACTACACCTATGCAAACTTTCACATACGCGAGTTGCTCAATCCCAGCTATATTAGTCAGGGTTCTCCAAAGAAACAGAATCAATAGAATGAATATATATATATATACAGATTTATTGATTTGCTCATGGGATATACTCCAAGGAGTCCAACAATAGCCGGGCTGCACTGGAGAGGCTGAGAATCCAGGCAGTTGCTCAGTCCATGAGGCTGGGTGTCTCAGTAGTCCCAATCCAGTGCTGAAGGCTCAATGGATTCCAGGAGATCTACCCATCCAGGTCCACACTGGGATCCAAAAAGTTGATCACAAAACAGATGCAGTCACAAGTTACATTATCAGGTTTTCTTGGTTACCACTGAACTGGAGATATTCCCATTCCTCCAACCAAAAATCAACACAGACCTCTCTGACAACCTACTTATGTAGTCCCTACACAGCCCACTATGCCACTTCAGAACCAAGTAGAATCAGTTCTTGAACCTCAGTTTCAGAGGTTGCACCTATTCCTAGCTGAACGGAGACCATAACTTATGCCCCAGTCACACATCAACACAAACTGGCCCATAGACTGAACACCAAGCACCATTCAAATGGACCATAACCAGATAAGTGGAGGTAACAGCAAACAAAAATACAAGCACCCACTCAACAAAGAAAAGATCACTTACCCATACCAAGAAACACACCACTGTCAGAACTCTAGATGCCTAGGTCTTATTAAAAAAAAACAAAAAAAATGTTAATAACCAAGACAATGTGTCTTCTCCAGAAATTAGCACTGTTATTATAATGTTTTTACAGAATGGCAACCTAAGTGATGCACAAGAAAATGATTTCAAAATAGCAATAATAGATGAGTTCAAGGAGCTCAGAGAGGATAAGAATAAAAGACTGAATGAAGACTGAAAACAAAAACAGTTGAATGACTTCATTTTAAAAATTCAAGACATGGGGCTTTTCCAAGATGGTGGCTATGGAGACTGTGGGTGCATTCTTAAAAGCTAAGGGCAAAGTCTCAGAGGGGAATTTAGGGGGCCCCAAGAGCATTGGGAAGCATTGGAGGTGGTCCAAGGGCATTTGGATCCTTAGGGGCTACAATTTGGCACTATAGACATCACCTGATGGCATCAGGAGACAACACGGAAAACCCCAATGTCCCCTGAGCCTTTCTCTTAATGAACCCAGGTACAAACCTTGGCACCTGGCCCTGGGGGATTGGTGAGTAGATTACAGGTGGTGTACAGTGGTTCTGTGACTACATCTCATCTGGTGGTTGAGGTTCACCCTACTTGGATGTGGGGAACTCTGGCTGCATTGCAGAAGTGTTGTGACCTTCCAGGTCCAGGTTTCAAAGGCCTGGGGGGTTCAGCTTGAGTGTTGGGTGTCCATTGCGCAAACTGTTGGTTGGGTGAGGGGTGTTGGCCTGTACAGTGTTAGGATAGAGTTGACATTTTGGAACTTAGAGTGTCCACACCTGTGCATCAATTCAGAAGACAACAGACACCTGAAGAGTGTAACCAACATCAGTGTCAGCTCAATAAGCACCTAGGCTTCACATTGGAACCACTCCCAACAGAGGCTACCCAAATCCCTAAAGCTCAAGGAAAGAGAGACTCAGGTGGATCTCCACCAAACACTAATACCCCCATTCAAGCACCCTCTAATGAAGACCCCTTGGATATAACTCAGGATACAGATCTCAAAAGAACAAATATGAATATGATTAGAGAAATTAAGGAGTTCGGGGAATTTAAGGAGCTTATAAACCAGGAAGTCTGGGATTCAAAAGAATACAGGGATAAATTGAAGAAGGACAACAATAAATTCCAGAATGAAATTAGAAAAGATATAGAAACGCTGAAGAAAATTCAAGTTGAAATGAAAAAAAAAAACATGCAATATTCCACAAACATCTTGGAAAGAATGAGAGAAACTCTTAATAATAAAATGGATGAAGGAGAAAACAGAATATCAAGATTGGAAGACAATATGGAATAACTGGATAAATCAAGTAAAAATTATGAAAAATTAAAAAAAAAAACACAATGGAATAACCAGGCACTGTGGGATACTGTGAAAAGACCAAACCTAGCCGGGTGTGGTGGTGCGCGCCTTTGATCCCAGAACTCGGGAGGGAGAGGTGGGTGGATCTCTGTGAGTTCAAGGCCAGCCTGGTCTACAGAGCGAGCTCCAGGGCAGCTGGTACTAAAAGGGAGATCCTGCCTCAAAAAATATACCAAAAAAGGAAAAAAAAAAAAAAAGAAAAGATCAAACCTATGAATTATAGGGATAGATGAGGAGAAAACTCACAGGATGGCAATATGGCCCAGGTCTTCAACAAAATTTTAGAGGAAAATGTTCCCAAATTAAAGCAAGAGATACCTATACAAGTATTGGAAGCATATAGAACTCCAAGCAGACAGAACCAGAAAAGAAATTCTCCACACCATATCATAGTAAAAACACTAAACGTTCAAAGCAAAGAAAGGATACAGAGGGCTGCAAGAGAAAAGCAACAAAAAGAAAGAAAGAAAGAAAGAAAGAAAGAAAGAAAGAAAGAAAGAAAGAAAGAAAGAAAAGCAACAAGTTACCTACAGAAGAAAACCTATCAGAATTACAGCTGATTTCTCAATGCAGGCAATGAAAGCCAGAAGAGCCTGGTCTAAATATTCCAGGTTCTAAAAAACAATAGATGTCAAACCAGAGTACTTTATCCAGCAAAAATGTCTATTATAATTGAAGGAGAAAGGAAAATATTCCATGATAACTAGAACGAATTCCTCTCCATTAAGCCATCCCTACAGAGAATACTTCAAGCAATACAAAGAGCATAGGGCAGGGATGACTATAACCAATCAACACCAGAAAACAAATGATACAACCACTGTGGAAATAAAAACCTAGGTTAAGGATGTACTAGAAATCAAAATGATTGGGGGCAATTTAATTCTCTCAACAACAGTTTTAAATACCAATGGAATGCTCCAATTAAGAGACAGAGACTAGTAGAATGGATTAAGAAACAAACCCATCTTTTTTTTTTTTTTCTTGTCTCCAAGAAACTTAACTCACCCTTAAAGATAGATATTATCCCATGGTGAAAGATGGATAAAAAATAATACAAGTAAATGGCACTAAGAAAGAGGAGTCACTATGCTAATACTAGATAAACTAGTATTCAAGGCCTTTGGTTGTGTTATGTGTGTGGGATATTTGATCACTAGGTGGAACATCTCTGGGGTGGATAGACCAGAATTTTGCCAGGCCTATGTGGTGCATTTCTGAATATCTGGAAAGATTTGGTTGGCTGGAGCCAGCCCTGGCACTTATAGGGTCACTTTAAGGTTTTTATTTTGTGGTGATATGTTTGGGAGAACTGCCCCATTCAACTGGATGGGCATAAATATTGCAAAATTTAGTAGAAAATAAGATACTTGTACTGAAGTTGTTAAATGTTTCTAGAGTGGAATGGTATAAACATTTAAGCCAGTTTACTAATGGTCTAAATGGGATTATAACCACATAAGGTTGGGGTTGGCTTTTGGTCCATTCCTGGCTTGTACTGGACTTCCAGTTGTAGATTCAGATTAAAGGGGCATAGACAAGTAATGGGTTACCTTTGACTACTGAAAGATATTTTTTGACTCTGACTATTATGCAAATGTTACTTTTAATATGTGTTTGGCCCATTTCAAGATAACTTGGCTCAAGAAAAGCTAGGTTTACTTCCCTGAACTAGTGGCATGCACCCCAGAAGGAGACAGTTTGGATGGACTTGGTAAATTTTTTCTGCTTAATTCTGGTCAATAGGTATGTTCCCTGTTATTGGAAAACTACAAACCAGGATTTGAGTATTTGGGAAAGTAAAGAAACTACTTATGTTTGAAGTAAATTGTTTATATTTAAGATATACCTAAAATTGTTTAAATTTCCCTTTTCTACTTTGCCTGCTTATCCTACGGTGTTAGACTTTTTCCAGTCAATGTTTATGAAAGGCTTCTTAGGCTTTTCTTCAGGTTTTATCTAAATATGATACAGTAAATAAAAGTATCAGATTGGTGTAACTTAATTTGTTTGGATGCTTCATGCCTATACCTAAGGCCTGTAGGAAGCTTTCTTTTTATGTTGAACAGGAACCACACAGCCTGGCTAAGGGTAATGGGAACATAGTGCCTGCTTTGCTGACACCGTGGGGAGCTGAGCACTCAGCGCAGAGGCCAGCAGGCTACTTCCTGTATCCTGGCCTGAGTGGTCACGAGACACATGTTCCACTCTTGGCTGTGACTTCCCACCTACCCAGAGACTGCTGAACCCTGGACAGGAATTCCAGGCTGATGTCTGAAGGCCTATCTTCAGCCTATGTCCACTCACAACACCAGCTACCCAGATTGGTGGTCCTCAAGGGGAACATTTTTCCAACCCACTGGCCACCTGAATGAAATGCAGGCCTACCTTAGCATATACGCGCAATAATTAATAAAAAAAATAATAATAATGGCCGGGAATTCCATGATGACGTTACTGTGAAATTCAAATTTATTCTTTGCTACAGCCTGCTTTTATAAACTAAATGATGTTAGTTCCCAGGACCAATCATAAGTCCCCCAACTCTGTGCCACTGCACACCCATTGCCCCACCCAGCATCATGCACCTAGGCCACTTTCCTTGCTCCTCCTTGGGGCAGGGCCAGACCCTCTTGGCCATGTGGTGCCCTGAGGTCTGCTAGCTGAAAATCCTGCAATTTAAGCTGGATTTTCCCACAAAGGCCCATACAAATTTGGCCAAAGGATTTAAGGGACAATTTTGTTCCTTGCTCTCTGAGGTCAATTGGTCTCAGGGGATTTTGTACTGGAGCATGTCTTAAAATGTTCTGCAATTGTGAGTCACCAGGATTCCTGTGCAGGGAGGTCTTGGAGATTCATCAGCAGAACCCTGGCCAGTGTCCAGTCTGTAAAGAGGAGGCTCAATATAGAGGAATGCCGCCTTGTGCTCCAAAGGGAAGCTGGTCTAGCAAGACCTGACCTTGTCCTCAGTAGATGGAACTGGTTAAGAATGGCCAGAAGGGGCAAGGTGCTACCCACATCCATGAAATCCCAAGTGCACCCTGAAGACCGGAACCTCAAATGACCTTGAGAAAACAAATTTTGGTTCATCTGGGCTAATTGTGTGGATTTAAGCACCCAAAAAGAAAGTATAACAACTGAGCCGGGCATGGTGGCACACACCTTTAATCCTAGCACTTGAGAGGCAGAGGCAGGTGGATTTTTGTGAGTTCAAGACCAGCCTGGTCTACATAGCGAGTTCCAGGACAGCTGGAGCTACAGGGAGACTCAGTCTAAAAAGGCCAAAAAGAAGTATAAAAAAAGATAGTCAATATGTCCCTCATATGTGGATGCTAGTACCAACAACCCAGATATAAATATTTCTCATGGAGAGGGATGCATAGTAAAAGAACAACAACAGAAAGACTGCATCAGAAAATGGACTGAAATGGTGAATTGGGAAGGGGGGATGGGTGGGAGAGGGACACGGATGTATATTCAATCAAGGCATATTTAATTGATGTGAGTTCAGCAAGTACTCAGTTTCACCTAGACACTGTCTACAGGATACATGGTGTTTTAGGACTTAGTAAAAGTAAATATGTGTATATTAAACAACATTGGTTTACAGACTCTGATAAAAACAGTAATGCATCTGAGTTAAATGTAGATATAATTTGCTGTTGTCCACATTTGTTTTACACAAAATCTCTAGAGCAATAACTTTGGGATAGGCACATACAAATGTTCTCTATAATTTCTCTGTTGTACAGTATCACCTTGTAGCATTCTCTTTAAGATGATTTAAAGCAAAAATTAAGTTTGCTTCCCAAGTTAATCATATATAGTCACCCAAAACAGCATGGGTGAATTTGATGAAATCTGTGCCTTGATTCCACCCTATAGTTATGTATAATACAACTGTCTTCTGGAGACTCATGGGTTAAAAAAAAAAAAAGGGGGGGTGGGCGGTACAGGCGACGAGGACATGATACCTTCTAGTCAACGAACCTTTGCAATTCAAATTAAAAACTAACTATAGGAAAGATTTGTTTGTTCCAACATGTCAAAATGTCACCACTTAACGGCTGCAGAAAAGAAAGATACAGGCCTTTGCATTGTAGGTAGGATGTACCAAAAAGTGGCAACTGAAGGTCTGACCGCGTCTGAACACTGAAAGGAAGAAACGCCTCAGTTGCATAAAGACATCGAAAACCCTTCTGTGATCCTAACTGTTACAACTATATCTATAATAAGAGTCCTAAATAATACTTTCTATAGGTTGCAAAAAAGGTTTGATATGACGTTTCTTGCCTTCCCCCATAGAACAGGAGAAATATGAACCGGATTGAAAATGATGTCATTTTCCAACTGTTAAATTGGAGACAACTATTATATAGAGGTAATCTCTTATAAAACCGGTAAAAATGCCTTCTTAATTGACTAATAGACATAAGAACTGTGAAAAGGATTATATACTCTGTTCAGAACCAATATAAATACTAAAGTCCTTGGGCTATGCACTTAGGCAAAGTATATAATGCAGGAGCTCTGACATCAGCAATGGATTTTCTACCAGGGGGATGTTGGCCAGGGGATCCAAGGCCCCACAAAAAGGTAAGGGCTCCTTGCCCCTAAGTGGGATATCCTGCAGGAGGAGAGGCGATAAGACCCTGCTGCCGAAGACCTGACGTTAACAATGGGAGGGATGTATTGAGACACATTGCAAGGGTACAGATTGGCCTCTGGAAACCAGAGAGTGTTCCAAAGGCCACTAAACCAATAAAGCAAATACGGGTCTCCCTGAGTCAAGCAAGACTCCACCATCAGCACCAGCTACACTTCACCTGCCTGGAAATACTGTGCAGCAGAGGCAGCCATGTGCTGTATATCCAAATCTAATTGGCTGTTGGCTCTCTCCTTGGAGGAATAACCCATGGCTGAATGCCACAAGCCTACATCCTCTACAGGTTAGAGATGTCATAAGCCACAGTAAGAACCTGTTATATTTATCAGGGGGTAATAATAATTCATGAATTAACATATCATCCAAACATATGTGTCTATGCCAAATAACCTACCATAACTGATTAGTGCTGCTTAATAACCTGTATATCTAATTGCTTGTGCTTCATTGTAGGATCGAAAGGTTATTCCTGGAACAAACTGCCAACCCATGAAAGGAAACAGCCAGAATTGACCAGAATCCAAGTCAACACACTCCAGAGAGAGATGAACAGTTTTCTTCTCATCCACCTGTGCCCCTTTTCTAAGCCTAGGGAAACACTGGCGGAAGAGAGGGGCGTGGTAGAATGTAAAGGCTGCGATTGGGGTGACGGTGAAACTACAGCGATGTAGTCTGGACACTCATTTGATCAACTTGATTGAACAAACAACCTGTCAACCTTCCACTGAATGGTAGGACTGTGGGGGAGGGCACAACAGTCTATAGATTGGTTTTGCACGAAGGATGCTATACTCATGGATTATCAACTTAAGCTAAAAAATGAAAAAAATAATAAACCTGAGATGCAGGACAGTTATGAGCAGAATACATGATCTGGGATGGGTGGGGGTGGGGGGGAAGGGAAAGGGAAATATGCCTGATCGAATTGAGAAAATGATGTATAAAATGCACAACCATCAATAAAAATAAAAAAAAAAAAAGATAGTCAATATACTTCTTTTAAAGCCTGAAAACTTGTGCCTCCATATTTTGGGCATATATTTATATGAAATAATGTTAAACATGCATTAAAAAAACCCTTAGATCCTGGCCTTGATTAACAGAGTAGGGTCACCTGCAGCCAAAAGACAAGTACACTAGTGTTAATCAGTGCTCAATAATAACATTTTCTCTTTCTTTTTAGCAACTATCTAAGTGGATAAGAAACTATCCTGTGATAAGAAAAAAATAAGTAAATTCAAGACATGAAATTGCAATTCAATAGAGTATCTGGAAAAAACTGAAGGCTGGCATGATGGTACACGCCTTTAAGCCCAGCACTTGGGAGGCAAAGGCAGGTGCTTCTCTATAAGTCCAAGTCCAGCTTTATCTACAGAGCGAGTTCCAGGCCAGCTGGGGCTACAGGGAATCCTTGTCTCAAAAACACTAAATTAATTAATTAATTAATTAATTAATCAATCAATCAATTAATTAATTCTTGAACTCTAAAACTTGGAAACTCAAACAAGAAACTCAGAGGCAAGGATCAAAAAGATATTTCATTAAATGGACCACAGAATATCAGATATTGAGGGCAAAGTTGAAAAAATGGAGTGCTGAATCAAAGAAAATATCAAATCTAAAATAACAGAGGAAGAGACTGTGCAGGTGCTCTGGGACACTAAAAAAATACCAAATCTATGAATCATATATGTAGAAGAATAAGAAGAACCTCAGTTCAAAGTCACAGAAATATGTTTAGCAGAATCATAGAAGAAAACTTCACAAAAGAAAGTGATACCTATCAAGGTACAAGATTTAGAGAGAACATCAAGTAGACAGGTCCAAAAGTGAAACTCACCACATCACATAACTGTCAAACCACTAACTGCACAGAACGAAGAAAAGATATAGAAAGCAATGAGAGAAAAAGATCAAGTCACATATAAAGGCAGGCCCATCAGAATAACTGACTTTTCAGTGCAGACTATAAAAGCTAGAAGGGCTCAAAATGACCTCTAAGTCATGTAAGAACACAAATGCCAGCCCCAGACTATACTGCACATAAAAACTATCATTTGTGAGTGAAAGAGAAGGAAAAACATTCCATTATAAAAATAAAGATTTATCCAAGTCTGTGAAAAAGCTCATGGGGATTTTGATTGGGACTGCAGTGAATCTGTATGTTAATTTGGGTAGAATGGACATTTTTAGTATATTATTTTTTTCAATCCATGAGCATGGGAGGTCTTTCTATCTCTTGATGTCATTTTCAATCTCCTTCAGGGTTTCAAATTTTTTGTTGTACAGGTCTTTGGTGTCTTTGGTTAGGTTTATTCCCAAGTATTATTTTGAGGTTACTGTGATTGGGAACATCTCCTTATATTCCTTTTCCAGATGCTTATTGTTGGTGTAAAGAAAGGCTACTGATTTTTCTAGGTTAATTTTGTATCCCACCACTTTACTGAAACTTTTAATTATTTCTGAGAGTTTTCTGGTGGAGTTTTTAGTATCCCTTAGGTAAACTATCATATCATTTGCAAAATGGGATAGTTTTATTTTCTCTTTTCCTATTATTACTCTTTTAATTTTGCTTTCTCTCCGTATTGCCTTAGCAAGCGTTTCAAGCACTATATTGAAGAGGAGTGGTGATAGTGGATAGCCTTGCTGTGTTCCTGCCTTTAAGGGGAATGCTTCCAACTTTTCTCCATTTAGGATGATGTTGGCTGTGGGTTTCTTGTATATGGCTTTGATTACATTGAGGAATGAACCCACCAGTCCAATTCCCTCTAAGACTTTAAGCATGAAGGGATGCTGGATTTTTTTCAAAAAGCTTTTTCTGCATCGATTGAGATGATCCTGTGTTTTTGTCTTTCAGTCCATTTATGTGTTTTATGATATTTATTGATTTATGTATGTTGAACCATCCCTGAATCTCTGGTATGAATCCAACTTGGTCATGATGGATAATCTTTTCTATGTGGGTCTGTATGCAATTTGCAAGTATTTTGTTGAGAATTTTTGCATCTGTGTTCATTAATGATATGGATCTATAGTTTTCTTTCTTGTTTGTCTCTTTGCCTGGTTTTGGTATTAGAGCGATGCTGGCTTCATAGAAGGAATGTGGGATGTTTCCCTCTGTTTGTATCCTTCTGAAAAGTTTGAGTAGTAATTATTGTAAGACCTCTTTAAATGTTTTATAGAATTCTGCTGTGAAACCATCTGGGCCTGGGCGTTTTTTAGTTGGAAGGCTTTTTATTACATCTTCAATTTCTTCAAGTATCATAATACTTGTTTAAGGTGTCAACCTCTTCTTGGTTAAGCTTTGGAGAATCCCAGGATTTCAGATATTCATCTATTTCTCTTAGGGTTTCAAATTTAGTAGAGTATAGGTTTTTGAAGTATTCTCATATGATTGTCTGGATCTTTTCTTTATCTGTTGTGATGTTTCCCCTTTCATGAATGCTACTGCTTTGGGGTTGCTCTTCCTTTCTTTTGATTAACTGGGCTCCTGGTCTGTCTATTTAGTTTATCTTTTCACAGAACCAGGTTTTGGATTCATTGATTTTTTTATATTGTTTCGTTGTTTCTATTTCATTGATTTGTGCTCTGATTTTTGTTATTTCTTCCCGTCTGTTGGGTTTAGCGTTCACCGACTTGGGAAAAAATCCTTAAATTCATATGGAAAAACAAAAGACCCCAAATAGCTAAAGCAACCCTGAGCAAAAAGTGCAATAGAGGGGGGAATTACTTTACCAGATTTCAAGCTATATTACAGAGTTATAGTAAAAAAGACAGTCTGGTAGGGACTGGAAAGATGGCCTAGCGGTTAAGAGCACTGACCGCTCTTGCAGCGGACCCGGGTTCGATCCCCAGCACCCACAGGGTGGCCGAGAACCGTCAGAAACTCCAGTTCCAGGAGAACTCCAGTTCCAAGGGAATCCGACACCCTCTTCTGACCTCCGTGGCATTGTACGACATGGGTGCACAAACTTGCGTGCAGACAGTACATTCATACACATACAAAAATAAATAAAATTAATTTAAAAAATTAAAAAAAAACAGCCTGGTAATGGCAAAAAAGCAGACCCATTGACCAATGGAACAAAATTGAAGATCCAAACTTGAGCTCATATAACTTCAGCCTCTTCATATTTGACAAAAGGGGCCAAAAAACTCAATGGAGGTCCAGGCGTGGTGGCGCACACCTTTAATCCTAGCACTTGGGAGGAAGAAGCAGGCGGATCTTTGTGAGTTCAAGGCCAGCCTGGTCTACAGAGTGAATTCCAGGACAGCTGGGACTACAGGGAGACCCTGTCTCGAAAAAAACAAAAAAATAAACAAACAAACAAACAAACAAAAAAAACAACCCAATGGAGGAAAGATAGCATCTTCAGCAAAAGGTGTTGGCAAAACTGGATCATCATTTGTAGAAGAACAAAATTAAACCCCTATCTTTCACCCTGTATAAAAATAAACTCCAAGTGGATCAGAGATCTCAACCTGAAACCTGAAACCCTGAAGGTGATAGAAGAAAAAGCCTACAATACATAGGCTTAGGAAAAGACTTTCTAAATCAAATAGCACAGGAAATGAGGACAACAGCTGACATGTGGGACCTCATCAAACTCAAAAGCTTCTGTGCAGCAAAAGAAACAATCAAAGAACTGAAGAGAAAACCCACAGAATGGGAGGAAACCTTCACCACTGATAGATCTGACATTAACATCCAGAATATATAAACTACTTAAATAAAAGAAGAAAATAAATGACCTACTCAAAAGATGGAGTAAAGAGCTGAACAGAAAGACTTCACCAGTGAGGAAATAAAGATGTCTGAGAAACATCTTAAAAAGTGTTCAACATCATTAATAATTAAGGAAATGCAAATTAAAATCACACTAAGTTGTCATCTCACTCTGATAAGACTGGCCAAGATCAAGAAAACAAAAGACACCAAATGCTGGAGAGGTTGTGATGAAAGGGGAACACTCATCCACTGCTGGTGGGAATGTAAAATCATACAACCACTATGGAAAGCAGCGTGGAGAACCCTTTAAAGACTCAAAATGAGCCTACCACCTGACCCACCCATACCACTCCTGGGTATATACCCATAAGACTCATCCTACTGAAAAGATACATGCACAGCTATGTTTATTGCAGCTCTCTTCACAATAGCAAAGAGCTGGAACCAACCCAAATGCCCCTCAACTGATGACTGGATGACAAAAATGTGGTACATCTACACAATGGAGTTCTATGTAGTGGTGAAGAAAGATGACATCATGAACTTTGCAGGTAAATGGATGGAACTTGAAGCCATTACCCTAAGTGAAGTAATACAGTCCCAGAAAAAAAAAGTGAATGGTATCCCTCATTTGTGGATGCTAACATCAAATCCCCAGTTGGCAGGTAAACTGAGCAACTTTATTATTATATTTCATTCTTTCTGAAAGCAACTGTGCTATTATAATGTGAATCTCTTAATGGGCTCTAGAATTGATCTACCACTTGTATTCACACGTTGTAATTACCATATATGGGTGGAAGATATCTATTCATATTCTAAAAAAGAAGGAATGTAAGATTATACTTCTTTTTACATACATGGAACGTTACTATTAAAATGTGAATCCTTAAATGTGTTTTGGAATTAACCTATAGTTTATTTTCAGATTTTTTAATTTTGATTTATGTGTGGAGTGTATATATGCATATTTTGAAATAACATAAAATTAAAGGGAACAAAAAATGAGAGAGAAAAACCTATTTAAAGAACTGACCAAAACAGTAAACTTGTGGATCAAAAAGGTTATAAAAGACTGAGAAAAAGGTGGAAGACAGGACTTAACATGTATGACAGAATCCATGAGCTCTGGAGTGGGACGGCAAGTGAAAGGGGTGGGCATGGATGGGGGGATAAGTCTAAATTTGGCTAAGAAATGTATGAAATGCGATAAAAATAACTTAAAATAATGATTTAAGGAATCTATGGGCACACAACCAGGTCTACAGAGAATATTGGATGGAATACTTATTTTGAAGATAATATAATACACTCTCAAGAGGACACAAAGAATAAATAAACAGTTCCAGAACAGGGGTTGAATTTGGAGGACACCAGTTCCTTTAGCTATCTGTTAGAACACTATGTCTCCAAGAACTTTGTGATGGATTTCTCTTGTCCCTTCAACTGTGAAGATGGAGCTTTCTGTCTGCACCTTGAGCTAATGGAACTTACTCTGTAACCTTGTTTCTCCCACTGTGAGTTCTGTCCCCTCACCTCCTCAGGTCAGGACACCAGTTCCTCTAGCTATCTGTTAGAACACTATGTCTCCAAGAACTTTGTGATGGATTTCTCTTGTCCCTTCAACTGTGAAGATGGAGCTTTCTGTCCGCACCTTGTGCTAATAGAACTTACTCTGTAACCTTGTTTCTCCCACTGTGAGTTCTGTCCCCTCACCTCCTCAGGTCAGGACACACACATAATTTATTCAAAATGGTTTCTGCAGTTTCATTGGGGAAGTACAAAGTTGAAGTTCCTTTGCCTCCACCCTTATCTCCATAGACCATCCAATCTATTCAACCTTAATATCTCATTCATCCAAGGTCAAGCATTCTTCCCAACATCTGCTCTTTACAAAGGGTGGGTGCACTGCTTGCAGCACTTTGATATGTTAATTCTCAAGCACCGCCCCTCCACATTCATTCATTCATTATCTTTTTAGATGGAGTATCAAACTGAGGTTGCCAAGGAGACAACCCAGTCATCAGACCCATGAGCACTAGATTTTACTGGGATTCATTAACCAAAAGTCCTTAGTCAAGATTGTGTCCATAATAAAAGCCATTCTTACAGTTTCCCATGCTTTGTTTTAAGAATTAAAAAGAATGTCCATTAAGGTGGTCATTGGTAATGAGCTAGTCACCAGATGGTAAGCTAATATGCTAGAGATTCCACATATATCATCATGATGTTATTTTAGGTCTCTGGAGAAGATGGCATGAACTGAAGCAGCATTGGAGAAGGCATGACAGCTACTCAAGTGTGGTTTAGTTTCAGAAAAAAACATCTCTCTTGCCACAGTGTCGTTTTCCAGTAAGGATTTTCCAGTGGTGCTACTATTCAAGGAGGACAGATGTGCAGCCTCAGCTCCATTTAATGGGAGAAAAAAAAAGGTCCAGCTATTAGTTGTCTCTTAACTTAGTTTATGTAAAACTATGGGTTATAATAACCCTCATTTTTAAATATTTTTTCCAGCATATTGTAGGGGAGAGAATTGAGAGAAACAATTTAAAAAATTAATTTTTTTTTATTTTTAAGGGATTCTACAATATAATGACACAGTTGTTTGCAGAAAACATTGATGTTACTCAGTATGTCATACAATTAGGTAATTGGTGCATTTTGCAAGTATCTATGTCCAAATTTTGAACAACCCAAGGTTCCCATAGTCCAGTAGGAGAAGCTTGTATGCACAGGCATGTTGATTAATCAGGAGTCCAGACTATATTCCTGTAGTCTCATGATTCACCCCTATCTCTCTGCAGCCCTTACAATCTACCACGCCTCCTCTTCCGCAGTTTGTTCCCTGGGCTTTGGGAAAGGGGCACAAGTGGGTGAGAAGAAAACAGTCTAATTTCTTTGGAGTTGTCATTTTGGACTCCAGTCTGTTCAGGTTGTTTCCCTTCATGGATTGACAGCTTTCCCAGTGATACCCTTTTTAGTCATACTAACAAAGCACAAGCTATTGGATGTACAGGCATTTAAGCAGTACCAATTATTATGTCAAGCTAAGCTGTGAGCATAGACACAGATGCTTGGATGGTATGCTAATCCGCAAACTGTGGTTTCTCTATAAAGGGTGACAAGTTCTTATTGTGGCTTATAACATCTCCTAACCACTAGAGGACATAAGCTTGTGGCATCCGCTGTGAGTTATTCCTCCAAGGAGAGAGCTAATAGCCAAATAGATTTGGGATATATATAGACACTTGGCTGCCACTGTTGCACAGTATCTCCAGGCTGTTGAGGTGTAGCTGATATTGACGGAGGAGTCTTGCTTGTCTCAGGGAGACCAATATTTTGCTGTATTGCTTTAGTGGCCTTTGGTAACGCTCTCTAGCATTTCAGAGGCCAGTTGTACGCTAGCAAGTGACGTCTCATAACATTTTTCATGCTCACACCAGGTCTTCGACAACAGGGACTTACTGCCTTTCTCCTTGCATATATCCCACTTATAGGCAAAAGGCCTTTATAATTTGGGGGGGGGGGTTTGAATCCCCTAGCCAACATCTCCTAGGCAGAATAATTCATTGCTGATGTCAGAGCTTTCCTGTAGTAATATATTTTGCTTAATTACACAACTTATAAACACTTTACTATTGAATTTGGCTCTAGATAGAGAAATATCCTTTCACAGTTCCTATGCCTATCAATCAGTTAATACGTTATGCCTGTTTTATAGGAAATTACCACTGTAACAATTGGCTCTAGTTTACAGTTAGGGAGTGGTTTCATTACCATCATGTTTTTCTTTTTCCTATAAAAGGGAGAGGTAGGAAGGTTTCTCAGTATCTGGAAGGTAAACTTCATTAGGGCCCATTATAAACAGTTAACCCCAATAGTATTCAGAGAGATGCTCAGTGTCTGTGACTCAGGCAGTCTGAGGTTCCTCTTTCTTTAATGTTCAGATGGGTCAACCTCTCTGCTGGCATTTCCCAGTCCATCCTGCATAGCCATAAGTTGTATGTTTTCAGGCATTTAGATTGGTGATTTTTACCTGTGGGAACATAAAATTCTCCTCCCATTGTTAGTTTCAAGATCAGAAAAATTGAAAATTTATCAATAGGATTGGAACACAGAGTTTTCCATTTGTATCCCAGAAAGGATAGTACCCCACCTCCCACCTCCCTCTTTTTTTTTTTTTATGTTTTTATGTTTTGACCTATAGATGCCTAAGTTGTATTACACATACCCATAAACAGGAGCCAAGGCATAAGCTTTCATTAAATTTACCCAAACTGTTTCTCATTGACTGTATGCTACTTATTTGGGAAGGAAATTTAAGCTTAGTTCCTTTAAATTGTCCTACAAGTAAAAGAAAGTGTTATAATGTGATTTTGTGTAATTCAGAAAAAATATATAGGCCATTTGTATACCTTAACCCAATAATATGTTGTTTTTAAGAATTTTGAATTATAATTAGTTCCTGAACAATAAATCTTTAATTCCCCCTTTTTTGTTTGTGCATTGAACTCTTACTATCTTTTTGAGACAAGATCTCCCTGTAGCTCCAGCTGTCCTGGAACTCAATATGTAGACCAAACTTGCCTTGGATCTACAGGAATCTACCTGCCCCTGCCTCTAGAGTGCTGGGATTAAAGGTGTGGTGTGCACCACCACACCCAGCTTGAAATTTTTACTAATAAAAGAGACTACTTACAGCATGTACCAGGGAATGTCATGAGATGCAAACTTCTCAAAATTGACAAAAAGATAAAAGTTTTAGAGACAAAGACAAAATGACTATTTGTTGTGACATGTATTTAAAACAGTTTCAGCATATTTTTTTGTTTGCAGTAGTGAAATAAAATCTTAAAAAGCACTAACATACATGAGACAATTCAAATGAAAGGAATTTATATAAGTTACTTTCATTTGCCAATGTTTATTAGGACAAACACCTGGAGTTTGACTTCTCTGGAGATGATGATGCCCATTGTTTGGCAGTCAGGACATGACTGCATAATTAGTTGAGTTTGTGTCTGTGATAAATGAAAAGATAACTAGTATGTCGATTTTCTTCCATGGAGGCCAGGTAATTCTGTATGGGATAAAAGCCTTTAAAATAAAAACAGGGCAAATTTGTCATTGAGGGTTGTTTTACATAGAGGTAAATATTGATAGCCAATTACTCTGAGTAGGTTAGTAAACTGAAAAATTAATTAGGGAATTGTTTGAAACCAGAAAGGGCAGCTAAAAGTTTTGCCTGATGGATGGTGTTTGCTACAGTAGCTATGTAGAATGCCATATTCCAGCATTATGCCTTCAGCTTTTTGCTTGATTTATTGCCTCCACCTGAAAGTAAAATTTGCTAGTGCATTAGAAATTGGAATGTATATTTATGGAAGAAAATACTTGTCTGAGTTGTAATAAAATTCTACATGGAAGAGAATGGAAGTTTGTTCCAGTAAAAGAGCAAGTTATTTTTTTTATATTTTTCTGAGGTCTCTAAAAGAAAGTTGAAATTATTTGGAGATACACAGGGATACATAATAAAGATCTTGTCAAGTAAACTGGATGGATTTGGATCAGTCGTGTTGAATAAGAGCAATTCTTAATTTGGTATGAAAATATTTTTCATTTGGGTGTATTGGGTAGAAACAACCATTCTAAAATTCTTAAAGTGGGAGTTAATTGTCTAGACATTGCTGCAAGAGATAACGGAGTTTTGAAAATAAATAGGATCCAGCTGTCGTGGTGCATGCCTTTAATCCCAGCACTCCAGGATGCAGAGGCAGGTGGATCTCTGTGAGTTCAAGGCCACTCTGGTCTAAAAGTGAGTTCCAGCACAGCTGAGGTTGCAGGGAGACCCTGTATCAAAAAGACAAAAAAATTTAATCATATATGAGAAAGTTGTTTTTGTTTGAAATTCGGCTTCTATCTGTAATATATATCACATTTTTGCTTCATATGTATATGAATATATATGTATATGAATATACATATATATGAAGCAAAAATGTAAGAAAAGGCTGAACTGATAATTCTAAGGGAAGGCTGAAGTAAACTGAAATCCTAAAAGTTGTTTAGAATTTGATGTTATCTTTTGGGGAAGAGACAACTGTACTTTATCAGACTTCATACAAGTTCAGTGATAAAATATCCAAAATACTTAAATAAACTTTTAACTAATTTTCATCTGGTGCTAGTTGCAAATAAAGTTTTTTGTGAATTTATATGTTTAGTAAAGATTAATAAGTTAGCCATACCATGAGACATGTGCATATTAGGAAAATTTTTCTGATAGTATGTATAGCATTAATTACCCAATATTGATCAAAAGTGCATATATGTATCATGCATTTAGTGAAACATTTTCATTTTAAAGTAGACATGGAAGCTGGAGAAATAGCTCAGCAGTTAAAAGCACTGGCTGCTCTTGCAAAGGATCCAGGTTTGTTTCCCAACACCCACATGGCGGCTGACAACCATACATATTTCCAGTTCCAGGGGATATAATGCATTCTTTTGACCTCCGTGGGCATTGCATGACAGAGGTGCTCTTACATACATGCAGGCAATTTACTTATACACATAATATAAAAAATATTAAAAATAAAAATGAGACATAAATGTGTAGATATTGAAAGCAGGGACAGAAATGGCAAATCTTTAAAAAGGCAGTCTTTTCCTATGGCAGAAGAGTGAACTCCACATATGATCATTAAACATCTAGAAGTTCAATTATAACAGTCTGGTAATTTTTAAGAATTTGCATAGGGCTGGAGAGAAAATCAATGGTTAAGAGTACTGGCTGCTTTTGCGCAGAGGACCTAGATTCAGTTCCCAGCACCCACATCATGGCTAATAACTATCCATAACTTCAGTTCTAGGGTATTCAATGCCCACTTTAGGATTCTTTGGGCATTGTAAAATATGGGTGCATTTGTATGCATGCAGAAAAACATTCATAAATAAAAACAATAAAATATTATTTAAATAACTGCATATTATTTAGACAAAATAAATTCTCCCAAATAAATCTTGATTGGACATACATTTTATTTTTTAAAGTCAATCTTTGTAATAGATAGTAAGATTAATTCAAAGACTCCATTGATTAAAACAGAGTTTTGTTTGAACTTTGACTTTAGAAATTTTAAGATTATATCACCTTTAAATCTTGTCTTTTGCACATCTAACATAAATTACTCAAAATAATCATGATACACAAAAATTATTTTTAGTTTTTCATTCCATTCTGGAAGCATCCAAGCCATCTTCACCTTCATACCTAAATCCTTCTTTCTTTTTTTATAAAACATTTTTATTGATGTTATGTGTATTTCATATATCATTTTTCAGTCCAATTTAGACACCTTCCCCCTTCCATGCCTCTCCACCCCACCCCAGTTCATGCATTCTGCCATACATGTCTTGCACCTTTTAAAAGTTTTTCTCTGCAAAGGTTTATTGTTTGGGGCAGCAGTTAACTGTTTCAGTCAGTTCTTTGACCCAATCCTTTTCTGATTGTTGTTCCCTCCCATTTTTATTGCTCCAAAATATGCCAAAATTATGACCTCTGAAAAGAAACTGTATGTTAATTTCAAAATATGTTTAGGAGTTCACATTATTTCCCTTGAATTTCATATTACTCTAAAATATGAATACCCTCCACCCATATACTGCAATTACAAAATCTGAAACTAATTGATAATTCTAGAGCCTGTTGAGGGATTCACATTATAACAACACAGTTGCTTTCAGACAAAAAGAAATATAACATTAACTTTGTTCAGCTTGCCTTTCAACTAGGGATTCGGTGCTAGCATACACAAATGAGGGATTCTGTGACTGGTTTTCTGGGACTGTGTTACTTCATTTAGCATAATGGCTTCTAGTTCCATCCATTTACCTGCAAAGTTCATGATGTCATCTTTCTTTACTGCTGCATAGAATTCCATTGTGTAGATGTACCACATTTTCTCTGTCCACTCATCAGTTGAGGGACACTTGGGTTGCTTCCAGCTCTTTACTATTGAGAAGAGAGCTGCAATACACAAAAATGTGCATGTATCTCTGCTATAGGATGAGTCTTGTGGGTATATACCCAGGAGTAGTATGACTGGGTCAGGTGGCAGGCTCGTTTTGAGTCTTTTAAGGGTTCTTCATACTGCTTTCCATAGGGGTTGTATGAGTTTGCATTCCCACCAGCAGTGAATGAGCATTCCCCTTTCGCCACAACCTCTCCAGCATTTTGTATCCTTTGTTTTCTGGATGATAGCTTGTCTTACCACAGAAAGATGAATTCTTAAGGTGGTTTTAATTTGCATTTCCTTAATTATTAGTGATGCTGAACACTTTTTAAGATGTTTCTTAGCCATCTTTATTTCTTCATTTGTGAAGTCTCTGTTCAGGCTTTACTCCATCTTTAGAGTGGGTAATTTGTTTTCTTCCTCCTTTGTTTTTTTGAGTAGTTTTTACACCCTGGATGTTAGTGTTGTATCAGATGTATCAATGGTGAAGGTTACCTCCCACTCCGTGGGTTTTCTCTTCACTTCCTTGATTGTTTCTTTTGTTGTACAGAGGCTTATGAGTTTAATAAGGTCCCATTTGTCAATTGTTGACCTTATTTTTTTATGCAGCTTCTGTCTTATTTGAAAGTCTTTTCCTAGGCCTATGTCTTGTACATTACTACCAACATTTTCTTCTATCATTTTCAGAGTTTTGGGTTTCACATTGAGGTCTTTGATACATTTGGAATTGATTTTTGTACAGGGAGAAAGGTAGGGGCTTAGTTTTATTCTTCTACTAGTGGTGATCCAGTTAATGCCAACGCCATTTGCTGAAGATGCTCTCTTTCCTGCATTGACTCTTTTGGGCTTTTTTGTCGAATATGAGGTGGCTGAAATTGGATTTGCTCAAAATCGGATCTTCAATTTCACTCCATTGATCTATGGGTCTGTTTCTGTGCCAATGCCAGGCTGTTTTTATGACTATAGCCCTGTAATATAGTGTGAAGTCTGGTATGGTAATCCTCCCTGTATTGCTCCTTTTGCTCAGGGTTTCCTTGGATATCCACAGTCTTTTGTTTCTCCATATGAACTTTAGGATTTTTTTGCTAGGTCTGTGAAGAAGCTCATAGGTATTTTAATTGGGATTGCATTGACTCTGTATATTACTTTGGGAAGAATGGTCATTTTTACTATATTGATTCTTTCAATCCACGAGCATGGGAGGTTCTTCCATCTTCTAGTATCTTCATCAATCTCCTTCTCAAGGGATTTAAAGTTTTCTTTGTAGACATTTTTAGTGTGTTTGGTCAAGTTTGTCCCTAGATAATTTATTTTTTGGAGGCTATTGTGAGTGGGAATATCTCCTTGTATTCCTTCCCCAATTGCTTGTTATTAGCATAAAGAAAATCTACCAATTTTTCTAAGTTAATTTTGTATCCACCACTTTACTGAACCTGTTGATGGTTTCTACGAGTTTTCTCATGGAGTTTTTGGCATCCCAGGATAACGGTATTAACCAGATCTTCAACAGAATTATAGAAGAAAATTTCCCCAAAATGAAAAAAGACGTACCCATACAAATACAAGAAGCACATAAAACACCAAATAGACAAGATCAGAATAGAAATTCCCACACCATATCAGTCAAAATGCTAGATGCTCAAAACAAAGACAGAATACTGAAATCCACAAGAGAAAAACAGCAAGTTACATCGAAAGGAAAACCCATCACATTTATAGCTGACTTTTCAATGTAAAGAATGAAATCCAGAAGACCTTGAACCAAAGTATTTCCAATACTAAATGACTACAGATGCCAACCCAGATTACTCTACCCAGCAAAAATGTCAATTATGATCAAAGGAGAAAGGAAAATCTTGCATGACATAAACAAGATGAAAGAATACAGGTCTAGAAAACCAACCCTCCAGAAAATACTGAAAGCAGTTCAGAGGACAGAGGAAAGGAGTAGCTGTCCCCAAGCAGCAAGAGAGAGTAATTAATGAAGGTATAACCCCAGAAATACAAACATAGACCAAAAATGCAAACAGAAAATAAACTGAAGGGAAGCAATATACATCTGTCATTATTAGCCTTAAATATTAGTGGTCTAAACTCCCCAGCCAAGAGCCACAGACTGGAAGAATGGATTAAGAAACTGAATCCATCTTTCCGCTGTCTACAAGAAACACACCTCACCTTTAAGGACAGGTATTATCTTAAGGTGAAAGGTAGAAAAAAATATTTCAAGCAAATGATACCAAAAAGCAAGCAGGAGTTGCTATTTTAATACCAGACAAAATAAATTTCGAAGTAAAACTAATCAGAAGAGATGAAGAGGATCACTACATCCTTATCAAAAGATTAATCAACCATGAAAATCTCACAATCATAAATATATATTCACTAAACACTGGTGCAACAAACTTCATAAACACAATCCTGAAGGATTTCAAGGAACAGATCAATCCCAGCACACTAATTATGGGAGACTTCAATAGCCCACTGAGCCCATTAGACAGGTCAACTGGACAAAGAATAAACACAGAGACATCTGACATGAACAATGTGATACACCAAACGGAACTAACAGACATCTACCAAATATACCACCCAAACATCAAAGAATATACTTTCTATTCAACACTCCATGGAACATTCTCCAAAATCAACCATATAATTTCAGAAGATTCCCCCAGACATAGTCCCCTGGGACTTAGTTGACCTTAGAGGACAAGAAACAAAGTTGTTTCTTAAGTCCTTCCACTGAATTTGTATGGGCATCAAGTATGGTCGTTATCCATCCAGAAAGGATAAGTTACACTAGCCTGATACTTTTAATTACTGTATAATATTTTAATTACTGTATAACCCAAAGGCTTGGACAGGAATTCAAGCAGCCTTATATAATACTGACTGGAGAAGGGACTTAACACCATAGGTTAAGCAGGCATAGCCCAGAAGATAGAATTAAACAATTCCAGGCTTATCTTAAATGTAAAGTGTTCAGTACAATTATTACAGGAACAATCTCTTTCTTTTTCAGACCCCTTATCCTGATTTATAGTTTTCCAAGAAAGAGAGGAGTTGTAACACATACCAGAAGACAGGAAATAAACTGATAAGGATTACCAAGCCCATCCACACTGTCTTCTTCTGGACTGCATGCAGCTAGTTCAGGAAGATAGAACCTAGTTTTTTTGAACCAAATTATCTGGTTAGGTCAAAGGAAATATCAAAAGCAACTCTTGCAAGAAACAAAGTACATTTTTCAGTAGCCATATGTAACCCACTATTTGTGTCCATTTAATCCAAATCTGTAACAGGGAGTCTGGTTGAAGCCAGGAGTGGACTGAAAATTAACAACTCTATATTCACAATCCTATTCAGGCCACTAGAAAACTAGCTTGAGTGTTTATACCAACTTAATTTAGTACAGGTATCTTATCATTTTACTATACCTTGACGTGCCATGTGATATGCACATAAAGCTTGGACAAAAACTGAACACTCTTAAACAAACCTTGACTAGATATACATTTTGATTTTTAAACTAGCTGAATGAACCTTAGAAAATTAAGCTTATTTATATAGTCTCACCTTTTACCTATCATAACAAACCTCCTCAGACTTTTATCACTTAGACTTTCTCATCATAAATCGTTACTAAAATAATCTCCATTTCTACATATCTCTAACATTTTTTTCTTTCTTATTTCTTTTCTTAATACTATGATACATAACAACATTCATAAACAGATTGACCCTTTTTGTTGTGAAGAAATACTAAGAAGCACTCTCACAAAATGAATACTGTGGTTAGACAAAATGTCACGACAAACTAATTTTAAAACCAAAACTTTAGAGCTCTTCATGAGAGCAATGATACAAGAAAAGGAAATTAGGGAAGTACTAATTGGAAAAGAGGAAGTCAAGCTATCCCGTTTTGCAGATAGCATGATAGTTTACCTAAATCCTTCTTTCTTAAAAAATATTTCCAGTCTAACATCCTTTTAACTTTCTCTCACAACTTATTTTAATACCATGAGAAATAAATAACATTAATAAATAAATTTAGCATTTGGAATGAGGAGTTTTGCTATGCTTATTCTCTCCAATATTTATTTTCATAAAAGTAAAAAATAGGGGGCTGGAGAGATGGCACCAACTGCTCTTGCAGAGGACCCAGATTCGATTCCCAGCACCCACATGGTGGCTAAGAAACATCTTTAACTCCAGTTCCAGGGGAATCCAATGCCCTCTTCTGACCTCCGTGGCATTGCATGACACAGGTGCACCAACCTACATGCAGACAGTACACTCATACACACACACACAAAAAAGTAAACAAATTTTAAGTGAAAAATAAAGCCAACTGTTCAAAATAAGTTAAAGTTGGAAATTTTTGGAGTAGCTAACATGAAACATGATCAATAACATCTGGGCAAACAAAATTTTTATAGTCCAGTTTGAATAGCCTAAGGTTAAACCAAAATATATTTGAAGAGGTTCCTATAGGTAAAAGTTAACAACAATCCAACTGCACAAATTAGGTGAAGACTGAAATTTTCTTGGAGTAGCTGGAAATCAACCATAGTAATGTTTAATTCTATAACATGTGAGCAAATGAAACTTTTTTTTTACCTGAAAATTTCATTATTTTATTTTATCTTTTTTTAGTTTTTTATTAAAACTTTTTTTTTATTGAGCACATTTCCTACAACATTTCTTAATCAAATTTGGACTCATTCCCCCATCCACGCCCACCCCTCATACCCCCTCTCCCCACGTCAGAGCTCATAGATTCTGTCATACACAAGTCTTGTCTTGCATCTTTTTCTCAGGCTTTCATGACCTTTTTGGTGCACAGGTTTACTGTTTTGATCTGTTCTTTGAATAGGTTTTTCTGTCTTTTTTGTTCCCATTTGATTTTATATTATTCCAAAATATGCATACATACACTCCAAGCATAAATCAAAGTTATAAAATCTGAAAATAAACTATAGGTTCATTCCAAAGCACATTTAGAGATTTACATTTTAACAGTAGAGTTGCATGAATGCAAAAAGAAGTGTAACTTTACATTCTTTTTTTTCTAGAATATGAATATTAGTATTCCTATATGATAGAACACACCATAGTATTATATAAAGATTAATTGTGAATGGTTGTAACATGTATCAAGAAAAAGAGAAAATATTATTTTACAAAATATTTTTAACTGTTAAATATAATCCTTTTTTTACCAAAAGATGTCATGTTTTCCCCAAGGAAGTGCTTAAAGGTTCCTCCTTGGCAAACCCAAACAAACATCGTTCATGCCCCTGTGCTCCACACTGGCGTCCCTCCCCCACATGGTCACCTAAGTGAAGTCCAGCAAGCATGTGTCCTGTCTTGATCTTCCTGCACTGGCCTCCATGACACAGCATGGGTAGTCAAACAACGACAGTCTACTCAGTCCACACACTGGGCATCTCCGTAGTGCCCATCTGGCACTGAAGGTTTGAAGGATTCTCAAGTTTTGTATCTGAAATACAATTTCTCAGACCTTATTGATTATTATTTCGGGTTATACTTTCCTTTTTGGATGCTTAAGACCATACAGTTAGCCCAGATTAACCAAGGTTTCTGTTTTCTCAAGGTCAGTTGATGGTCACTTGGGTTGGGGGTGGGGGGTTATGCTCCAATTTGAACTGCCTAAGATTACACAAATAGAAATTTTCCCATCCTTTTGAGACAGAGTCTACCTGTAGCCCCGTGGCCTAGAACTCTCAGATATATATCTGTCTCTGCCTCCCAAGTACTGGGATTAAAGGCATGCAACACCATAGCCAGCTCACAAATATCTTTTAAAATGGCTTCTTAAAAAATTTATAGATATTTTTTATGGGGCAGGAGAGATGTCTCAGGGGCTAAGAGCAGTGACTGCTCTTGCAGAAGACTCAGCTTCAATTCCCAGCATCCACATAGCAGCTAACAACCATCAGTAACTCTTGCAGTTCAAGCAGATCTCATTCCTTCCTCTGAAGTTCATGGACACTGAACAACATAGGTGCACTTTCACACATGCAGACAATAGACTCATACACATAAAATAAATCCAATAAATAAAATATTTTAAATTATTACATTTAAAAATGTTAAGTGAATTCTCTGTTAATTTTTGGCTCTGCAGAGACCTGGCTCAAGGGAATTTATGCTAGATTTTCAGGAATTTTCTTTTTTTATTTTCCATAAGTATTATTTATTTTTAACATAATTTTTTTTAATTTTTGTGTATTTCATATAATACATGTTAAAGACACTTAGACTCACCCATCCATCTGCACCCTTAATAGTTCCTTCACCAGATTTCATGAATTCTGTCATATATGTTAAGATCTATTGAGTTAAGGTGGTATTCCCCAAATGTCCCTCTGTGTCAATTCATCCACTAGAGCCTGGTCAGCCTATGTAGCAACACTAACTTGAAGAAGACCAACTCTCTTTCATCCAGTAGTGATGAGCTTCAAATAGTTCCTCCGATAAGGATGGAGCCTCCTGCCCCTTTTCTCAGTTCTATGCTGGATACCTCTCAGGTTTCAGTTTTCATGGGTCTTGTGCATGCTATCACCATTCCTGTAAGTTCATATGACCGGGATCCCAGCAACCCGAAATATTCTTGTTTCCTAGTGGTTATCCACCAACCCTGGCTCTTAAAATCTTTCCACCCTCATTTACACAGTGGTCCTCAAGGCCTGGGTGAGTGAGGCTTAATATGGGACTCCTACCTAGGTACATGCATTCTGCATTCTCTAATTATCTACATTTTTGGCCAGTTGTGGTTTTATATTAATTGCCTTCTGTTGCATGAGACAACTTTGTTGGTGCTGGGATGATGACTATACAAGATCTCAAACTATATTACAAAGCTATAGTCATAAAAACATCATAGTACTATCACAAAGACAGGCATGTAGATCATTAGAAAAAAATAGAAGACCAAACATGAGTGCTTGCAATTTCAGCCACTGGACATTTGACAAAGATGCCAACAACATTGGAATAAAGACAGCATCTTTGACAAATGGTGCTGGCAAAACTGGAACTCTGCCTATCAAAGAATGAAATTAGACCCTTATCTATCACTCTGCACAACTCCAAGTGAGTCAACTCCAAATGAGTCAAAGACCTCAATGTGAAACATGAAATGCTGAAACTATTATAAAATATAGGTAATAGCTTACAAGGCATATTGATGAAAGAAAGGGCTAGCTAAATTAGACATCAGTTGCTCAAGAATTAAGTTAAGGTCAACAGTCTACAATTGGGACCACATTAAACTAAAAAGTTTATGTACAGACAAGGAAGCAACCAAGAAAGTGAAGAGTAAACTCACAGATTAGGAGAAAATCTTCATCAGCTACACATCCATCAGGGGCTTAATATATAGAACAGACAGAAAACAATCAGGAAAATAAATGACCAATTAAAATATGGGCTATGGTTCTGAACAGAGATTTCTCAAAAGAAGAAATAAAAATGGATAAGAAACACATTTAAAATTGTTCAACATCCTTAATAATTAGGGAAATTCAAATAAAAACCAGTTTAATATTTTATCTAACCCCAGTCAAAATGACTAAGGTCAAGAGTATGAATGACACCAAATGTTGGTGAGGATGAGGGGAAAAAGGAATGCTCATTAACTGCTGGTGGGATTGCAAATTGGTGCAACCACTATAGAAAGCAGTGTGAAGAGCTCCCAAAAATCAAAAATAAATCTACCATATGATCTTGTTATACAACTCTTTGCCATATACCCAAAGGACTCATCCTACTGCAGAGATACTTGTGCATCCATATTTGATGCTGGTCTTTTGGGAAACAACCTAAATGTCCCTCAAATCATGAATGGATAAGGGAAATGTGGCACATTTAATCCATGAGTTCTGCTCAGCAGTAAAGAAAGATGAAATCACAGCCAGGTGTGGTGGCGCACACCTTTGATCCTAGCACTTGTGAAGCAGAGGCAGGCGGATCTTTGTAAGTTCAAGGCCAGTCTGGTCTACAGAGTGAATTCCAGGACAGCCAGGGCTACAGGGAGACCCTGTCTCAAAAAGACCAAAAAAAAAAAAAAAAAGAAAGAAAGATGAAATCATGAAATTTGTAGGTAAATGGATTAAACTAGAAACTGTTATTCTAAGTGAAGTAACACTGATTCAGAAAAGCAAGGGACATGTTTTCCCTCATTTGTAGATCTTAACACCAATCTCTATATATGAGTATATATCCTGATGTAACCACGGAAGCCAGAAAATGTAAAGGAACTATGACGCAAAAGGGAAATAAGGAACTCCACAGAGAGGGATAGCAGGAGACAGGCAATATCAAAGGAGAAATATAAAAAATGGAGGCTGTCGCTCTCCTCGTCTCTCTGTTCCTGGCTGGCGGGAAAAAGGAGAGGACACACTCTTTTTTAAATTTTTTTTTTATTTATTTTTGTATGTGTATGAATGTACTGTCTGCATGCAGGTCTGTGCACCCTTGTTGTGCAATGCCGCGGAGGTCAGAAGAGGGTCTCAGATTCCCCTGGAACTGGAGTTCTCCTGGAATTGGAGTTACAGACGGTTCTTAGCCGCCATGTGGGTGCTGGGGATCGAACCCGGGTCCTCTGCAAGAGCATCGGTGCTCTTAACCGCTAGGCTATCTCTCCAGCCCCTAGGAGGACACACTCTTGTTCTTCCAGATGCAGTTTAATCAGGCAACTCTTACATCAATTCTCCTTCTCCTTTCCAGTGTCCCCTGCTAATAATCTCTTCCCTCAACCCCGCCTCCTGCTAGGGTGCGAGCACCATGGCAGTCTCTCATTGGTCTGTAAGCCGGTATGCACAATACACGGAAGTCAGCGGACACGCTAATGAGGGCTCAGGTTCGGCGTTCTCTTATTGGCTGGGGAATGAGCTGGGCAGTCAGGCGACAATCAGGCGATCATAAGACCTGGCCAGGGTCCAAGGCGCCATTTTGGCCAACGCCCGCTCTCCACATCAGGCATTTAGTTGTGAATGAAGAAGGAGCTCAAGAGAGAGGGCATAATGGGAGGCAGGTATTATCAAGAGGGAAATGGAAAAAATTGAGGTACTTTAACTGGGGAGGGAGGAGAAGGGGGTTAGGTAGTTGGGGAGAGGATAGATAAATACTGCTTAGGGGGTTTGAAAACAAGGGAAATAAATGTACTCATACAAAAGCCTATTGAAAATAAATATATGATATCTGGACATGAGTGCATGTGTATGGCTGAAGGCTATATAAACAGAGAAACATTTGAATTAGATGATATCATACAGGAAATGGGCCTAGCATAAGTCTACGGAATATTCCAGCCAAGCAACAAAGAATACACATTCTACTCAGCAGACCATGGAAAGTTTCTCCAAAATTGACCACATGCTGCCATTTTGCTGAAAGTGTTAATCATTTCTGGAATGTTTCTGGTGGAATTTTTTGTATCTCTCATTTTAAATTTCATATGATCTTCAAATAATTATAATTTGAACATTTATTTTCCAATTACTACACTTTTCATTTCCTTCTTTTCCCTTATTCCTATAGCAAGAGTTCCAAGCACTATTTTGAAAAGGATAGGGGATAGTTGACAGCTTTGTTATGATTCCTCATTGAATGGGGAAAATTTCTAGTTTCTCCACTTAGAATGATGCTGGCCATGGGTTTGTCGTACATGGCTTTAATTATGTTGAATTATGTTTCTTCTGGTCCAATTCCCTCTAGGACTTTTAACATGAATGCATGTTGGATTTTGTCAAAGGCCTTTTATGCATCTATTGAGATGACCATCTGATTTTTGTCTCTAAGACCATTTATATGTTTTATTACATTTATTTACTTATGTATATTGAGCCATCCCTGCATCTCTGGAATAAAGCCAGCTTGATCATGGTGGACAATCCTTTTGATCTGTGTCTATTTGCAGTTTGCAAGTATTTTGTTGAGAATCTTTGAGTCTATATTTGTTCATTAAGGACATGGGCCTCTGGTTTTCTTTTGTTCTGTGTCTTTACCTGGTTTTGGTATGAGAGTGATACTGCTTCATAGAAGGAATTTAGGAGTTCCCCCTATGTTTCTATCATTTTTTATAACAAGAAATATTGATTCCAGATCTTCTTTGAATGTCAGATAGAATTTTGTTGTGCATCCATCCCAGCCTGTATTTCATTGGGAGGATATATATTACTGTTTCTATTTCCTTATTTGTTACAGGTCTATTTAAGCTGCTGGTCTAACATTGGTGGTATCCAGGACATTAGAAACTCCTCCATTTCTTTTAGATTTTCAAATTGAACAGAGTATAGTTTTTTAAAATATTTCTTTACAATGTTCTGAATTTTTGTGTCTGTTGTGATGTTTCTCCTTCCATCTTTGATTTTATTAATTTGGGTTTGCTCTTTCTTTCATTTGGTTAACTTGGCTAAGTATCTATCTTATATTTGTTTTCAAAGAACCAACTCATATTCATTGATTCTTTGTATTGTTTCCTTTGTTTCTATTTCTTTAATTTCTGACCTGATTTTTGATATGTCTTCTCATCTTCCTAGGTTTGAGTTTTATTTGTTCATACCTCTCCAGAGTCTTGAGTTACAACATTAAGCCATTTATATGTGCTCTTTCTGATTTTTTAATATAGGCATTTAGAGCTACAAACTTTCCTCTTAAGACTGCTTTTAAGGTGTCCCAGAAGTTTCCTTGTATTGTATACTCATTTTCATTTAGTTCCAGGATTCTTCACATAAGCATGTTGCAATTAGAAAACCCTTAGAAACAGCAAACTAAAGGACCATGGGGTGTGTGGTTCACAGGTGCTGAGATAAAATTCAATGATATAAGTGGGAAAGGGGAATAAAGGATAAGATGGGTTTAATGGGGGGAGTAAGGCTGAAGAGGGGAGTAAGAGGAATGATAACTAATACTAATGGCTTTTTGAAAGAATCATATGGAAACATATTTTAGAAGCTTATTTCAATATATGCAACATTAAAAGAACTTAAAAGTATTTACCCTATAACAAGGGTTCAATAGATACCCCAGCCTAACAAATCAAAAGTCTAACACCAGGAATGTACTCCCTCTTCTGGAGTTGTTGACCAGAGCAATCCCACAGAGCCTCAAGCAATATTAGCTATTGACACTGCACTTGGTTGTCCACCGTGCTTGATGGTAAGAACCTATTTCTGAAGATACACTAGAACTGAGTCATAGAACAAACAAGGAGAAAAAAATCAGGTACTGACCTCAAAGCTACAGCTACTGGCTAGTTTTCATAGTATTTGAAGGTTCTATATGTTACTGGCAGAACAACCTTATGCAGCTTTAAACTCCTTTAAACTACAATAACAATTGACTTGGGAAATTATGCCCTCTGGTGTGATAGTGACATGAGTATTATAGGTGAAGCTAGCCACTTTCTTGGTGGATTTAAGTCCACTTCACAATATAGAGTCCATAAATAATACATCAGGGCCAAAAACCTGTAGCTACATAAGTTTCAGTTCATAAAGCAGAACCTATTAGTATCATTCCTTGAAATATGCATACTATTAAACTGACTCATAATGACTTGTTGTAAACCTCAGAGGTTCCACAGTAGAGTTGCACTATGAAACCACAATACTTATGATAGCATGCACAAGACCATTGCAAATCCAAGCCAGACAGTGGCCCAGCATGAATGTGAGAGGTAGGCAAGAACCCCCATCCCTACTGAGGATCTGCTGGCAAGTGATAGATTCTGGGAGAGGGGAAGTAATATTTCCTTACTTATGTGAGACCTAGAGAGTTGACCAGACTCCAACAGATATGCCTACATCCACCCAAGAGCACTTGGAAAACACAGATTAGACTTGATAGACTTTTTTTTTTTTGTTTATGTGTATGAGTGTACTGTCTGCATGTAGGTTGGTGCACTCGAGTCGTGCAATGCTGGGGAGATCAGAAGAGGGAGTCAAATTCCTCTGGAACTGGAGTTAAAGATGGTTCTTAGCCACCATGTGGGTGCTGGGAATCGAACCCAGGTCATCTGCAAGAGCAGTCTGTGCTCTTAACCTCTGAGCCATCTCTCCAGCCCCTTGATAGACCTTTTTAAAATGACAATAAGACAGTTCATAAAGTTGGAGTTGGATGGGCAAGTTGGGAGTGGAGAGGGAGAAGAGGGCCTGAATATGAGCAAAATATATTTTATGAAATTCTCAAATCAATAAAAAATTTTAAGGGGCTGGAGAGATGGTTCACCAGTTAAGATCTCTGGCTGTTCTTGCAGAAGATCTGGGTTCAAATCCCAGCACCCACATGGTGGCTCTAACAAACGTCCATAACTCTAATTCCAGGGGATCAGTGCCTCTTCTGTCCTCCATGGGCACTGCATGACATGGTTGCCCTTACATACATGCAACAATAACATATATACACAGAGAATAATAAATAAATGTTTTAAATGCATTTAAATATTTTAAAATAGATGCCAACACACACACACACATATATATATATATATGATAAATGTATATAATATTATATGTATAATAGTTAGTATATATAACATTTGACAAGGCCCAGCAATGTTTCATAATAAGAATACTCTGTGTATTAACAATAGAGAGCATCTGTTCAAATTAATAAAATATAGCCACAAAAGAACTCCATATAGCATCACAATTTAGGTCAAAATATTAACTACTTTTTCCCCAGAGATTGAAAAACTATAAGCATGTCCTTTCTCAGCACTCATATTTAACATAATATTGGTATCTGCTGACTGTACTTTTGTAAGAATAATAAATAAAATGTATACGATGTTAAAAGGATGATCTAAAACTCAACTATTTATCTACATAGAGTAGTGCCCACCTCCAGGACAGATCAGAGAGCAAAGGACCCACCTCCAGGATAGATCAGAGAGCAAAGGACCCACTTCCAGGACAGAGAAGAGAGCAAAGGACCTGCGTTCTGGATGGATCAGATAGCAAAGGACCTGCCTCCAGGATAGAGCAGAGAGCAAAGGACCCACCTTCAGGATGGATCAGACAGTAAAGGACCTGCTTTCAGGACAGATCAGAGAGTAAAGATCCTGCCTCCAAGATGGCTCAGAGAGTAATGGTTTGGGCTCTAGGGTGGCTGGGAGAGTAAAGGAGCTGCCTCCAGGATGGCTGAAGAGTAAAGGACCTACCTCCAGAATGGATCAGAGAGTAATGGACCCACCTCCAGGATGGATCAGAGAGAGAGAAAAAAAAAGAATCAATAGAACAAATATCTATCTATGAATATCTATCTATCTATCTATCTATCTATCTGTGTGTGTATGTGTGTGTGTGTGTGTGTGTGTGTGTGTGTGTGTCCCAGGTTACCTCCAGAGATCTCTCATTGTGGGAGTCCTCTATAGGACTGATAGTGTTTGGTGGGGATTTCTTATTTGTTTTTCCCATGCTGTTGATTTTTCTTAGTGTTTTTGGCATGTGGATTTGATTCGTTTTGTTTGTAATCTGACACAAAATTCAAGTGTTTCTTGTGAAAAAAAATGTGTACTTGTGCAATAAAAAATAAATAAAAGTAGTGCCAAATAACATACAAAATTACCCTTTTATAAATAAGTTCACTAATATCATAGAGTATATCAATACATAAAACAGAATCCCCTTTTCTACATACTACCAATCAATATACACGAATAAAATGACTTTAAAAGTGATGGGACAGTGAGATAACTCAACAGATTAAGTAACATGCAGCTAAGCCTGAGGACCTGAGTTTCCATCCCTGGAATCCATATAGTAGGAGAGATGTGACTCCCACAATTGTCTTCTGATATCCAAAATCACACCATGAAATGGATTTATACAAACACACACACACAGTGCTACACTGGACATCTGGGTTTGGCTTCAACACGTTTGCAGCTTCAAAGTTATCATTCTTGTCATTACAACATGAAAAATCTGGACAAAGTAAAAAGCAACAAACTTTCCTGGATTTATCAGACAACCAAGATACTAGAACAAAGTATAATCACCATAGCTGAATGGCACAGTCAAAAGTATATAGCAATAGCAATTGTAATTTTCTTGACTAGAGTAATACAACTGAAGCCATAAAGTGGTGGGAATTACTGACATGGTAATTTGGAAACATTTCTGAAGGCTCAATGTGAACTAAGATGATAATGAGCAACTTGTGGGATCCACAGTTTTAGAAAGCTCCCCATATTTTGTATAGACTTTCCCACTGGAATCCTACCATCTTTTCACAAAGAGGTCCCAGAATTTCCTTATGGCTTTGGAAGAAAGACTAGGAAAGTCACTATTTGGAAATATGTCTAGATCATTCTCCACAATACATATACTTCTTCAGTTTTCTTTGTGTTGGAACAATAATTCTGAAACTTTATCCTAGCTGAAAGAAGCGACCTCCCTGCATGCCAGTGCACTCTAACCTGTTTCTCTCTCCCACGTAACAGAAAATAATTCCAAAACACACAATATTTGTTGTTGTTCATGAGAGTAGTCATTGTTTATTAAACAGGGTCTCATTCTGTACCCCAGATTGACCTCGAACTCATTATAAACCCATACTAGACTTAAACGCACAGAAAGCCTCTTGTGTTTTCCTTCCAAGTTCTGTAATTAGAGGTGTGATCCACTTTGCTTTGCTGAAGGCTCAGAATTTTAAGGAAATTGATTCAAACACTGCAGTCAAGGAAAAGAATATGAGACAGCATATAAAATGTTCTTGCTTGACAAACACTTGTGAAAAGATCACAGCTGAGAATCACAGGCCCATTAAAAATAGATTTAATCAGAAGATTATAACACCACTCCCATGCAGGGATGACAGCGAGCAACAAGGGGTAAATATAAATAAGAATGCTGTATACATGTACAAAATGTCACAATTAAACCCATTATTTTGTATGATTAATATAGGCTACTTAAAAATTTTATCTCCCCCCCAACTCCACACCTTAACACCACACCAGGCTTCAATATAATATTAGTGGATTACAGCAGAAAGAGCTGCAAGACACCTACTATCTTTACACAACCAAACTCCTGGTGAGATGAACATAAATCCTCAAACTAGACACTTAGTTACCTTAATTCTTGGTACAAATACGTTTATAGCTTTCAACAAAAAGTTGCCAAGCACATCTAAAAGTAAAAAAAAAAAAAAAAAGTCAGCCTGAAGAGATGATATAAGCATCAGAACAAGACTTAGATGTATTACGGATTTTTTGAATATTTAAAGAAGAATCTTTCCCATTTTTATTGAGCATTTGTACAACTCATACAATGGTTCCCATCAAACCCAGCCCCTCCATTCCCCAAACCCCCATGAGAACTCAGGCTAAGCCCTATCTAGTCAAGCTCACAAACTCAGACATCCTTCTGTTCAAATAGATCTGCTGGCGTCTAGTCAGCATATCTAGGAATCCCAGGTAAGGCATACTCTTCTTCACTCAACAGTACTCAGTCTCTTGTAGTTTTCAGTCCAGGTTCATTCCCCTACATATTTCACTTGCTCTGCTTTGAGACCTTGTCCCAGTTGGCATGGGTCCTGTGTCTGAAGCCTATATTGCCACAGGTTTACATGTGAAAGCTTACGGTCAGTTGTAAGTCACTGCTTCTCTATGCTCATGCACTAACCCTGGCTCTTACAGCCTTCCCAACCCCTGTTCCACAATGATCCCTGAGGCTTGCATCGGTGAGGTTTAATATAGCAGTTCCATCCAGGGATACACACTCTGTGGGCTCCCATTCTTTGGTGGTTAATTAGTTGTGGCCTTCTGTTTGCCTCACTCTGTTGTGTATGGAGACATTACTGGTGAGAACCGATGGGTGCACATTGTAGATGTGTCTCCTAGGAATGGGTATTTTTCAGATATAGATGTTCTGTGTCTGACCAGTTGTCAGATTCTGCAGTGGCCTCCATCTTTTGCATAGAGTAACTTTTTTGATGAGTAGCATATGATATGTTTGTCTGTACATATAGGATTCCATAATTAGTGTATAGTAAGAAATTTCATTTGTCTAGCAATATGACCCTGATAGGCTTTTCTCTAGGCTCTATGTCTTCTCCAACCCTGTACTTTTGGCTGATTTTATAGTGGCTTTCATGGGATCACTTCCATTGACAGGATTCCAAGTCCAATTAGATAGCTTCTGAGCATAGCCCAGACAACAGTGCCTCTACTGCCCCAATAGAGGCAGTTTGCTGGGAAGCTCATCATAACAAAGAATTTTTAAATAATTATATTCTGGGATTTTAATGAAAAAGTAGACAACATGCAAGAATAGATGAGTAACATTACCAGAAAGATAAGAATTCTAAGAAATAAGCTTTAGGGCTGGAGAGATGGCCTAGCGGTTAAGAGCGCTGACCACTCTTACAGAGGACCCGGGTTTAATCCCAAGCACCCACATGGCGGCTGAGAACCGTCTGTAACTCCAATTCCAGGAGAACTCCAGTTGCAGGGGAATCCGACACCCTCTTCTGACTTCTGAGGCATTGCACGACACGGGTGCACAAACCTACATGCATACAGTACATTCATATACACACAAAATAAATTTAAAAATTATAAAAAAGAAATAAGTTTTAAATGATTTTGAAACTGAAGAACACGAAAAAACTAATGAAGAGGTCTTCTAATGGGCTCATTGATGGATTCAACAGACCTAAGGGATGAAGAAGCGATCTGAGAGATAGGTCAGTATAAATTTTCTAATCCTAAGTGCAAAGACTTAAAAAATGAAATGGAAAAAGAATGTTAAGAACTGTGAGAAATCTTCACATTATGTAGTATATATAAATGATAAATAAGAAAGAAGTACCAAAAACAGTAATTGCAGATCAATTTCCAAATCAATGATAGATGCCAAATCACTCTTAGGGTAGAATAAGCAGATCAAATACCATACAAACATATGATATTCGAGTGTGGGAAACTAAAAGTAACAATAAATCTTTCAAAGAAGTCAGAAGGAAAGACACCTGTCTAGAAATAAGCAAGAATATGAATTACAATAGAATTCTTACCAGAGATCATGCTAGAGTAAATGGGGAAGGATTTAATGATTTAATTTGTTAAAAGAAAGTCCCATTAACCTTGAATTTAATATGTAATAATGATATCCTTCCAAAGGACAAAAGCATTTTATACCAGGAGAAGAACCTCACCATAAAAAAATAGTCAAAGATTTTCCTTAGGTAAAAAGATTTCCTTAGATAGAATAAAAATGGCATAGGTCAGAAACTCATCCCCCCCCCCATTTGGAGTGTAAAATATTGGAATAGTTTTATTACTCTCAGATTATCTAAATGTTAACTTTTTATCTTGGTTTTGCTTTTGTATTTGTTTGAGAATTTCATAAACAAACATAACGGGTTTTGATCATATCCCACGACCACTTTTCCTTCCTAATTTTGTATACTCTTTTATTAACTTTTGATTAAAGCATTAATAATAACAACATACAATGCCATATTTACATATGTATAAGTAAAATTAATAACAACTTTGTCCTAAGAAACCAAATGGAGGAATTATAATACACTTTGTAAGGTACCTGCACTAAACGGTAACCAATATTGCCATTTTAACATGCAGCAACAAGGCAGTCACTACACATAAGGCTCAGGAAATATCACAGAAGAAGGGGTGGAAAGATAAGAGCTCCCTTATAGGTTACCTAATCCTCAGTGGTCATCCCTAAACATATGTACACATGAGCACCACTAAATATACTCAGTCCATTACATGCATGTAACAAGAATAACCAAAGAAGACAATAAGAAATTGATAGGGAGTGGATTGGACATGGGAGGAGTTGAAGGGGGTGGAGGAAGGGGTGGAAAATGACATAAATCAATACTCATGTATAAATTCTCAAAAAATGAAAAAAACCTGGTGAAAACTTAAAGTATATTAATAAGCAAAAGAAGCCAGTCTAGAAGGATATATGCTACATGTTTTCAAGAATGTGGCATTATGACAAAAAACTATGAGAGTAAAAAGGAAATCATCAGTAGGGAGAGAAGAATTAATAAGCAGGAGCACACAGAATGATTTTAAGGTTACAAATATATTCTGAGCAATGCTATCATGAAGGATACATGCCATCCGTTAAGCATGTCTCTAAAACCACAGGATGGATAATACCAAGAATGAGCCCTAATGTTAACAACAGACTTTATCTGTTTATTTTTGAGACTTTCATACATGAGTACTCTATTTATATCATTTCCATTCCTCTCTCTTCCCCAAAATACTCCCACATTCCCCGACTCCTTCTTAATAACCTGACCTCTTGTTGTTTTTGTTGTTGTTACAGGGTTTCCCTGTAGCCCCAGCTGTGCTGGAACTCACTATGTAGACCAAGCTGGCCTTGAACTCACAGAGATCATCTTGCCTGCCTCTGCCTCCTGAGTGCTGGGACTAGAGGCATGCACCACTATGCCCGGCCTGATCTCTTCTTTCATTATTATATATACAAAACCTACTGAGTCCACTTCATGGTGCATATGTACATGTATTTAGGGAGGGGCATTTGGGTCTGGATAACCTATCAGAGAGTTCATTTCCGGAGAAAATAGATTGTTCCCTGTTCAGCAGCCATTGATTGCTGGTAGCTTGTCATCTATGGATGAGACCTTATGCATTTTCCCCCATCTACATTGGCATATTCACTGAGGTCATTATGCAGGTCTCGTTCAGGCAAGCATAGCACTGATATTTCATGGGTTCAGTTTCTCCATCATGTCTAGAAGATACTATCTAGCACTACATGCCCTGGTCCTCTGGATCTTACAGTCTTTCCAACACCGCTTCTACAATGTTCCTTGAGCCTTGGATGTAGGGTTGCATTGCAGATGTATGTTAGGTATGGATGAACACCCCACAGTCACTTGTTCTCTACATTTTGACCAGTTGTGGATCTCTGTAATTATCTCCATCCATTGGAAAATGAAGCTTTTTTGACGGATGAGAAGAGATACGTTGGGACTGGAGAGATGGCTCAGCAGTTAAGAGCTCTGGCTGTTCTTGCAGAGAACCTGGGTTTGATTCCCAGCACCCACCTGAAGGCTGACAGCTCTAGTTCCAAGGGATTCTGACCTCCTCTTCTGACCTCCTTGGGCATCTCATGATACAGGTGCACTTACATACATGCACATAATACACTCATATACATAAAATAAAAATGATAAATAAAATGTAAAAAAAAAAGAGATGCACTTATCTGTGGACATAAAGGCAAGTATTCATAATATAGTTACAAATTATATTGGTTTAGGGAAGTAGAAGCAGTAGATTAGTGGTAATGATGGATCCACCTCAGTCTATCACTTTGTGTGTGTGTGTGTGTGTGTGTGTGTGTGTGTATCAAAGGTTCAAATTTAAGTAAGTGTTCTGTATTTTTTCTTTCCTTTTTTTTTTATTGATGCTTTGTGTATTTCATACATCATTTTCCAATTCAGTTCAGGCATATATCCCCTTCCCTTCCCCCCACCCCACCCCTACCCATCCCAGATCATCCATTCTGCCATAACTTTTCTGCATCTTTCTGGTTTTTTTGTTTTGTTTTGTTTTCATTTTTTTAACAATAAGTGATAATTTGTTAGTACAAGCAACCTCCCTTCATGTAAAACCAATTTGCAAGCAGTTGTGCCCAAACCCACACAGCTCATGGGTCCCACCAGCCGTGGGGGGGGGCTTGTATGTTCAATCAAGTTGATCAAATGAGTGTCCTGTCTATATTGTTGTAGTTTCACCATTCACCCCAATCGCAGCCCTTACATTCTACTGCGCCCCCTCTTCCGCAGATTGTTCCCTAGGCTTAGAAAAGGGGCACAGGTGGATGAGAAGCGAAACAGTCTACTTTCTCTGGAGCTGTTGTCTTGGTCTCTAGTCAATTCAGGCTGTTGGATCCACCTCAGTCTATCACTTTTAACAAATGTACCACTCTGGTAGGGGATGTTTATAAAGGGAAAGTCTATATACATATATTGGTGGGATGTATATGGGAATTCTCTGGAACTTCATCTTAATTTTGCTGTGAACTTATGAGAGTTCTCTTAGAAATTATTTTTTAAGCCTAAGAAAACTCTAGCAAATGTAAATTACTGGTCGCACAAAATATAGTCTCTCAGATTATAATAAAATTAAATGCGAAATCAACAACAGAAAGATAAAACCTTAAACATTTGCAAATTGCAAATTGACTTAATTTTTATTGAATCTCTGTGCATTTCATATAATAGGCCTTAATCAAGTTTAGAGCCCCATCCAATTAATGTAGGCATTCAGAGCTATAAGCTTCCTCTTAGGGCTGCTTTTAAAGTGGCCCAAAGATTTTGTTGTGTTGCATTACCAATTTCATTTAGTTCAAGGATTTTTTATTTATTCTTTGATCCATTCATCCCTTGTGAATGTGTTGTTTAGTCTTCAAGAGTTTGTGTAGTTAGTAGACCTTCTTTTGCTATTGATTTTAAGGTTTATCACATTGTGTTCTGATAAAGTGCTTGGAATTATTCCAATTTTTTATATCTGTTGAGGTTTGTTTTGTGCTCCAGTGCGTGGCTGATTTTAGAGAATATTCAACATGCTGCTGAGTAGAAAGTGTATTCTTTGGCACTTGGGTGAAATATTCGGTAGATATCTGTTAGGTACATTTGATATATCATACCATTTAGTTCAGATGTCTCTGTTTATTCTTTGTCCAGTTGACCTATCTATTGGACCTCTGTTGCATGAGGAAGCTTCATCATTGAGAGTTGAGAGATGCATTAGTTTCCTCTTTACCCCTTGTTCTCTGTTTCATGTGCCTTGGGTGTAGAGGTTTCATTGTGGATGTGCCAGTTAGGCTTGGACAATTCACAGACAATGTCTGTTGGTAACCATTTGTGGTACTCTGTAATAGTCTCTGTCTAGCGCAAAAGAAGATTCTTTGATGGGTGGTAAGTAGGATACTTGACTGTAAATATAAGGACACATATTTTGCACTTAGTAAGAAGTCACATTAGTCTAGGGAAGTGACAGCCTCAGGGTTTTCTCCAAGATCTATGACCTCTCCATCCATGTGTATTTGGCTGTGTGTATAGTACTACACATGAGCTTCCTCCCATTGGGTGGACTTTAAGTCCAATTAGGTACCTCTCATTGTCCCTAAGATAAATGTGCTACTATTGCATCAATGTTGTATGATGTGCCAGTGATTGATGTGCTTATTTGGTTTTGAAGCTGGAGAAGTATTTGAGAGAAGGAAAGGGACCAAAAGGAAGGGGGAAACAATTGTTAAAGGAAAGTAGAGGAGAGATCACTATGAAAATGTGCCATGGTATACATATTTTAAAGGATCATAGTGAAATCCACCATTATGAATGCCAATTTAAAAGCTGAATTTAAAATTTGATCCGTCAATTATAATGACAATTGAAAAAAATCAATTAAATCAAAGTAAATACTTCTATTGTTATGTTTTATGAAACTTTCACACATGTATAGACTGTACTGATTATATTAACCTCCTACTCCCTCTTATACATTTCCCACTCCTGCTTACTCCCTTCATTCTCTCATCTAGTCTTCCTTTTGCTCTTGCCCCTATGCCTGTTTTATGATTTTGTTGGTGTTGTTCAGGACTGAAATCAGGTACGCACAGCTGCAAAATATTTGTGCTTGTGATAACCATGCTATTTCTGCAGACAGTCCTTCATAGCGCTCCTTTTAATCCTCTAAATCTTTTCTTTTATTGCTATATTGAACTTTTCATTGTGTACATTCATTGCATGTGGTTTTGTGTTACAGAAGGGTGTTTTCATATAAATATGCATTCAGCAAATTTCCCCTCCCCACCTCTCATCTTCTTCATTTCCCCTCCATTAGTCCCCTTTCTTCTTCTTCCATCGACAATTTTGCTTCTACTTTTATGTCATATAAATATACATATTTGTATGCACTTACATAAAGTCTAGAGGAAAACACATGTTATTTGTCTTTCTGGGTCTCACTTACTTTGCATATCACAATAGTCTCCAGTTGCATCCATTTTCTTACATATGACGTAAGTTTGCTTGTCTTGATAGTTGAATAAGATTCTTAAGATTCTACTGTGTATATAAAATGCATTTTCTTTATGTCCTCTTTTGATGAAATTTAGGTTAATTCTGTCACTTAGTTATTGTGAATAGTGCTACAATAAACATTGATATGCCAGTCTCTTTGTGATATGTTGACATCAAGTCCTTTAGGTAAATTCCCAGGAGTTCTGTAGATGGTGTGTATAGTAGATGTATGTTTAGTTTTTGGATGAACATCAATACTGACTTCCATAGTGGCTTGACTAGTTTATATTCCCATCAGCNTGGGTAAACTATCAGGGGGATCGTCCCTAAAGAAAATGAATTATTGTTTTCATCAGTCAATGATTGCCTGTAGTTTCTTCATCTATCGATGGAGCCTTGTGAAATTTCCCCTATACACATTTTCAAGTTGACTAGTGTGGTCATTATACAGGTCTTGTTTAGGCGAACATACTATTGATAGTTCATGGGTACAGCTTCTGTTTCATATCTATAAGGCATTATTTAGCAACAAGCATATTGGTCCTCTGGCTCCTACAATGTTCTACCCCCTTTTCCACTATGTTACTCAGTGTAAGGGTTATAATGTTGGTGTACCACACTTGGGCTGGTCTTCTCATAGTCACTATTCCCTACATTTTTGAGCAACTGTAGATGTCTGTAATAGCTGCTGCTGCTGCAAAAAAGAAGGCTTCTTTGATGAAGAGTAAGAGTTACACTTATTTATTGGTTAAAGAATAAGTATCTAGAATATAGTTATAAATTATAATGGCTTAGGAAAATGGCAGTACTAGGCTCTCCTCTGGGGTCTATGACCTCTCCAGCCACGGGGTCTTGCTAAATTTGCAGTACTAGGTATGAATTTCTCCCATTGAGTAGGACTTAAGTCCAATTACACTGCTGTTGGTTAACCCCAAGATATAAGCATCATTATTGCACCATTGGGAATATCTTGTTGAGCCAGTATGCCACTCTTTGTTGTGGTTCACAGGTTTTATAACTGGTAAGACTAATAATTGCTTTTCTCCCTTAGTGGCTTCCATAGCACCTTCAGATACTATGAGAACTAGCTGTAGGGAGGAGGTTTCCAGGTCAGGTTCAGCTCGACCCCTCCAAGTTCTGTGTCTGAGGTATGTGGCATCTGCAACGATTTTAAAGTTTGGAGAGATGGCAACAGCCTATGTTATTCTGCAGATTCTCTTGGACCCTCAACCCTAATCAACAACTCAAAGGAAGATTTTTCCAATGTCCGGCACTGGGTTTTTCTTAGAAGATTTATGGCTTGTGCAGGTATCATTATCACTCCATGTGATGTAACTCCATTTAAACACTTATGTATGTATGTATGTATGTATGTATGTATGTATGTATGTATGTATGTGTGTATTACATGTGCGTTTTAAGTAAGCTAATAAAATAGTATCTTTATGGTTTTTTCAAGCATCCTTAGTGTTATTATATATCTTTCATTCCTACTTCTCCCTCTGTCTTTCCCTTCTTCTCTCCTCCCCAGTTAAAGTCCCCCCCCCCCATTTTACCCTTTCCCTTTTCATAGTCTATAGCCATATCAACATGAATGTACCTGATCTAATTTTATTGTCCCAGTCTTTAAAGACCAGAAATATTGAAAAATCCATAGCCAAACTAACCAATAATAAGAGTATGTGCATGAATTTTCCATGTTAGAAATGAAATATAAATTATCATCACTGATCACTTGCATATCAAAAGAATAATAAAGGAATAACAAAATACAATATTTATTTATTTATTTATTTATTTATTCTTGTCTTTTTGAGACAGGATCTCCCTGTATCCCCAGCTATCCTGGAACTCACTATGTAGACCAGACTGGCATTGAAATCACAGAGATCTACCTGCCTCTGCTTCCTAGGTGCAGGGATCACAGGCATGTGCCACCATGCACCCAGCCTATTTCCATATTTTATAGTTTGGGTGAAGTTGTTACAGTCCTTGAAAGATACAAATTACTAAAACTCAGAGAAAATAGCTATTGCCTGAATAGAAGCAGATATCCAGAATATCCTTGTATATGATAGATCAACTAAATCAATCATACACTTGGCTCCATCTGTGAGTTCTTTCAAATTGTTACAAAATGATAAATAGCAATTCACCACAATCCTTTTCCCAAAACAGCAACAGAGCAAACATTCCCTAGCTCATTATATGAAGTTAACATTATCTTCATACCAAAATCAGATTAAAGTATTTTAAGAAATGAAACTTCCATCCAGTGTGGTGGTGCATGCCTTTAATCTCAGTATTCGGGAGGCAGAGGCAGGCAGATCTATGTGAGTTCAAGGCCAACCTGTCTACATAGTGAGTTCTAGGCCAGCTGGGACTAAAGGGAGACCCTGTCTCAAAAATAACAACAACGAAAAAAAGAAATGAAACTTCAGAAAAAAATATATCATGACATTTACTTTTAAAAAATTTTTATTATTATTAAACCTTTTCCATACATCATTTCTCAATCCAATTTAGAGTCATTTCCATTTCCATGTCTCCCACTCCACCTTAGTTCATGCACTCTGCCATACATGTCTTGAATTTTTTTCTGAGTCTTTCCAAAGTTTTTTTTTTTTTTTCTCAAACCAGAGGCTTATTGTTTGGGGGAGAATTTCACTGTTTCAGTCTTTTGTTTTCCAGTTCTTTTGTTGTTGTTGGTTTTTTTTTTTTTAATTTTTTTATTTAAATAAAGTTTTATATATAGAATATATATATAGATATATAGATAATAATATTAATAGATAATCAGTTTGAATTGTAGGATTTTCTTTTCTTTTTTTTTTTTTATTTTTTTTTTTTTGGCTAAAAGATGTCATTGTTTTCCTAAGGAATGTTTGAAAAGGCTCTTCCCTCGGCAATCTTCCAACAACCATCAATCTTGCCCTTGTGCTCAACACTGGGATCTTGCCTTCCCATGTCACCAAATGAGGTTTTCCAGTAAGCCCAGATCCTGTCTTGACTTCCTGTATAGCCTCCTCCTGAGACAGCCTGGTATGACCAATAGGGCATCTATACTCTGAAGAAGCGGAAAAACCCAGTAGCGGGCTCATTCCACAGCTGGATATCTCAGCAGTCCCCCCATCTGGCATTGAAGGTCCTGGAGGATTCTTGGAGAGACAATGAGTCCGTCAGTCCATATTGGAGGGTTAAAAGCTGTGTCTCGGGGCGGGAGATATGGCCTAGCAGTTAAGAGCACCAACTGCTCTTGCAGAGAACCCGGGTTCGGTCCCCAGCACCCACAATGTAGGCTTGAGAACGGTCTGTACCCAATTCCAGGAGAAATACAGCTCCAGGGGAAATCCGACAACCTCTTCGACCTCTCTCCTGACCTCCACGGCAATGCAGGACACGGGTGGACAGACCTACAAGCAGACAGTACATTAAAATAATAAATAAATAAATAAATAAATAAATAAATAAATAATAAATAAATATCAAAAAGCTTGTGTCTCCTGTACCCTACAGGAACACATGGTGGTTTTCTTAGGACTTAGGAAAAAAGTAAAAGTAGGGCTGGAGAGTGGCAGCGGTTAAGAGCGCGACCGCTCTTACAGAGGACCCGGTGTAGATCCCAGCACCCATAATGGGCGGCCGAGAGCCCGTTTGAAACTCCATTCCAGGAGACCTCCAGTTCCAGGGAATCCGAAGACCCTCTTCTTAACCTCCCGTGCATTGCACGACACGGGTGCACAACCTGCATGCAGACAGTACAATTGATACACATACAGAAATAAATTAAAGAAAAAAAAGTAAAAGTAAACATGTGTAATAGTTAAACAACATTGGTGTACAGAATCTGAGAAAATGGGAAGCAAATCTGAATTAAAAAATGGAGATATAATGCGCTGTTGCCCACATTTGCTGTACATAATCTTAGAAGCAAGAATTTGGGATTGACACATACAAATGGTCTCTCTAAAATTTCTCTGTTGTACAGTATCACCGTATAGCATTCTCTTTAAGATGATGTAAAAATTTAAGATGTAAAAATTAAGTTTGCTTCCCGTTAATCATATATAGTCACCCAAAACAACATGGGTGAATTTGAAGAAATCTATGCCTTGACTCCACCCTATAAGTAATGTATAATACAACTGTCTACTGGAGACCTCATACGCTAAAAAAGGGGGGGGGGATACAGAAGGACATGAAACCTTTTCATCAAACCCTTGCAATTCAAATCTTAAAACTAACTATGGGAAAAGAGTTGTTTGTTCAAACAGGACAACGGCACCACTTAACGGCTGAGAAGAAAAGATACAGGGTTTTGCATTGAGTAGGATGTACAAAAAGTGCCAACTGAAAGGCTGGGGACCTTTTGAACATTGAAAGGAAGAAGCCTTACTAGATAGCGCTATAAAACATCGATACCCTTCTGTGGATCCTACAATGTAACAACTAGTTATAGTGTTGCCTAAGGAAACTTAACCTTCTAGGGCCGCACAAAGTTTTGATATGAGAGAACTTCTCTTGTGGCCTCTTCCCACCCAGCAGACAAGGAGAATAGGAACAATGATGAGGTCGCGGGGCCCCCCCAACTGTAAAGTGGAGACACTACTATGAGAATAACTACTTAAATAAAACCGAGGTAAAAGCCTGCTTTGTCTTTTTAATTGACTACTGACATTGGAACTGTGGAAAGGGATTATTCTCTGTTCAGAACCACAATATAATATAAAAGTCCTAGGACTATGCACTCGCAAGAATATATTAATACAGGACTCTGACATCGCAATGGATTATTCTACCAAACCAAGGACGATGTTGGGGCCAGGGTCAAGGCCCCACAACAGGTAAGGGTCCCCTTGCCTCTAGTTGGGATACCTAACGGAGGAGAGGCAATAAGACCCTGCGGCCGAAGACCTGACGTTAACAACGGGAGGAAAATGTATTGAAGACCACACACATGCAATGTGTACAATGGCACTTGAAATAAGCCAGAGATGACCAAAGGTTCCACTAAAACACAATAAACAGCAAATATGGGTCTCCCTGAGTCAAGACTCCACCTCAGCACACTACAAAAACCTCACCTGCCCCTGAAATACTGGTGCAGCAAGAGCAGCCATAGTGCCTGTATATCCAAATCTAATTGGCTATTGGCTATCCCCTTGGAAGAAATATAACCCATGGCTGATGCCACAAGCTTCATCCTCTACGGTAGGAGATGTTATAAGCCACAGTAAGACCCTGTCATATTTAACAGGGGGGAAAATTGTAATTCATGGATTAACATATCCAAACATGTGTCTATGCTAAAGTAACCTACCATAACTATTAGTGCTGCTTAAATACCTATATATCTAATTGCTTGTTCTTCATTAGTAGGATCGAAAGGTTATTCCTGGACAAACTGTCAGCCCATGAAAGGAAACAGCCAGAATTGACCAGAGTCCAAGTCAACAGCTCCAGAGAGAGTGGACTGTTTTACCTCTCATCCACCTGTGCCCCTTTTCTAAGCCTAGGGAACAACCTGCGGAAGAGGGGGCGTGGTAGAATGTAAGGGCTGCGATTGGGGTGAATGGTGAAACTACAGCAATGTAGTCTGGACACTCATTTGATCAACTTGATTGAACAAACAACCTGTCACCCCCCACTGGATGGTGGGGCTGTAGGTGTTTGGGCACAACAGCCTGCAGATAGGTTTTGCATGAAGGATGCTTGTACTCATGGATTATCACTTATAGCTAAAAATGAAAAAAAAAACTGAGAGAAAGATGCAGGACAGTTATGGCAGAATGCATGATCTGGGATGGGGTGGGGGTGGGGGGGAGGGAAAGGGAAATAAGCCTGAACTGAATTGGAAAAATGTATGAAATGCACAAAGCATCAATAAAAACTAATTTAAAAAAAAAAAGCTGTGTCTCATGTCTTTGAAGGATGGCAAAAGCAGTGGCAGCCACAGAGTAGATGCACTTGCCAGTAAGAATTGAAGACAGACAAAACAATATTGCTTTTTTTTGTCTTTTTACTAAGATCTCAAGTTTTATATCTGAAGTAGTTTCTCAGGCTTTACTGATTATTTCTGGTTATACTTTACTTTTGGATGCTTAAGGCACACACCCCATATTAACTAAGGTTTTTGTTTTCTCAAGGTCAGTTAGTTGAGGATATGGTCATCAGGGGTCACTCTTTTTTTTTTTTGAGGGGGGAGCTGGCTACTTTCAGCTTTTTATTTACCAATTCCATCCACTCAAGGACAAAATCGGGTCTTGTTAGACCCGGCTTCCTTTTTTGAAGCATATCATGACATTTTCTAAAGACAGTGTTACTTATGCCTCCCCATACTCCCTCCTCTGCCCTGCCTTCCCATTCCCTATTCCATTTAATCCTTTCCACTCTAATGTTCTTTTTCCCCTTCATATCACTGCATTCTATCATCCCTTCCTGGAAACCTCTTCCCACCCTGGTTCTGGTTTCAGAGCCTCATCTAGACTGGCTAGCATTCATAGTGGTGGAAGGTGCTATGCATGTTACTTAAGACAAGGAAAAAGTAATCACTACCTTATCCAGTTGTGAATCCTGTAAACTATGACTGCAACTGGCCTTGCAAGATATACTCAATGATGCCATAGTGGCACAAATGTTCTAAGAGTAGCCAACCAGTCTCTAACTGAATGTAAGTTCCACTTCATAAGATGGTGTTCATACTGAGATTGATAACCTACTTAAAAACCTTTGTGTAGACTGGTCATAAGACATAAAGGATGGGCTGGAGAGATGGCCTAGCAGTTAAGAGCACTCACTGCTCTTGCAGAGGACCTAGGTTCGATCCCCAGCACCCACATGGGGGCTAAGAACCGTCTTTAACTCCAGTTCCAGGGGAGTCTGACACCCTCTTCTGACCTCTACGGCATTGCACCACACAGGTGCACAGACCTACATGCAGACAGTACATTCATACACATAAAAAATAAATAAAATAAAAGACATAAAGGAAAGCCTAATGCTTGTTTTCTGCTAAATAGATATAGTATTAAACTGACTCTTATGACTTATTGTTATTCTCATAGATTAGTACATCTCTCACCTCTCACCATCTCTGCAACAGATGATGATTAACACAGAAAGCCATAACTGGCCAATGTGCAGAGAACAAGAGGGTGCAAAATGCTCATCCCTGAATTGGACACCCATATCAATCTTTTGCTTCCAAAGGATCAGGGATCATTGTGGAAGTGGGAGGTGGTCAGAAAGATTGTAAGAGCCAGACATAGTGGTTGACCACAAGGAAATAAAGTTTTCCAGACATGTTGTCAGTTACTCAAATGAACTCACAGCAATGGTGACAGTGAGCACAACCTATGCAAGCTCAAACCAGACAAAAATCTCAGCAGAGATGTGAGGAAGTGGGTAAGAATCCTCAACCCTACCTGAGGAACTATTGACAACCAATGACTGCTGGAAGGGGAAGAGACAGTCTAGTTCCAGGATGGGAATCTTGGAATTCTGAAGGACATTTGGAGACACATATTAGACACTATATAGCTTATTGTATATATAATAAAATATGTTAAATTGGGAAGCAATAAGAGGAGGTGAATATAGGGAGGGGATCTAGATACTATCAAATTATATTGAATGAAAATAGAAAAAGATTCAATAAAAATTTTTAAAAGAAATAAAACAAACAAAAACCTAAATGTATCTCAAGAAAATCATATTCAATGAAAAACTCCAAATTGTAAAGGTAACATGTATGATTACATCATTTACCATTCTTGCCTTTTGGTTGTGATCTTTATCCTTTAATGGTTGTGCCGGCTCCCCAGCCCTTATTTACCATTCTTGAAGAGGTAAAATCATAATAATAAAAAGTAGATTAGTTATCATGGTTAAGGAAGAGTGAACAATTGAAAATGAGAGGCAGGTTTGGTTCTTTGGCTATAAAGGGCAAGAGGAGTGATTCTGGTTAGTGATGTTGCTTTATGTTATTTGAGTTGTATCAATTCAGTGCTCTGCTTATCATATTACACTTCAGGTTTGTAAGGTGCTACCATTGAGACAAATAGATGAGTAATACACTGGACCTATCTGCATTTGTTATTTTAACTTCAATTTTTGTTGTTGTTTTGGTACTGTTTTGTTTTTGAGACACGGTCTCTCTGTAGCCTCAGCTGGCTTGAAAGTCACTATGTAGATCAAGCTTACCTCAATCTCAAAGACATCCACCCTCTTCTGCCTCCTTAATATTTGGATTAATGGCATGCACCACCACAAACTGGGTTTTAAGTTCATTTTTTTGTCAAAGCATCTTGCTATGTACCCTAGGCTACCCTTGAACTTATCTTCCCTGCTCTGTCTCCTGAGTCCTTGGATTAGAGGAATCTGCCACAATGTAGTTTCTGCATTTATTATTTTACTACTACTATTATTAGTGTATGAGTATATTCCTTGCATGTGTGTAATTGCACCTATGTTGTGAAATGCCCACAGAGTCAGAAGAGTGTGTCAGATTCCAATGGAACGGGAGTTATGGACAGTAGTTAGCCTCCATGTGGGTTCTGGGAATCAAACCTGGGTCTCCTGCAAGAGTAATCAGTTTTCTTAATGGCTGAGCCATCTCTTAAGCTCCTCTGCATTGATTCGTAAAACTGCAATTCCATCTATAATTATCTCAAAATTAAAAATGTTTAATTAAAAATTGAAGAGTTTTCCCATTTTTTTTTTGTCTTTTTGAGACAGAAGTTCCTTGTAGCCACAGCTAGCCTGAAACTCATTATGTAGACCTTAGACTAGGGAGGACTTGATCCCATAGAGATTCATCTGCCTCTGCCTCCTGGGTTACAGGCATACACCACCATGCCTGGCACTCACACTGAGGTACATCTGGATACACAAAGGTGACTCAATAGGTCTTAACATACTTGGCAGAATGCATGAAATCCAGTGGGGGGTCTATAGGGAGTGCAGATAGTAGAGAGGTTCTAAATATGATTAATATGTATTATATGAAATGTACAAAAACTCAATAAAATATACATTGAGAAAAATTGAAGTTTAATGAATAAAATAATAGGCTATTATTTGTCATTTGTCCCACAATTTATTTTTTGAAGTCATGGGAACCAAAGTCTGATGGGTATAGACTGAAAAATAATGGGAAGTAAGAAAAATACTGAATAAATCCTTTCATCCAGCTTTACAGAGATATGGCACTTGGTAAACAGTGAGGCAAAGCAGTTGCTACAGATGGGAGATGCCTGGTTACATGAATAATTTGTGATAAGGAAGTATTCACATAAGCAAGCTGATAAGATTGAAAGCAAGGCTATGGGAGAGTAGGGAAGAAAGTGGGAGGAAACAGAGCCATAATCTAACTAGAATAGGGATTTGTAGTTCTGAGGAAAAAGAGTTCAAGTGTCCTTGATTCCCTTTAGGAAATAAGAGTTTGTATCACTGTGTAGATAGATTGGGGTTAGCATTCATTGAAAGGGACTCTTATATGGGAGTAGTGATGATGAAACTTAGACTACAAATGGCAAAGGAAAGGGAGAAAGTGAAGATAGGGTCATGTGATAGGTTGCTGTGTAACCTCAAGGCCAAGCTGAAGTTGAAGAGTCTAACCGATTGAAGTTCCAGTATTTGAGGGGCTGCTCCTTTCTCTCACAATACTCGTGATGGGACTGGCATAGTTCCATGTTTAGAGGGAACTAAAGTTGACATAAAATATTACAGATGTGGTATTTGGAAGACCATAAAATGAAAATGCAGACATTGTTAAATCCAAATGCCCCCAAGATCCTGGTTGATAGGAAAAGAGTTTGGAGTGCTAAATCTCGGGACCCCTCCCTGTATTTCAAGAGCAAATATCAGAAGCCCAGGCATTGCTGGGAGATATGGGTCTCAAAAGGATATTAGAGCTGAGACTTTCAGAGGTGAAGTCATTCCTAGAGATGCCAAGTGACTAGAGATGGTTGGCACACTGAGAAATCTGTGCAGTCAGAGTGTATGGGTCTGCTCTGTCTCCCAGGCTGAGAACAGGAGTTGAAATACCAAAGAAATCTGTAATCTGGTCTCCATAGTAAGGAAACGTTTTAGAAAAAATGTCTACATTTATGCCAACTCAGTCCCATTTCCTTGATTAGCGACCTGCGTGAAGAAGGAACATCAGTACACAACTTGGTCTCCAAAAGGCCAGAAACTGAAGGGATTGTTTTAAAACAATTTGCTTTCTTATTATCTGGCTTGTTTATCATTTTTTCTTCTTCATTTGAGTGAATGGGGGAAGTAAGAAAATACTTTGTAAGTCTTGTCCTACCACTTTCACCACACAAATTTCTGAACTTCTAGTTAGAAAGCCCATATGAATCCTATCTCCAGATGTCTTGCTTTGGGTAAGTGTGAGCCCTAGTATAATCCTTAACATAGCAGGAACGTTGGGGTAACTGAGCTCCAATATCTGTAGAAGCTAGATGTAACTGACATGATCTGTTGAACATATAATTTGTACTACTTGGAAAGCAAAGATTTATTTCAAAGAAAACTGAAGCTTTCTTGCTGAAAGTGACCACTTCAATCCCCCCCAAAATGACTCCAGGTGGCACAACGTATCATTTCATCAGAGGCAGAATTCCAAGATGGTGGACCAAAAGAACCTAGTATTTAAGTATTTCACCCTTGAAAATTGGCTACTTGTCCACAAACAATCCGTGTAATTAGGCAGGTTATTTAACTTATCTATATTTCAAGCTTTGTGAAGAATAAAATGAAGATAGCAGTAGCATATATCTCTAGAATTAGTGTGAATATTAAATTAAATGAGGCATGTAAAACTTAATGATACCAGACACTTTGGAATAATTCCATATGTGTTAACTATCATTGTAATTATTATAAAATTATTATTATTGGAGGAACCGCATGGTACCTGTCTGCTGTCTGTAACTGTTATACCAAAAATATTCTGTAGCTGACTGTGTAAATATAAACCACTCATCATTCCACTTTCTGGCATCCTATCCTTGACACGGGAAATTTCCCAGTGTGTCATGATGCCGTAAGCTTTCAGTAAGAGTTGGTGGTGCCATCAGTTAAACAGTAGTCTGTCATTCCTCTTATCTTTATAGTCATATGCCTCCAAATCCTTCTAGATTTTTATTTTTCAATAATTCAAGAATTTCCCAGTCAACAAAGTCTATCAGTTTCTCCGTTTATGCCCCTCTCTTAAAAATTATAGGTTGTCCAATTAAATGTGGTCTTCATCCTTATTTTCTTTTTTCCTTAACAATTCATCATGCTTTAAGTTTTCAGTCCTCTTCATTCAATTAGACCAATTCACCTTTTCCCCATTGTATTTCCCATTATTTCAATTCACCCCATTCCTGTTCTGTCATTACCACCCATTATTTTATGTGATTTTTCTTTCTTTAATTCCAAATCACTCCATCCCATATATTTCAACTTACCCCAGTCTTCCAATTATTATATACAATTTATCCCCATTCCTCCATATCATTTCCTTCTGCTTTTCCCACACTGTGCTCCTTCTTGTCCTTTGTTTTCTCCTCCTTATTCCATGTTACCCTTTCCGCTTTGTCCCAAAGCAACTGTTTCTCTATTCTGTTACGCTTTCCTTTTATCTCATACCATCCTCTCCTCCTTATTCTCCATCAACTCTTCCTCTTTGCTCCCTTTCTTTTTATTCTTCATCATCTTCCTCCCTTTATCATCCCCTCATCTTTATCAACTATCACCTCTCTATTATCTCATGCCATCCCTTCCTCTTTATTCCACGTAATTCCCCCTTACTTCATGTCACTCCCTCTTCTTCCTTCCATGTCATCCTTCCTCTTAATCTGTGTAACCCCTTCTCTTTATTCCTCATCACCGTTATCCAATACCATCTCCTCCTCTTCATCCAGCATCACCTCTCCTCATTATCCCATGCATGCTCTCCTTATTCCCCATCACTACTCCCCCTTGTCCCATATCAGCCCCTGCTCTTTATCTCCCATCACCCCTCATCCTTATCCTACATTAGCCCCTCCCCTTTGTTTGATACCCTTACACCATGCCATCCCTTCCTCTTTATTCCATATGACCCTTCTCCCTTATTTCATCTTTCCCCTCATCTTTATTCTACATCGTCCTTCCTATGAATCTCTGGCATTTCCTCTTCTGGGTTCTCCATCATCCTCCCCTCTTATCCCTTTCCATCCTCTCTTCTCTATTACACATCACCCCTCCTAGTTATCCCATGTCCTCTCTTACTATTTATTCTCCATCATCCCCCTTTATTTCATGTCACATCTTGCTCTTTATCCTTCATTGTCCTTCTTCCTTATCCCATAACATCTCCTCCTTATTGACCATCACCCCCATCTCATGTCCATCGTCTGTTTTCCATATCCCATATTATCCCTTCCACCTTTATTCACCATAATCTCTCTCCTTTATGCCATGTCATCATTTTATTCCCCATTACCCTCCCCCCTTATCCTGCAATACCCCCTCCTCTTCATCCACTATAACCTCTATCCTTTATCCCATGTCATCCCCTGCTTAATCCCAATCATCCTGTCCCCCTTGTCTTCTGTCATCCCCTCTTCTTTATTCCTCATCACCCACCCCCTTGTCCCATGTTATCTCCTACTCTTGATGCACCATCACTCCTCTTCCTCCCAATTATTCCACGACATCCCCTATTCTTATTGCCCATCGCCTCTCCTGTTTATCCCCTATCATCCCCTCTTTATCCTCCATCATTTCTCCCTGCCATCCCTCCTTTTTATTCTAAATCAGGCCACCCCCTTAATTCATGCCATCCTCTCTTATTTTGTCTATCATCTTCTTCTCCTTGTTCCATTTCCAACCTTTCTTTTATTTGTTATTTTTTGGTCTTTTTGAGACAGGGTTTCTCTGTAGCCCCAGCCGGCCTGGAATCATCCTTTCTCTTTATTTCATCTCCTCTCTCCTTTTTCTCTCATACCATCTTCTGCTTTTCATTTCATAGCACTTCCTCTCCATTACTCCTCTGCCCTACCTTCTTTTCCCCTTCAGCCCTCCACTCAGAGATTTCCAATTCATCCCAAAAAGTCAAAGAAGGAAAAAGACACCATAAGCCATGAAATGCTGCTGTCACAACACAGATGTTTATTAATGATTAAATGCCAGAGAAGTTTTAACAATCACAAATCTTCGAGCTCTGCGGTTGTTACCCATTGTATGATCAATGTCTATCCCTCAATACAAAACATTCTTCATTCTATGGACCTTAGCAGCTGTTACCCATCAATATCAGGAATAATTTGGATGTCATACATAACCCATATCAGTGTTACCAAAGCATGTCCCGCAAATATGTAACGTCCTGCATAGAGGAACTACAGGGATGATAGGTTAGAATGTTTGTAATCAGGTGAAATTAACTACTTGGAACTATGTGTCTGTACCTAACTAGCTGTTTTGCAGACAACACAGTGCAAACACCAGCTGTCTGTAAAACAGATCCAGGTACTAAAATCTAATTTTTCCTCTAACTTTTGAACCCAGAAAAGCTAGTTAGGCTCACACTTAAGGTTTTCCTGTTGGTGTGACCCGAGGAAAACTGCACAGAATTTGGAGGGGAATGGCTGTTTGACGAGCCATTGGTCTAAATAATTTGGAAAAGAAAAAGTAAATCCTGAGGCGGTGGAATTGCTGCGGGGACACGGCTATGAGTTGGTGTGACATGATTTCGCATTAATTGTTTGTCAGCAGTCCATAGGCTGACCTAACGTTCTAGCATGCCTCTTGAGGGCCTTTCCAATTGAGCTCTAGGGAGGAGGAAGGAAAATAAGGAAAAGCATGCAATCCCCTTTGGGGGGAGGGAAAGCACCTCGAGATTTGTGAGCTTCTCTGGGACGGTGTTTACCACAAATGTAACATCAATTAAAGGGAGAGCTGTAGTGAAAGAAAGCCAAGATCAGGGGTAAAAGAGAAGGCAAGGTAGCACCAGGGAGCCTGGGCATGACACAGAAATTTCTCTGCTTTTTCCCAGCTAGAGACCAAGCATCCCCGGTGATGGGGCTGGCAGTGAACTTGGAATTCCCATCCTGACCCGAGCATCAGGCAGAACTCCTTCTTATCCTTAAATCTGTGTCTTTAAGACTCTCCTTAATGTTTGCTGTGACATTCCAGGTCTACCCCCACCCTTTTCCCCTGTCCGGCACCTTATAGAGGGAAAAACATCTAAGGTAAGAAGTAGCCGATGCCAGGTTTGCCCTCCTTCTCCCGGGGTACACGGAGCAATGGGCGGTCTTGCTCCCGAATGGGGGGATTACCCGCTCCTTCCTCATCGTCATGGGAACGGGCAGTGCCGCGAGGCACAGTGGGCTCCTCAGAGGAACCTGGAAAATAGTAACAATGTTAATTTCTTATGTTTCTAGACGTCATACTTTGCACAGCACCCAAGGCACTATGACCTAGTTTTGAATTTCAAATGCAATATGAGGCATGAAGGCAGAGCAGAAAGATTATTCTGATTTAACATGTAAGAAAAATGCAGCCTAAAAGTACCACACAGATTTGTAATTCTAAGACCATTGTGAAGGCTGAATTAAGGCTGGATTAGGCAACAAACAAAGTAAAGTAGACACTCTATGCTCAAACAAAAGGACCATGTCACCAGGAATACGGGGGAAAGGGCGAACTCCTAACAACCACCACCACCCTCCAAGAAGCCTGACAAATTTTACCAAACAAATGAGTAACAAAGCTGGAGCTGGAAGCTAACAACACTGCATGGAGGGCAGAAAGCTGGTGTTAATCTTCCATGGCTCTTGGAAGGACTTGCAGCTCATAACTCCACCTGGCTGAATCTTATTTTTAAGCACAGTGATATCTATAGGGAATGTAACATCTACATTATCTTTACGGAACTGAATTGTCTTTGGATTTTGAACTTCTTTAGAGTTGAGATCTTCTGGTACAGGGACTTCTTCTACATTCATGACTTCTTCAATATTGACAGCCAAGTCTTGTGGAGGATCTGGTATCGTATTCATAATGGAGATATCTTCGGTCTCTGGAGCCAACGTGTCAACTTCATCTTCATCAAAGGCATCCACTTGGTGTTTCTTCAAATCTGGAATTTCTTTGTGAATTTGAGCATCCTCAGATTCAGCTACTGCAAGATCAAAGTTTTTTTCAGGGTCTTGGTTTCCAGTCACATCAGAGGCTTCTTCGTGCCCTTGTGTTTCTTCACTATCTGACATTTCTTCATCGTTAGGGGCTCCACTCACACCTGAAGGTTCCTCCTGCTCTTGAATTTCACCAGAATCAGAGATATCATCAGACCCTGTGACCACATGGAGAGCTGGAACCTCTTCAGAGAAAGGAGCTTCTTCCAAGTCCACAATTCCATTGACTTCTGGAGCTACTTCCTGATCTGGGGCTTCTTCAGCATCTGAGGTCTCTTCATCATTTGGGACATCATCAAAGTCTGGGACCTCTTCAAGATTTGAATCTTCTTCAGAGTCTGAGAGTCCATTAACCTCTGGGGATTCTTCATGATTTTGGATTTCCTGTCCTGCAGGGGCTTCTTCAGGACTTGGGGCCACAAGAAGAGCTGGGACTTCTTCAAAATCAAGGTCTTCAGAATCTGAGATCCCATTAACCTCTGGATTTTCATTATGGTTTGGGATCTCTTCAGAATTTGAGGCTTCATCATTCGGGACTCCATCAACAGCTGGGATCTCTTCAAGATTGGGGACTTCTTCAGAATCTTGGGATTCATCATTATTGGGGGCATTTACATTATCTGGGATTTCATTAGTGTCTGGGGCTTCGTCATTACCTGGGATATCATCAGCATCTGAGTCGGCTTCTTCGTTGTTGGGGATTACATCAAGATAGGGAACCTCTGCCAGATCCAGATTCTGGAGGTCTTCAAAATCTGGTCCTTCTTCAAGGTCCTGGTTCAGGTCGTCTCCAGGAATCAAGATATCATGCACATCTGGAGCTCCTTCAGGGTCTGGAACCACATCAAAATAAGGTAATTCTTGAAAGTTTGAGATCTCAATGAGTTCTGGAATCTCATCATCAAGTTCTAGAATATCCTCAAGGGGAGGAAGATCATCGAAATTTAGGGTGTCATCATCATCATCACCATCATTATCATTCACACTATCATCATCATCATCATCATCATCATCCTCACCATCATCTTCTTCACCAAACTGTGGTATACCCTCAAGATGTGGGCCATGAATATTAAGGTAATTTGGGATGTCAAAACTTTGAACTTCCCCCCAAACTATTTGATGGAAATGTTCAAATACTAGCTCTTCATTTACTGACACATCTTCCTCAAAGGATTCTGGCTCATCTTCAGCACGGATTTGGTCCTGTGGAAGAGTCTGACCTTCAGCATGGTTCTGACCTCCAGCAGGGCACTGACCTTCATCAAAAGGCTGGCTCTGGGCAAGGATAGCAGCCTCAGCTTCAGCAGCGGTTTCCACTGGATCAGAAACTAACGCATCTTCTTCCATCTTTATGCGAGCACTCCTGAATGGGAGGGAATTTGAAAAAATTAAGTCAGTTTGACCCCAAGTTGACTAAAATCAAGATGGTCTGAAGTTGTAAGCCCCCATAGGCTAAGCATGAACAATTAAGGTTGAAAAGAAAAACCACTCACTGGATCTTCCTCAAATTCCGGCGTCTGATAAAATCCAGGGCTTCAGGGCTAGATTTCCACACACGCTTAGCAACCTGCTTCTGAATATGGGGAGGGACCTGAGGGTAAAAGTAGCAACCTTTATTGTACCTCATCCTTTTATTCATATTTGCCTTTATTAAGTGCTCTGGACTGAAGGCACCATAAGCAGCTAATGTGGAAAGAATTTCTAGAATAAGAAACTTTGTAGGTATCTGATCTTGTTAACCACATAGAACTCTCCCTTGTCTTGTGAACAGAAGAGGAGCATTAAGGGTATTCAGAGTGAATTAAGTGTACTCAAAAGTCTCATTTACCTGGAAGAGGATATCCCAGTTATCAATCATGGCACGGACCACATTGACAGAAGCAACATAGTGATCAATCCCCAGCTTGATTTTCCTGGATTCCCTCTTAGCAAACTTTCCCTTCTTCAGGAGAGTAGATCCAAACACCAAGGCCAAGTTCGTGGAAGTCATGCGGTTACCTGGAACCTAAGTAACAAGGAGGAGAATGTGATCAATCAACCTTGAGGTGGTACTGAAAAAAAATCTTTTTCCTTTTCTTCCCACCTCATTTGGTTATATATACCACACATGTCCCATACATAAGTTTTCACTACCATTCCCCACATCTTTTTACCAACTGTCCATCAATGCCAATGGAGTCCTCGCAGTATTCAGTGATTTTGTGCAGGGCCTTCAGCAGACGCTCCAGGGTGTCACTGTGGCAGGGTGGCATCAGGTAGACCAGCAGCTGCAGGGCAGAAAGCTGATCCTGGGGCTTCAGAGCTACGGGAAGGAAAACAGGGCCCATCTCACAGGGCTAGCCTTGGCAGCAGCCTAATTATCAACATATGTTTCTGCCTCATAATTGTTGATGGCTATGGAGAAAGTACCCAGACGACATACTTTTGCTTCCTTCTCAAACATCGGAGATCAGGATCTCTGAAAGCAAGAAGTGGCCTCCCCTACCCCATGATCAAAACTAGACTTCTACAAATTCTTGGTACTTCTTCACCCTGAGATGGCACATACAACTTCCAGAAATTCTAGAAAAATCCCCAAGCAACAGATTTATATGGGAACACCAAGAGACACGGGAAAACAACCTGGAGAGAGTTTTATTAACATTTTTATTTTCATTCACAAATTGCCTGTGTGTATTGTGGAGAATTTTTATCATCTGATGTTCATTCTGCCTTAGATCCACAGGAGACCTGTAGCTTGAGCTCTGTCATTAGGTCCCCCAGATCTGTGTATTACTCCCTTTCCTTGTCCCAGCAAGCGAGAACAGACAACTCACTTGCAGTCAGCAGGAAGGACATGTACAGATCATCGGGCAGCAGAGAGTCCTTCATTTCACGGAAAAACAGCTTGAGGAGTGCAGCCACATCATGAACATTCTGATTGTCATCCAGCACTACATCCAGATTTTTGTCAAATGCCTCACGGAGCTAGAAGGGAGAAAAGATACACCCACCACATGACCCCTCTTGATCAGTTCTTCAATAAATCCCAGGCTTCCGTGGAGACACTGACCATGGTATACCTGAGGGTGTAGAAGAAGACCTTACTCTTTCCAACAATCGTGACATTTCCCCTATGTCTGTCTTTGGGAGAGTCCCACTCGAATCTTTATTTTTTAACCTAACAATCAAACCTGTAAGTATAATCAGTTTACCTGACGAACTCTCCTCACGGAATACTCAATGGTGAAAATCCCCACAGAGCTTAACCCTGAAAGACAAGACCAGAGATCCTAAGCACGTATGATTTCCTTGCCCCATAGCACTTCCCTTTGTCCTCTGCCCCTCAGCAGCTGCACCCCAACCTCCAGTGGCCTCAGGGGAAAGTTATCTAAGCCCTTCACCCAGCAGCTTCTTCTTCTCTCTCCTCTTTTCTGGAGCATTCTTTCTTTCACTTTAGTTGCTTCCTTCCTTGATTTAACCATTTGTGCTCCCTTACCATGTTTCTCAATGAATTTGCAGCAAGCCTCGACAACCTGGGGGACTTGTTGGGCAATGGGGTTGAGGCTCATCTTCCTTTTGGATCCCAGAAGTCGCTGGCCAATAGGAAAGGAAACCCTTGAGAGTTGCAGAGTCTGCAGCAGCAGGGCTCCATCCTCCAGCTCAGTGAGACTATCCACAGACACTGCACCCTGTGGAAAAAAACAGACTACCTTAAAATGGGGGACCTTCCTGAAGACTCAGTGACATTCAGAATGTAACACACTTTCTCTGTGGTAAGCCATGCCCACCCAATCAACTTCTGCTAAGCCCCGCCCCATCCCATAAGGACACAGACTTTGACCCTCTCTCCCCCGCCCCCTTACGAAGGGCTCTGGCCTGAAACCTCAAAGATGTCACTCACTCGACGCCCACGACGAGTGAACTCCCTGGGTAGGGTGGGCTCCTCATCCCGTCTGCGGCTGAAAAAGCGCCTGATGCGTCCAAACATCCTTTGCACCACGTTTCCCCGACGACGGCCTGAGCCCTGAACAGTGCCTTCTTCAATCTCCATCGTGGCTGTCAGTTCAAGCTGCTTGCGGCGGGTAAGCTCATTCACCAGCACCTCTTCTAAGCGAACGCCAAATGTCTTGAGAGATGCAGCTGAGGAGCAAGAGAGAGAAAAATGAGAAACGTCAAAGCCCCGCAGTACCTAAATCTGAAGAAACTGCGGTGGCTATAGCACTCTTCAGAGAAACCGCCTCCGCAATCAACCCCACCCCTCCAGGCCCGCAGTGCCCCTCCCAGGAGAGCGAGTCCCAAAGACCCTGCAGTGGTTAGGTATTAAAGAACTCAACTATCCCGACGGGGCTCAAGGTCCCGGCCCTGCCTTACGTCCTGCTAGGGGTCGACCACCTTGAAGCAAGGAGAGATTTCCTCAGGTTGATCTGTTTGGGGTGCGTCCACAAGTGTTAGGCAGGTCTGTGAGGACTGCCCCAAACGCCTGCAGCTATTGCACAATTTCTTGATATAACCCCCTAAGGGGTTCTGGAAAGGGGGGGTGTGTTCAAGGGGCAATGGGCACCGCCCAGTCTCCAGTAGCCAGGGCACACGTGGTGGGGGGGGGGGTCAGCATCCCGCATTCTATTTGTTTCCTAAAGAAGAAAGCCCCTCACCCCTGTCTTGTCCTCTCAGAATCAGAAGCCACTTCTCCAACGTGTTTGGAGGGTCAGCAGGTAGAGCTATGAGAAGAAAAACAGAAAAGACATGTACCTTCACACACGAATAGGATGTGATAAGTGACTAAAACATCGCAATGCACTGATCTGCAGAGAGGGGAGGGGTAGTGGGAGGGCGAGCTCCGTCCAGCCTTCGAAAAGAATTTTGTTTTCGCCCAGACTCAGTTTCCCCACCTGACAACAGGACCAGTCCTGCCTGACATATGTGGGTTCCAGGAATTGAACCCAACCAGTCTAAAGCACCTGAGCACATCTTGCTACGCACCAGTAATCTCTCAACACAACACTTAAAACATAAATTCAAGAGCTATGAGGCGCTCAGATCTAGCAACAGGCGAGGGGAGGGGCTCTGTTTGCAGCGCCGCCCTGAGTGAGGGTCTCCAAGTTACTGCAGAAGCGCTCACACGTGGGTTGCCGTCGGCTCCCTGTGCTGCGGTGAAAGAATCAGCGACACCTGGTTGTCTCCGCGCTCCAAATCCCGCAGCAGCCAACTACCAGGGGAGGGGGGCGTCTCCTCACCCATTGCTTCACTCAGTTCAGGCTGCGTCACTGGTGCATGCCTAAAGAACCTAGCGACCCCCACACTTTGCGTTCTTGGAAGAGCGCCCCTCGACCCGCGCGAACCTGTCCCACATCCCCCAGATCCCACAGTCAAATCTGTGCACATACCCCTGAGATGTCTCGGGCTCTGGAACCCGGTCCGTTACCCTGTCCCTAGCGGGACTCCCCAGCAGCCAGCAGAAACGGGGAGCGTTTCCACCGCACCTCCCGGGCCAACCCCCTTGGCCGCACCGCCCTTCTGCTCTTTGCCGGTTGGCGCGTGTCTCTCAGTCTCTTTCCCACTGTCTGTATCTCTCTCCACCGTGCAGTCTCTGCCGGTCCTAGTCCTCTCTTAGAGTGTCCCTCTGAGCAGTTCTCACATCTCACCTGGAGAGTCCTTTCTTTATCTGTCCTCTGTCCAGTTGTCTGTCCCAGACATCTACCTGCCTTCCTGCCCCCCCTTAAACCCCCAGGATCCAACCCAACTCAACTAATCTTTACCTTTTCTTCAATTCAACAAACAGCATTCAACTCTTGCTTTCCCCCCTTTCCCCGGGGTACTAGGAGCTTAGACAGGTCTGAGATCAGGCAGGATCCTCTCTCACTCTCCTGAACCCCTAAGGTGCCCCATACTGCCCCGGGGGTCTACTCGCCTGAGGGCGAGGACGCCACACTCCGGGGTATAGCTCACCTCGGTCTGGCTTGAATTCTGAGAGGAAGTGTCTGGCCATGAGTTCGTGGTAAGCAGTCTCTTGCAGCTTCAGACGCTCCAGCTCGGAGAGGCTGTGTATTGATACCATGTCCATCCTGCGGTCCGGGTTGTGTCCTGGGGCTCCTCCCAGGACGCTCACTAAAAAAATGAAGGCAGACAGCAAAAGCAGAGGGGGCATGATTCTGGGACACCGTGTCCTTGATGCCTTCAGAAAAGGAATGCAGCCACCCATTCTGGAATAGATGATTATCAAGGCTGCATCATCCAATTGTCACTGGACCTGGTAGAGGGAGCTATGCGGGGAGGGCAAAGGGAGGGAAAACTGGGAGGCGGCTTCACCCTCAAGCAGAGCTGCCTCTTGTGCTGTATCAAAAAACAAACAAAAAAAAAAAAAAAAAAAAAAAAAAAAGCCCAACTTGAACAAAACAGCTTTGAACAGATAGTCCAGAATACATTTAAAAAAAAAAAAAAACTAGCAAAAAAAGAAAGAGAAGATATTTTTTAATAAGCTACGTTATATTTTTAAAATAACACATTGAGACAATAGTAAGACATAATAATTTTCTATTAATTAGAACAGTGATAGGCTTTTTTTTTCATGATGATAATACTAAAAGCTGCCTGGGTTAGGTAAGAGGGAGGCATTCATCTAGTTTGGAAACCCTGTATATTTAAACAACTATTCCAGAAGGCAAACTGGGCACATGAGTCTGAAGCCAAAATCTGTCCCCAGGCCTTTTGACCCAGTAATTCCCCTTCTAGGAATCTATCCTAATGAAATCTTGCTCCAGACAGGAAAAATCAAATATACATGAGCCATACCAGCAAAAAACTTAAGAAAAAAGATAGTCCAGCAATGACATTAGTTATATGAATTATGTAATAATCATAGTATGGAAAATTATGCAATCATATATTCAGGGTTATAAAGAGCTGTTCAACAACAAATAGAACATACAGAAAATTTTATTACATCTATATAGAGAAAAACATATATAAAAGACTGAAAGAAATTCACCCCAATACATTTTGTTTGCTTTTTACTTTTACCCTATTTACTAAGCCTTATTACATTGCATTTCATGAAAAAAAAAAAGTCGATTTGTACCAAAACAAACAAACATCATCTCTAGACCATTCCTAGTGAAACTCCTTATAGAGAATTAGTGATCACAGTGAAGTTTGTCTTAGTGTAATGGCAAAAGTGTTTTCTATGGCCTTCCTTCATGGTCCTATACTGTGCCCAGACTGCACAATATCTCCCAAAGGGGATCTCTCTGCACTCACACAGCACCCTCTGCTACTCACTTGTTCTTTCATCCATTCATTAAAGGGAAATCTTTATTAATTGCCCACTTTATGGCAGGCACTACAGATTCAAAGGATGAGCAAGATAATACTTACTGCTCTTTTCATAGAAGATTTAATAGTGCAGTGAAAGACATACACAGGTTTGCAACAATTTAAAATAAAACGTGTGATAAGTCAGCTGGCCAAGGTATAAACAAAGTACTGTGAGAACAGAAAGGAGAAAATATCTAAGTCTGCCTGGAGACAGGGGTGAGAGTAGGGGGTGAGGAGTGGGGGGGCACAGAGATAGAGAGGACAGAAAGAAAAACACTGAGAGGGACAGAAGGAGATAGACACAAAGAGATATAAGACAGATTGTCATCTTAAAGCAATATACAGGGGTTAGAAGGAAATAAAGCTAGATGGGTGAGGATGAGCTCATGAAAGGCCCTATAAAGCCATGTTAAGGAGTTGTTTTTTTCCTCTAAGCCTTAGGGCACTACTACAGTGTTTCAGCCAGGGAGTGCTAGAGTCACAGTTGTACCTTAGAAAAAATCACAGAGAGCCATGAAAACCCTGATGTGAGGAGAAAGCCTGAAGCAAATAGACCAGCTAAGAGACAAAGCATGGTGTGCCAAATGTCAGAGACCCTGCATGAAAATGACAAGACTCAGGGCAAAATTAATTTTAATGAAAAGAAAGTGTTTAGGATAACTTCCAAGTTTATGGTTTGAATGAATGTATGTATGTGTATGTCGGTTCCTGACAGAGAAGGTAATTTGGGACATGGGGAACATAACCTTTAACAAAAAGGGAAGTAATCCTGTGCCATTTTTCTAAGTTTGCCTTTCATATAGAGGTTTATAAATGTGTTCTATATAATATTGTGAGAGAGGCTTAAAGTCAAAGATCAGATAACCTGGCTTTGACAGGGAAGAGGTAGGAAAAAGATTTATCATATAATAGTCTAAATAAATGAACTATACTCTGTCTAAAAATAAGATACTCCACCTAGAGATTTGTCAACAAAATTCTCTTTGCCCACTTACCTTAATGCCACTCAAAGGTATCAGAACTGCCTGCTGGACAACTGCGGTACAACATGAGAAAGAATGGGGGCTTTTTCTATGGCTTTTGGACTAAGGCAGGAAGAAAGCCCTAGTGTGGATTCTAAATCTCCTCCAACTACAAAGCTTATGCCCTGAACCCAAAATGGACATCAAATCCCAATCAGCAAACAGCAACCACAATGTGAGCATTTTAGCCAAAGTTAAAAGAATTTAAGCACAGTTCCATAATAAACTTCTAGCAAACCCCATTCACAATAGCAAGTCTAAATAAAGCCTATTAGCCGAGGGTCTCGTGCTGACACAAACAGTCTAGCTCTGGCTTTAAAATCTCTGACATCACTGCCCCTCTCCCCTTACCCCAACCCAGACATTTCTGTACCTGTCTTGAAGCTTCAGGTATTTCTTCTTGTGGAGGCTTACCAGAACTGGCTAGCCCAAGAACAGAGCTGGTTCTTTCCCTTCAAAGAAAACAAGATGCAAACCAATCCCTTCCTTCCTCCAAGGGGAAAAAAAGATAAGAACAAACAGTAAAACCTCAAATCAACATCAGCCCAAAAAGAAGAGAGAGAGAGAGAGAGAGAGAGAGAGAGAGAGAGAGAGAGAAGCCTTTGAGAGATGAGTCAGCCTAGATGCTTACAATTCCGAAGGAAATCAAAGGCCTTACAATAAACCGTTTGTCATTGCTTCCCTGCTTGAACATACAGGGCTGAACTTAAGCATAGCCCTATGCTGCAGTACTGCCAACAAAACTGAAACTGTCTTGCATGCCTTCAGCCCTCTTAGGTCACCACTAGGACCCAAGACACAACAGAGCTGAGAAGATGAGAACGTCCAGAGAAGCATAAGGGGTGGCATAAGGAGGGGAAAAACAAGCTTCAGAACGAAGAGGTAGGCACATTACAGGTTCTTTAGGTTTAACTACTCTTCTAGTCCTCAGCCCTAACTTTTCAAGCTGAACACAAAAGAAGGCTCACCACAGGTAACCAGGAAATAAGAGATCTCTCTTGCTTAAGTGTCTTCCCTCTTCTTTAGCATGACATATCACTAGCCTGAAGCGATTATGACATCAAAAAGATACTCAAGAAGGAATATGAAAGCCAACCATCTGAGATCTAGTCTAGACTTCAAGACATTTGCAAAACTAATTTCTTTGCACAAATATCTGCAGTCAACAATGAAGTTAGAGGCAAAGCCAAGCTTTATGATTTCTTAGCTATGTAACCTGAGGAAAGAAAGCCAGTTGAATTTGGACCCATGTTGGCCTGCTCTATAAAACGATAAAATAGCATAACATTCATTTCTGCAGTGGTATATTAAATGACTACTGTATGTGTAATAAGTAGCACTGATTTTTTAATAAACGTGTAATAGTGAAGATTCTTTGCAGAGGCCTAACTTTTTCAGAATATATCAGATTGCAAAAGTGATTACATAAAATCAAAATTTGCATCAATTCATTGTGCAATTTACTCTGTTCAATTTCTAATAGGATTGAATTAAATTAGAGCAGATAAAGAGATCTAGGGATCTATTAGAAATAGATATGTCTATGTAACTCTTCAATGTCAAGGGTATCAAGCATTCTTTTAATCAGATGAGGTTCAGAAAACCCAATTTTATCATTGCATATTTCATATGTTTTTATTCAGATTAGTAAAATGCAGATGGTCCAAGATGTATTTCTGTTTCAAGACATCCAGTTTACATTGTCTCTGGGAAAAAAACCCATAATTTAATTTTGATCAGTAACTGAGCTAGGAAATTAGCAGGTACCAAGCAGGAAAATCTCAATAAAGGACAGAGGGACAGGCAAATAAACTCTTTGGCAATACAAAACTGGGGAACGCCGTGGGTGGCATCAAGCCTGTTCTTCATGTCCTCCTGAAATGCATGACGTGCATGGAGAAACAAAGTAATGTTGGCAAGATCACCTGCTTCACCATAGAAAGGACAGAAATATCCTCAGCTAGGCATAAACTCACAGGCTTCAAAACTTGGAAGACTAATTTACTCCATTGCTACTACCAAATAGTTAGGATTGGTCTAGTTCTCCCTTGAAAATACCTATGTGGGATAAACAAAACAGGGACCACACTGATACTGTGGGTGGAATCCCTATTAATTAGGCACCTTGTGGTATCATTAGAATTTTTCTCTAAACTACTGAAAGCTCCTCATAGCTTGAGGAGTACGTGGGGCTGGGTGCCTAGAATGTATTGCATCTACATTATTCAAATATGTGCAGGCAGTGACAATGGGTAAAGACATCCCCATTAATACATCACAACATGGGAAAGAGATGCAGGAATCTAGCCGAAACCATTTGGGCACCAATTTGGTCTGCTTACACATTACCTCATTCATCTCCAACATTAATGAGTTAGCCTTTAAGTTGTTATCCCATAACCTTCGTTTCAGCAAAGGCTGCAGATGCAGTGAACAAAATGACTCATTTTAACCTATTCAGTGGTGATGCACCAAGATAATTAAATTTGGGGACATCGTTCTTCCATCTGTGCCTTCAGCCCATCATGCCACAGCAGCAGCTCAGAAACTGAAGGTACAAAGCCCTGGCTTTAAAAAATGATCTTGAGAACTACTACAAATGTTACAATGATACTTAGCTGTCACTTAGTCCAAAATATCTACTCTGCATTACAGAAAATTGAAGCTCAGAGAAAGACAGGGGTTTTCCCAAGGCTACACAGCAGTTTGGCAATAGAGACTGAACATGAACCCAATTTCTCAATCTCAAGGCATTTTCTACTGCCCAATCCACCATTCCCCTTAATAGCTGCAATATTTTTGCATTGCTAAATGCTGAAATCACAAGATGCATACACAATCAAAGCCTAATTCCATAAAGCCAGAGGAGGTCATAAAGAAGCCAGGCAGTCACCACAAATTACAGAATCTTTGTAAAATAAGTACAATTGTCATTCCACAGAATGTGGGATGGCCTTTTAAATTTTATTGACTAAAGAAACAACTCTAGTTCAAGGTGGTGAAAGGCAATCTTTATGCTATAAACATCCCAAAGAACAGTGTAAACAGGGTGATGTGACATCAAATACAACAAGATGTAGATTTTTCTCGCTATTTTCTACAGTATGTGTCAGGGTGCATAAAAGTGCTGGCATCACAAGCTGGGTCACATATATCATGTCTTTTCCCTTTTAGTTGTTGATTCTATTAAATGGTGCAGAAGATAGAGAAAAATAAGATGCTCCATCAATAGGGGATAAAAATATAATTCTTACTGGGCGTGGTGGCGCCTTTAATCCCTGCACTCAGGAGGCAGAGGTAGGCAGATCTCTGTGGATTCAAGGCCAGCCTGGTCTACAGAGCGAGCTCCAGGACAGCTGGTACTAAAAGGAAGACCCTGTCTCAAAAATACCAAAAACAAAAGATAAAACTAAAAATATAGTTCTTTATTTATGTTGTGCTTCTAATTTTCTCAAAAGCATTCTATATGCCTTTATCTCTAGACCCCAGCACACAGTAGGTGTTCACTAAGTATTCATTGGGTGAATCATAGGATTAGAAACCGTAAGGGTCTGAGAGAACATAAAGCTCTTACAATTAAGGCAGCTATCCATGATTCATAAATAAATGAATCATGCCACTTTATTCTCACAACAACCCCTGGAAAGGAGGTGGGTTGGGGATTATCCCCCTCCCCTGCCACCTTTGCAGATAACAACAAACTAGAGCTCTTGAGAGGTTGCAGCTTAGTTAAAGTTGTACAAAAATGCCATGAGACAACATGATCTATTGCCCTAACTTATCCCCAGGGTCAGGCCTTCACCTTTTCACCAAACCACACATAGCATTTCTTAGTATTCATCACTGACATCTGTTGTTTGGAACTAGGAAATTTCAAGTCCAGACTACCTTCTTTTCGAAAGAAGTAGCTGGATTGTTGAGTGTATTTATGCTGTTCTGTGACAATTCCTGGAAAATAGGACTAGATTGTGCATGTGCATGTGCATGTGCGTGTGTGTGTGTGTGTGTGTGTGTGTGTGTGTGCGCGCGCGCGTGCGTGTGTTTTCACACGTTGGAACCCTGAATTCAAACCTCAGCCTTATGTGTTCTAAACATCAAGTATGGGCTGGAGAGATGGCTCAGCAGTTAAGAGCTCCAACTGCTCTTGCAAAGAACCTGGGTTCGATCCCCAGCACCCATATGGTGGCTAAGAACCTTCTTTAAGCCAGGTGTGGTGGTGCAGCATGTCTTTAATCCTAGCACTCACTCAGGAGGCAGAGGCAGGCAGATCTCTGTGAGTTCAAGGCCAGCCTGGTCTACAGAGTGAGTTCCAGGCCAGGTGGGGCTAAAAGGAGACCCCGTCTCAAGAAAGAAAGAAAGAAAGGAAGAAAGAAAGAAAGAAAGAAAGAAAGAAAGAAAGAAAGAAAGAAAGAAAAAAAGATTAAGTATATGACTTAAAGCAAATTAGCTTACTTCTGTGAGCCTCAAGCCATGTCCTTATAAAATAACAAACGTAGTACTTGTTAGGTGTGGTTATAATAAATATTAAATAAAAGATGGGGTGGAATAAAAAAAATCCTCCAAAGGGTACATTTGTACCAAAATGCTTTCTCTCTCTCTCTCTCTCAAAAAAAAAAAAAAAACTGGAAGTCAAATTTGAGAGAAGACTAGCCTGAAATATTTCTATCTGGAATGAGGCAGAGTGCCCCCTGCTGAAGAATGCCCCTTCCCCAGTTTTTAAAAAATCAAAATGGATACTTACCTTTCCAGAAAGAAGCACACTTTTCAGAAGGGGTAAGAAGAACTATTTCTTCACTGGGTCTTTCTTGAAGGGAAATGAAATATGGGAGGATTAATCTAATCTGTGAAATACAGAAAAAAAAAAACTAGCCCACAAAAGGAATTTAGTATCCACTTCTGGCTTGCTGAGCACCAGATACAGCCAGGTTTGGTAGAGGGAAAGAAAAATGTTATCTGGAGTGGAAAGCCCCAGTTCCTAACCTTGGAATCTTATAGCCTAGTCGAAGGGCACACAAATGTCACATGACTGAAATACTATCAGGAAAGGACTGAGTCTAATATCATCCTGCTATGCCTTCCTTTACTAAGTTAAATACATTTATTCTCTTTTGTTCCTTTAAGGAATATTAAAAATTGACTATTTCTCCAGGCTCACTTGCAGAGAACAGACCCTTACTCAACTTTAAGTTTTTAGTACAGACTCAATAAATTCTAGTACACTCTTCTCAGATTTTAAACACTTGCCCCCTCTTCCTAAAGCTTCTCTTTCACACACACTGTCTTACACACACACACACACACACACACACACACACCCTCTCTCCCACTCACAGACATCGATCTACACACTCATGCCCTTATACTTATATATTTACAAACTCGCAAGTACTTCTATCCACTGGATTCACACTACAGTCGAGAAAGCATCATTAACCATTTGCCTTTCCAGACCATACCTGTGGCTTCTACTTAGTGGACACGAGAAAGAAAAGACCAATAGGCACACTCCCCTAAACCATCTGGTAAGAAGTCAAATCAGGGAAATCAGCAGAGAACAAAATCCTCACAATCTAGGCCCAGACCTTTTCATCTTTGCCCCCCCCCCAACTGCTGTTTCTTTTTGATTATATCTTCCCTAACAAGCATCCGATTTTCTGCCAGTTTTCTTTTTCAAAATCCTTTCTGTGTGTCTTTTCATAGGGAATTTGGGATGTGGGAGATATGTTTTTCCCTGTAGTTTTCATGAATATGAACAGCATTTTAAAAACTACATTCAAATACCCATATTTCTAACATATCACTATGTACCCACCCTCCCTATCAAAATCAGACCACTCTCTTCATAGAGCCATGCAAGTGGAATCCAGAGGTCTGCTTAGTTACTACGCAGATGGGTGGCCTTGGGCAAGTCAGTGAGTACCTTCAAGCCTAGAACACAATTGGCATAATGTATTATTATCTTGTTTATTTAACAGCGCTGTAGAGACACAACCCTCCTGCCCACAGAGTCCTTGTTTATTATAAGGGACTAAATGAACTCCAGGACCCAGTGCCACAGTGCTATCTCCTGTTCAAATAGAGCACCCCCCCCACGCACACACACACAAGCACACTGCTCCACAGATCTAGATCTATGGGGGCCAGAGTGTGGAAGGAGGTAACCCTAAGTTGGTCAGGATCTTTCATGGTCTTATGAAAACAGGGTCCCAGCTGCAGGTCCTTGCTCTAAGGGCGAAGGCAGCGCGAACTCCGCCCCCCCAGTCAAGGGACAGCCAATATGCAGGAGGGCACAGCCTTCAGAGTTGGCCTGCACAGCGGGAGTCCCACCCCTAGGTAGCTCAAGGGAGCGCATTATCTGCAAAGTTAAACAAAGCCCCGTGGTGCACAAAACTACTCTCCGCGGCCAGCCCCCTGCTGAGAACTGAAAATTCAGCCCTTCCCTTAGAGCCCTCACCAAAGCCCAGGCAACAGGTTTGCACTCTCCAGCCTCCTCTCCCTCCCGAACGCCGGACCCCTTTGCTGGAAGGACCTTCACCTCCCTCTCTTGCCCCACAGTGGGCTTTACTCAGGCCCCTGCTGCCCTGCCCCTGATCTACCTCTTGGCGACTCTCTTGGTCCAGCCAGGGAATAGGACGCTTGGAAACCTGCTAGTGAGTCTGGCGCTGTGGCCGCGGCTAGTCCTGAGATGAGCTGCCAGCTCTGTGAGCACCAGGCTCTGCCACTGCGACTCCCCCATCCTGTGTACAGCTTTCCGCGGTGGGGTAGGGGCTGATTCATAGCAATTTTCTACACAGCAGCCAGCTCTGTGCCTTACGCATACCTGTTTGCTGAACTCCCTGGGCTACTCCCACCGTTTTTCAGTGTACCCCCACAATTTTCTCTCTTTTTATTCAAGACAATCTCATCTTCAAGGATTCAGCCCCAGGGGTCACTTCTTTCTGAATATTCCAAACGCCCCCTCCCTGGCCATGCTACACAATCTCACATTACAGATGAAGGAAAGGCGTAAGTGGGGTTCAGAGGGTTCCAAAATGTACCCCCAAACAACAATCTAATGCCAAAGCCAAGGTTTCGAAGGCCCAAGCCCCCTGGTTCCCAGCTTGGCACGATATTTGTTCTAGCACATTGCCAACCTTCTTCCCTGACTCCCATGCTCTTCCAGGGCAAGGAACATCCTATGTAGGACCTTGCCATCCAAAGACTGCTTGAGGAACAACTCTGTCCACTCCTTGCCTCAGTAAGCTTCTTATTTCCCAGAGTCTCTGCTCTAAAATCTCAGAGACAAATAGGTCATTTTGTTTAAAGTTCAGTGGGCAGCAAGAGCAAACAGTAGCTGACTTCACAAAGTCTTCCACTCATCTAAATAACTATGATCTCAGGAACTTCCTCCTGCCCCCCATAACTATCTTCTTCATTCTTCCTTGTCTTTTTTGCATGTCTAGGCACCAGGGGAAGCCACATGATCATCCATCTTAAACCTCTTCCAGGGGCTGGAGAGATGGCCTAGTGGTTAAGAGCACCGACTGCTCTTGCAGAGGACCCAGATTAGATCCCCAGCACCCACATGGCAGCTAAGAACCGTCTGTAACTCCAATTCCAGGAGAACTCCAGTTCCAGGGAAATCCTACCTCCCTGGCATTGCATGACACGGGCACACAAACCTACATGCAGACAGTATACTCATACACATACAAAAATAAATAAAATTAAAATAATAATAAATAAATAAAATAAAATAAAAAAACCTCTTCCAAAAACATCCTCTTGTAATCTGTAGCCCACTAGCCAGATATACAAATCAACATTTCATCAAGCAACAATATATTATTTACAGTAGTAAGATATCCAATATTCTAAAGGCAATATGGAGCTCTGATGCAAACTCTCAAATGACAGAAATGTCAACTACACAATGGCTGCCCCCTTGCAATTGTATTTCTTACTCTCTTGAACCAAGTCAAATGTCAATAGTAGAACACTGTTTTTAAAAGAAGAAAGATTGGAGAAGAAAGGAGTCAAGAATGCCAAAGACTATGAGTGAGACCAGCAAGAAGAAAGGAAGGGAAAGCAGAATGTAGGCAAAGGAGAGAAAGGAGAAGAGAGAAAGGAAAGGTTAGAGGGTTGCTGCTGGTGCTGGGCATCCATTGCTACAGACAAGGTCCAGGAAGGCCTGGTCTTACTTCCCAACAACTAAGTAAGGCATATGACTCTGAAGAGAGATCCAGAAACCTAATGGCAAGGTTGTTTTTGAGATAAGTGGGGGGAGGGGGGAGAGGGAAGATGAGGAAGGAGGAAAAAGAGGAGAGAAGGGAGGGGGAGAGGAGGAGGAGGAGGAGAGAGAGAGAGAGAGAGAGAGAGAGAGAGAGAGAGAGAGAGATTCTTGCTTAGGCAGCATTGGGGGAGGTGTTTTGGATTCAGGTGCCAGCATCACTACCACCAGGAGGATCTTGAGCCTTCTCTCTGCTCTCCACCCCGCCCCACCTCCATCCCCACAGAAGTGTGGTTTGGAATGCTTGGGGTGAATTTCTTTCCATTGAAGGAGAGGCTGCCTCAGTCAAAAGTTCTGAGTATCTCCCTTCCATACATTCTACAGCACCACATCAGGAGAGGGGGAACAAATGGGACAGAGAAGCAGTGTGAGGCTGGTCAATCTTGTCCCTGGCATACTCAATCCTCATCCTCCTTTTATTCTCTCACCTTCACATTCTCTGTCTTTCTCATCTTCTCCCTTCCTTGGTGTCTCCCTATCCACTTTTGTCTGATGCCTTCCCTCTGGCCCCTGTACCTCTGCTCCTTTTTGTTACTAGGGCATCCTGCAGAAAGTTTTCCCTGGCTTCTGATAAAGGACAGGTATTGGGGTATGTCTTTCTGGTCTGTTCATGTTTGATCTTTGTGGGGTTGGGGATTGGACTCAGGGTTTTGAGCAAGTTAGTAAGCATACTAGCACTGAGCTACATCCCCTGCAATGGTTCTTGTCTTTTTAAGGAGGAGTTTCAGACTGATGTGACAGAAAAAGACTTGTATTGGAGAGGTGGGTCTTAGAGTAGATGAAACAATTTAGGCAGACTACTGGCAAAGTTGCTGATGAATTATAATGATTGCCTTGGTAACATAAATAAACCAATGAAAATTACTTGGCCTCAGTTTTCTCATTTGCAAGGTAGGAAAATAAATGTTCACTCTAACAACACTGTGGAGAAGAGTGGGAACAATAACAGCTGCAAAGTACTGAGCACTTACCTTGGTACTGAAGCCCAAAGAGGAAAAAGAGCTTGGCCAGGATCACAAAGCAAATAGCGGAGTCCAGATTTGAACCCAGATCTCCTCCCATATGCCCCACCCCCTGGAATAGTGATTACTATTCTACTTTCTCCCTTAAGAAGGCTGCCAGAACTATCACTGCAGATGTGTGGAGGCATAAGTAAGGAGATACGTTAGGACTTGACCCTGTGCAGATAAATGTAGACATCCCCATTCAGTTCCAGCCTCAAGGGACTGAGGCTAGAGTTTCTGTCTGATTCCCCTTCTCATCACCACTCAGGTAATCTCCCCATGCTATCTTGGACTGATTCATTGACACTTTAGCGCCACCTCTGATGCCCTACTCCTAGGTGGTGAGTCACCCTTTGGCAGGCTAAGGCCTATGCCCTCCAGGAAAGAGGCTTTCTTCTTAATTGACTGCAGAAGCCTCAGCTGCATTGAAACAATGCCTTTCCAAGCAGGGTAAGAGATGGAGAACTTGGAAGAGGAATGGAATAGCCCCTTGCCCAAAGCAACTACCCTCTATCATCACAGTGCCTACAGTGCTACTGTTGGAGTCCCCTTTCTATGTTGTTTTTATAATCTCTTCTGAACCCTCAAGTCTCAGTGAGGCCAAGGGGCATCAGGACATCTCTGCTGCATTCCAGTCTGCGCTGTGCATCTAGCACTGTGCCAGGCACTGGAGACATCCCTAGCATCCAATTAGCATTAACTATAAATTTACAAATATTAATGTGCTACCTCAGAAAGGAAGGAAAGTATGCAATGGGGTGGGAAGTTCCTGTGATGGGTGGAGGTGATAGACTTGTGACTTGTGGGCTGGGACTTGGAATTTCTTATGGCCAGGGACGGATATCACTAAGTCATCCATGCAGGCATTTCCCTTAAACACAGTACACTGCAAGGTAGCTCACTCTCTGCCTTTGTGGTCTGATTTGAGGGCATCAGCTCCTGGCCCATCCCTATAACGAATCCCCATCCCTATCTTTTTGATGAGGGTCCCTAGAGGAAAAGTGACACCTTTTATGTCTCAGTATCCCTTAAACCTCACAACTACCCAGTAACTTAAGTCATCGACTTGGCAAGGTAGTCAGCTTCAAAGTGACATCACTGAGAATTCGAACCACTGATGACTAGGAAACGAATGCTCTTTGCACAGCACTTTATGTGGTAGGGAAAGAGTTCTTTCGTTTTCCCTCGCCCGTAGTCTGTTCCATAAAAAGAGAACACAAGTGAAAGACAAGAGGCCAGAAAGTCATCTGGCGATGGACCACAGTGCAGTGACCCCTGTAGCCCGCTTACAGCAGGACAGGACCTGGGAGCTTTCAGCAGGCGCTAAAGCTCAAGAAGTATAATAAAGCACCTTCAGCGCCTCTGCCGCCCCCTGCCGCTGGTGGCTTCTGTCCGAGGTAGTTGTGTGCAGTTAATACAGGGCTGAAAGCTAGGAAAAAAGAAAAAAGCTCACTGGCTGTGCGGCAGCTGTCACGGGCTGGTGCTAGGCTGCAAATAGCCTGGCCAGATTTGCTGACGCAAAAGGGAGGGAGGAACATTTTTAGCGTCCTACTGTGTGTCCTCCACGGAGTGGTGATTTCTAATTGCCATTGCTTTTTATGTAGTAAATCTGTTGCTATGCAAAACAATGAGCTCTTCATTAAGAGAAGTCTTCGAGCTAGACTAGAAGGGGTTTCGCAAAAAAGCTTTGTATGCCAATCTCAACTCTTTACTTTTTGAAACCAATAAAGCCCTACAATCCTCGTTGCTGACTCTCTGGGGTCAAAAAGGAAGTGGCTCGCCCCGGGGGAGGGGCAGAGGTCAAACCGAAGGGGCAGGGGGAGGGTACAGGAAGGAGGAGCCTGAAGCGGGGTCGACCACAATCTGAGTCAGGGTCTTTGCTCAGTGCTCGCGCCCGCTGGTGGAATCCCTGGACTTTCCTGTTTTTCCTGGGTTCCGACTGGACCCTACCTGGACCTAACTTACTCTCTTTGCCTGGGACAGAGGAGTAACATCCCCAGGTCAAAGGGAAAAGAACATCCTTGTACACCCCGCCTTGGCAGCCCATCCTCCTTCCTTTCTTCCCCGCCTCCACTCCTCGCCCCCTTCTCTTCCGCCCTGAGAGAAGGTGGGGGCGGGCTGTGTGTGTATGTATGTATGCATGTACGCGTGTGTGCGTGCGCGCCGGTGCAGCGCGTCTGTGTGTATGTGTGTTCCTGTGTGCCAGGTCGAATGTGTGTGTGTGTGTGGGGGGGTGCATGTTTTAACCCAAGTGCTTAGTCTGGTGTGCCTTTGCTCTGCTCCCTGACACAGGGAGGCATGTGTTTGTGCTGTTAGTGTGTGCATGCTTGCAGGATATATGACTCTGCCTGATTGTAGTGTGACTGTGAGGGTGCGGTCTGGATACGAGTGTGTTCTGTATTCGATGTGTTATTTTGCCCGGGTTTGTGATCCTGATGTATGGTGAGTGCATATAGGTTTGCAGTGTGTGCCTGCTGAAGCTTGTGTGTATATGTATATTTGATGTGTGCTTACACCTAAGTGGTGTAATATGGTGTGTCAATGTAGGTTTACAGGTGGTGTTTGTTGTGGTGTGCACTGTGTGTATTTGTGAGCAAGACACCCCTAAATTTACTAAAGTGCTCTTGCTGAAAGGTTTGTGAATGTGAGGGTTCAATGTGTCTTTTAATTGATATGTTCAGGTGTGTGATTTGAACGCATATGGTCAGTTTATGTGCCTGCATAGAGGACTAAATAGTGTCTTGGAGGGAGATCGCGGGAGTGTATGGGTGCACCGTGTGAAAGCACGGGGTTACCTAAAGGAACCCAGGTGATCTTTTGCATGGTGTGTATGGAAGGGGGTGGGGGAGTGGAACACTACACCTGGACTTGGACCAAGAACGACTTAGGGGCTCCCGACCCCAGCAGGAGCTCCCGCGGGCTTGATCTCCATGGTGGAGGTCGTCTCTCCTAACGCTGTGCCTGCCATGTCCGCTGGGGCAGGGTGTGAACTTACCTGCTGCTTAGAGGAACGAAGAGGAAGGCGTCGCAGGAGATTTGGCCAGGTAGGGCACCTAATGCGTGCGGTGCAGGGACTGGTGGGAGTAATCTGGAAAGATTGTTGGTCACTGACCCATGCCACCACCAACCCACCAGGAGGTCCTAGTTTGTCCCCAGCTGAGCACAACTCTTTGTTCAAGGCCTGGCGGTTTCACACCTCTGTGACTTTGTATGGGCAGATTCAGCTGCCCAGAAGCCCTTCTCCCCTGGGCCTAATGACAAACATCTACTTGGGTTTTTTTTTTTTTTTTTGAGACTTAATTCAAGAACTACAAAACTTTCTCTGCTTTTTTCTACCCCTCCCTTCCAGTTGAGGGATTTCTCTTTTGAGCTATCACAAATTACACTCTTCATACTTCTTATGACATGATCATACAAAACTGCAATTATTGGATCCTCCTTTCAAATGTGGAGCTGTTATAAAGAATGCCTGGCATACAGTAAGAAGAAAGATAATAATTATCAATAATATTGTCATTTATTAAGTACTTCCTGTGTACTAGGCATGGTAGTAAATGCTGTTATAAGTGTTGTCTCCTTCAGTCCTCTCAGTGAGGCTGTGAGAAGATAGAATTACAATTATCACTATTTTATACTTCACGAATCAGGCTCTGAGAAGTTCAGTCATTTCCCCCACATCATGCAGCTCATAGACAGCAGAACTGACATTTGAACTCAGGTCTGCCATGATCCCTAAATAATTCTCCTGTCCCAGGCAGCCTCAATAAAACTTCTGTGATTCCTGCTAGACACTGAAGTCTTTATCAAACAGTATCATTTCCTAGCACTTCTTTCTTTTGAGTTTACTGACAGCACCAAGAGTACTCAGCTTAATTACTCTCTCTGTCTCTCAGAATGCTGATACCTCTCCACCTAATTACCTGCTTTGTGGAGATCTCAAAATCTTCCAGTACTCTAGGCATAAAAGCACCTCAACATTTCTTGGAGCTCTCCTTAGGCTGGTGCTGAAAGAAAGTCAAGAATAAGCATTTTTCTGGTCACAGGATTACAGAATTGTAAATGGAGGGGAATACTGGTCACAGGATTACAGAATTGTAAATGGAGGGGAATACTGGTCACAGGATTACAGAATTGTAAATGGAGGGGAATAGAGGTGAAAGGTCAGGATGGAACAAGGGAATGGTTTCTTAGCACCCCCTGACTCCCCCAAAAGACCTGTTTTTACAGCACCCCAACAGAAGCTGCTATGCAGTCAATTCCAAGTACACCAGTGATCTCCACATCAAACTGTACATAGAGAAAGAAGCAGAACCCCCCCCCATAAAAAGAATTCCTGAATGGGCCCTATTTTGTGTTATTCATGCCTGGAGGGCAGTGTGCCTGCCTAACGAGGCTCATGCTGCTCTAATGCCTTCTAAGAGGCTTCATCTGAGAAATTCTAATTAAAACAATACATTTCATTTGGGAGAACACATTTACGGGAGGGGGGGGCGTGGTGTCAGCCTAGCCACTGCTAAAGGACCTCTGCAAGCCCTGGCTCCCAGCTGAGCCCCCAGGGAACCATCCTGGGCTGCTGCAAAGAGGTCAGGGGGTGGAAAGAGAGGGACAATTCAATGGTGGTGAGTCACTTTGCCACTTTTCAGGGGGGGTGGGGGGAGTGAAAAGCACAATTTAAATTGCCACTGTTATTATTGTGCCCTTTCAACTGGCACAAATGAGCCTAGTGTATGGAAGAAAAGCAGTAGGGACATCCATAAAGCTCCCCCCCCCCAAGCGGGGCTTGGCTCAGCACCTCGTGGAGGCGGGGAGGAAGAAAAGTATTAGGTACACAGGAAGACTTCTTTGGGGGAAGAGAAAGGGTATGAGTGGCTAGTCTAAGATGTGGAAGAGAGACCACCTAAAATTGTTTTGTTGCTCTCACATTTGTGGGAAGGACTCTTGCAAACTTCAGTATCTCTCAGCCACTCATCCCAGCACCTCCCCCTCTCTTCCAAACATATCAGCTTCACTTCTGCTTCCTCACTGTTGCTCAGATTCAGTCTCTCCTTTCTAGAACGTTCCCTTCCTGCCATTCCCAATATGCGCGCGCGCGCGCGCGCGCGCACGCACACACACACACACACACACACGTCACTGAATTACTTCTCTAAATCCTGGTAAGTCCCTTTTGCATTCACTAAAGCTTTCTGGCCTAGTATTGATTCCTGTGAAATGGGGACAAACTCTGAAGAAGGATTCAGATTTTGCAGGATCCTACAATGCAATTCTGAGCCAGAGTATTAATGTACTGGGAGACAATCATTTACTTACCCCTACCCAGACAAGAGGGGCTACCAGAACCACTATCAATATTGCCACCAGTATGGGACACACATACACACACACTCACACACACACACACACACACACACACACACACACATACAAGGGTGGGGGATAAGATTCCTTAAAGCTTAAAACATCCCTTTTTTGGAGTTCAAGAAATATATGAGGACTATATGAAGTATGGACTATATAAAGCAAATAAAGGTGGAAAGTGTTCTAACGTCTCCTCATTCAATGTTAGTTAGATTAGCTCCCTTCTCGACCCTGCCCCTTCTCATGTAACAGATGTTCAGGATGTGGTGCTGACTGCCTGGGCTGGAAATCTTCCTCATTGCTAATTTGTCTGTTTGACTATTCAGTCCCTCTCAGTTTAAGATGATGTGTTGATCCACTTAATGCAGCCCTACAAGAATTAGACTTGAAGTTCAGTTCTCACTTTGTAGTTAGTTCCCCCTGGCAGTGTTAATGAGACCTGAGTTTCAGATGTAATACTCCATACAGGAAAGTCTGAAACCTTCTACTACATGTCCAGACGTCTCCAACCCCATCCTCAATCCTGCCTCCAAAACAGGTGTGTTTTTTTGTGCTCAAGAAAATGACTGACTAGTTCTTGTCACGATTGTCTGGTGATTTTTGTGGGATGTCCCCCCTCACTTCTACCCTAGAAATTAGAAAGAGTTTCTAATTTCTAGCAACCACAAAGAGTAGAAGGAAGATGGGATCATGGGAGGAGAGATGGCAGTTCTCTAAGATATACAAAGCAGCACCAAAATTAGGACTCTGATAAATACTTACCTGTTTGTTCCCAGTAAAAGAAACTAACTCTACCCTTTGTCAAAGGTGGTGACAGAGGAGAAGACCCTATTCTGTGCCCCTTCCTCCCAGATGTTATTGTCTCCCTCTAGACACTAAAGCACATTACTACAAGTTAATAGAGCTGTATTTGGGCAAGACATGGCAAGGGAAGGTTAAGGAGTGAGGTGGGCTGGGTTGGGTCTAATTCTTGGGAGGGACTAAAAACCAAGAAGACTGAGATTCATGGGAACAAGAACTCTAAATAGGCCAGCATTTTTATGTCCCTGGTCTCTGAAAGATGCTCCCAACCCCACCCTCTCCATTACAAAAGCATCCTACATGCTACCTCCCCTCACTGACCCTTGGCACCACTCTGTGAGATAATCTATCTGTGTGCTTCCAAGAAAGTCCTGCAGCCTCTGCTTTGAGAGGGAAGGTGAGAGGGATAACAGTTAAGAGTGTGCCATATCATACAGAGACTAGTTGGGGCACTGGTTCAGGATAAGCCCATAGAGCTTAATAGGTTGCTTTAATAAGCAGAGACCTACCGGCTGCTGGGTACTGCGTGCCCATTCCGAGGAAGCCGCGTCGTTTCTCAAGAGGTGTATTTGAGACGTGACAGGATCTGCCAAGGCTCATCAAACATGCCATCTACCTACTTCTGCGGATGCATGTGAGAACAAATGATACTGCCAGAAGGAAACAGAAATCGTTTCCTAGTGACTCACAGCCTCAGCTCTGAGGACACAGGTGGTGTTTGAATTGCATCTCTTCGTTGAAATATACACTTTTCACAGTAAGGTATCTATAGGCAGTACAATAAGTCAAAAAACAGAATGTGGGCCCTGGGCAAGATGTCACCAATATCATACTGACCAAGTTCAGAAATATCTGCTCTATGCCAGCAGAGTGCTAGGGGCTTTGCAAATGTGATCTCTTTTAATCTCACTCAAAATTTTAAATCAGACCAAAAGGGATGGCAATCATTGCTCAGTCACTGACTAAAACTGAGCAATTTACACAATTTTCTGAGCTTTTGTCTTTAGAGGGAATAGCACCTTAGAGAGTTGTTCTGAAGATAAAAAATCATCGTTTATGTACACGATTGGTTTAGAAATAGTAAGTATTTGGAGAGGAAACAAAATATATATTTTGATGATTGAATCAAAAAATAAGTTCATATAATTTCATATATGACAAATAATGATAAGTATTAATATCATTTAAAAGCCAATAATGTAGGCTTATCACTTTAAGAGAAGTTAAGTAACTTGTTTGCAGCAACACCAGCTGTGCCTTTTCTCACCCAGAATAGGGAACATTTCATAATCAAGAAGATAATGATTGGCTGGCTGTTTAAATTTAAATATGAAGAGAAAAAAATTCCTAGATTGAACTATGTGTGGTGGACATTCATATATAAATTTATTTCACTTTATAGGTCTTTAATTAATCTTTTTATAATTTGTTGGAATTTCATGGATAATTTAAGGACAAATATTATGCAGATTTGAGAAACCAGAGAAAGAACAAGTATTATCTCACAAGATTTATAAAATCTCTAAGATTACCTGATATGAATTTTCTTCTGTTCTTTCCAAAATGCACTTGTGACACAATTATAACATACCATGTCCCATGTTATTATGTGTTCTTCACATACAGAATTTTTATGGTTGTATACTAGCTACCAAGCAGATATTTCATAAAGTTTATTGATCCGTTGCACTATTGTTGGACATTTAGGTTATCTTAGTAGTTAAGTGTGAAAACAAAGGAATGATGTTGATTTCACAATTGCCATAATCACCCTCAGGGACCTGGTGTCCTGCTCTTTCAATGCTCAATGTGGTTTCCGTCATTTGATATTTAAGCTTGATGAATGTCAGCTCTACCGCTGGAGCCTGAGGTACATTTGCAAAAGGATTCTTTCTGCTGGTTCTTGTCATGCAAATTCTGCATTTTATTCTCTTAGTGCCTAGAGTGTGGCTGAATCTGGTAAGCTAAGCTGTAGTATCATACTTTTTTTTTTTCCTACAGAGAAATGTCCTGAGGTATAAAGAAGTAATTTGCAAAAGAACTTTGGAAAGTGCTGTCTTTAGTGACCTGCATGTTTATTTGACCCTGGCCAGGGCAGTGAGGTGTCTCACTGGCACTTTTGCCTTTGGTTTTGAAAATGATCCTGTTGTGGTCCACCCAGGACTGGCCTCAGCAATTCGATTGGGTCCCATCTCTAAGAAAAGATTAAATTTGTATGTGAAGTGCCCCCCTGGGTCCCTTCAACTTTAGAATTTTGGCTGCTGTACAGAAGTCCATTTGTTTGAGGCCAAAACTAATGCCAAGAGTGAACTGGGAAGAGGATTTCAAGTGGGGCAATGGTGCTGTCCTGTCTTAGGCCTATCTGGACCTCCATCCCTCCTAGACTTTAGTGATATCTCTACTAAATGTCTTCATATGGTTGCCTGTGGATATCTCACACTCCAAAGATTTCTCTGATACAGCAACTATTTCCTGGACAAAGGATCCCATAGGAATGAAAGGATATTTAGAATAGCTCTCACACTGTACCCAATCAGTGACCAGATATTTCTCCCACCTTTGAGTTCTGAGGATTTATAAAAAGGCATTTGAAAAGAGGCAATTACAGACCCACAGAGTATCAAAAGTCACTCCCAGTGTTATTCGTCAGGTTACACAGCATTCCCATTGAGAGTGCAATTAAGTACACTCTCACCTGATCAAAAATTGTACACAGAGCTTTATTTTATATTCCAAAGTGATGTTGTGTGACTTATGTGAGACTATACATATGCAAGGCTAAGGGCCCAGAATTTGGGTACTTCATTATATATTTTAGCTGATGTTGTGTGAATAATAGAGCTAGTGTAGGCAAAGGTGTACTATAGAAATGTGGCGTACACATTTCACCAAGCGAGAAATGCAGCCATGAATACTAGATTTTGTGCTTATGTTCAAACACCAACTAAACACAGATGGGTACTCTGAAAAGAACATGGATTTATTTAATTTTTAAAGTACCTTTACTTGAAAAGAATTGTAATATAAATAACCTTTCTGTGAACTGTGTGGCAGGTGCACGGAATTTGTGAGTGGCGCATATATGCATGACACGAGTTCTACTGTGTTGTATGTGGAAATTATGCAATCCGTATATAGCATATTTGTGTTTGCTCATTGCTTTGTGTGTGGGCATGGATGTGACATGTGTACATACCACTGTATTTATGGCTATGTGTATTTGTACATTGGGTGCAGTGCAGGCTTCCAAAAGAGGGTAAGTCAGCTATCCAAGGCTATATTTATAGGGGCACAGCTGGAAATCTTCTTTTGACCAGGTCATCTATCGGGCATTTATCCAACTAGATGTGGGTAGGGGCCTTGCAGCCATGCCACATAAAATCAAAGAAGGAACTAAGGAGAGTTGGACTAGATAGGAACTAGGGTAAGTGGAAGGTGGCCGAATGATGAGGGCTGGCAATGCTCCCTGGAAAAAGAGGTCATGAAGGTCAGTTTAAGGCTGTAAGTGGAAACTACCAGGACATAGATCATTCTTCTGATTATAACAGGGCCTGTTGTTTCATGATGGTAATGGACTTACTTGTGTGATACTAACTTCTTCCCATAATGTTAGTCACAAAGGAGCCTTCATAACTTTGATTTCATTGGTGTTACACAACGTTCTTCAAAGGTATTCAAGCCTTAAGGCCTTAAAAGGCATAAGAATCCTTCCTCCCTTCTTCCTCCTTTCTTCCTCCCTTCCCTTCTCTTTCCTTCCCTCCTTCTGTCCATCCTTCCCTCCATCATCTTACTATGTAGCCTAGGCTGGCCTCAAACTCACTATGTAGCCCAGGTTGACCTTGAACTCTCAATTCTGCTTCAGCATTCCTAATTATTGGATAATGGACGCTTGCCACTTACACCCCGCTTCTTCTTTTCTTTCTTTTTCTTTCTTTCTTTCTTTCTTTCTTTCTTTCTTTCTTTCTTTCTTTCTTTCTTTCTTTCTTTCCTTCTTTCTTTCTTTCTTTCTTTTTTACTTTATTTTGTTCATTCTTGATTCACCAGGATTATACAAACTTTAAAAATTCAGAAAAGAAAAAAATTAAACTTTCTGTGGATGCAGATCTCTTTTGTTCTCAGAAAGCTTATGACCTGCCAGGAGTACACTTGAACTGGCTAAGCATGCTTCAGTGTCTTAGCAGGAAATCAGACTACGATAGTTGTCAGCAGTGTGCTGAGGTTGGCAAGAACTAAAAGCAGATCTCTGATGAATTAAGTTGCTTAGGCCCCTCCTTTCCCTGCCTTCCCTCCCTTGTCTGTCTGTGAGGGGGCAGAGGAAAGAAGAGACAACTCCAGGTTTGGTCAATGACTGTCGACCAATGACGCATTCTCACCAATATAGATTTTGGAGGTGGAGACTATGGAAAAACAGGTGGCTGTGGGGACAGGTGGCAGCCTGAAGGGGATGGGGCTTATCAAGGTGGCAGCCTGAAGGGGGTGGGGCTTATCAAGGGGTAGTGAAGAATAGTGTGGGCAGGGGTCCTAGGAAGTCTCCTAAAAGATGCATCAGCCTCCTGAAACTTTAAAAAAGAAAAAAGAAGTTTCCCAAACCTACTTTATAGAAAGCATTCTGGGAGAATAGTTACACTGGAGCTGTGATGTTTACACACCCATGCAGATAGGAGAACCAAGCACTAACCTCAAGTACCCAAGGAAAGACCCTCTGCGTTTTGGAGCAATGAGCAGTTAGCATAGTCTGATTGTCTCAGATTTACTGCCAACTTCTTGGGTGACCTTGGCCAGGCTTTTCCTATATCTGGGCTTCAATGTCATCATCTCTTAAATGGAGGGATTGGATTAGACAATTCAAAGGGACCCTTAGTTGAAACTGAGATAAGGGGACAGGCTTCAAAGCAAAGGGAAACCCCACCTATATATTCAGGGTTCTGGCTGACCTGTCAGGGCCCTTTAGAGCCCTGTGGTTGAGGGTTGAGGGACGGCTTGCTGGGCCAGAGGCTCTAGCTGTCCCCATGGGGTGGCTAAGCCAGCCACTCCTCCCCCACACTCTCCTGGGTCCTGCAGAGCCATTAGTGCAATTGGTCTGGGTTCCCGGCAAAGGCAAAGCTGGTGATTTATGCGGGTCCTCGACGGGGCAGTCCCTTGGGCCAGGAACAATTAGCTAAAAGCCAGCGGGAAAGGAGGCAAGGGGGGCGGGGAGCCATGTCCCAGGGCTCCCAGCTGGGGCTGCAGCCGCCCTGCAGCCCCTAGCTGAGCACCCCAGCCCTGCAACAAGGTGGGCCCCACTCACCACGGCGGGGGCGGGGCTCAAAGGCCGACGCGAAAAGGCAGTCCAGCATCCACGCCATGACCTGTGCTGAGTGCCCGGCAGCCTCGCAGCTAACCTCCGTGCTGACTCCCCGCAAGGGCTGCTCTAAGTAGCCCCTGGTGACCACGCCCTGGGCCGCACCCTGCACCCAGCTCTGAGTGTCTTGGTCACCGGACACCTCAAGCATGTCACAAAGGGGGCAGGGCCTCAGGGGAGCCCCCCCTTCCGTCAGAGGGGAGGGCCTCTGGCTCCGCAGCCCCTTCCCCCACGCAGAGGGAGGCCAAGAGACAGCTCCTGTCCAAAGAAGATCTGGTTCCGAGGGCAAGACCCTGCCCCTACCTCTGGGAGCCCACATTCTGAGGGGAGACGACATCTCGGTCCTGGTGAGCCCCAAATCTGAGAGGGAGGGAAGGCCTCTCCTGGCTCCGCAGTTGCCCTTAATGGGACATTTTAAAAATCAACCCCTTTCCACAAGCTATAATTTGAGGACGACATGGTACACCTGTCCCAGGGAACCTCAGATCTGAAGGAGGGAGTGTATCTCAGTCATAAGAAACCCCCTGTTTTAGCTGAGGTCAGCTCAGCTGTCAGGAAACCGGTCTCAGCGGGAAGAAGTGCTGGCCCTAGAAACTGAATCTGCAGGAGGGTACTGCCACCTTCATTGGGAACATTTCCCATTCCTAGCCCCCAGCACCTCCGCCCATTTCAGCAGACTCCTCAGCTCAGCATGAGTTGTGCCAATTCTGATTTTAAGGCTCTGATTCCTTGTAGATGACCAAGAATGTAAATTGGAGAAATGATTTTGGCCCAGGAAGAATTTGAGAGGAATTTTATTGGCCTTGCTTTGAAGACTCTGTCAGGAAAAGAGTGATGTTCTTCTGCCTGGAAAATATGTTTTAAGAGTTTTGATCCTCAATTATCATAAAAGTACACAGTGTCCAATTGTCATAAATGTGTGCTGCCCCAGTTGCCGCTGACTTACAGCCATACCCTATGCTTTTTGTCTGAGTGCTGGCATAGGAGGGGCACCACATTTATTTTTAGAAAGAATTTGATATTTGATATTTCAGTGAGGAGTGGTACTGTGTTGGATTTCTTTAGACTTCTCTTAAGGCTTTGTAGTTTAATGTTTTATATACAGATGGGAGTTCCATGTTACAATGGCCTTAATGTTTGGGGTTCCTTGTGGAAGTAAACCAGCCCTAACCCCCCAGATCCTGAGGTAAATATACCCACTGGGGTTGGACCATATTAGGATAAGAAGTTTCTAAATGACATTTCCTTTCTCCCTCCAAGCCCAAGAACCCACATTAATTTCTCCCCCAATTTTTCATTGGTAGTGGTAGAGATGTGACACTGCCAAGATTTCTCTCCATTGGGAAAACAAGGCTCTGTCAATCACAATTCTAGTGAGGAGGTGAAAAGTAATAAGGAAATTTCTTTTCCCATCACTGGTTTGTAGGCCCGAAGACTGAAACATGCAATCACACACCCTTTGGGTAGAGCAGATACTGCATGTCTTTGGCTAACCAGTGATGTTAAATTAATGTGGCAAAGAGGGTACATAAAATGAAAAGAGTGCCTGCATATAGCCATGCAATTCTTAGCAAAGTAGAGCTACAGTTGGACTTTAAAGAGCTTCAACTCAATTTCCTTCCCTCCTAGGAAACATGGTATCCCTCTTCCTTTGCACCAATTTCTAAATAATTTCTGATATTTCCTGTCTTTTAAAAGCAATCAAAGACAACAAACATTCACCAGACCTGCTCTTTTAACAATTTCTGCTGTACAAATACTCAGTCCTCCAAGCCAAACAAGCCTGACATCTAGAGAAGTCCACCTTCAGATTCTGGATACTGACCTTACCTCTTCTCTTGAACTTATCTAACTTCAGCCCTTGTAATGGCCTAAATGGATTCCTTAAAAAAAACTTCAACTAAATGAGTTTTTTGTTTGGTTCACTCATGACGAAAAGACTGCCTGCTGACCTCATCCAATCCTAGGTCCTTGGTAACTGAACTTTCCCTCTTTCAGAATCTGTCTAACAGAGGTATTAAACCCACAAAAATGATCCTTCTTTTTAGCCTTTTCTTCAAGGGCAATGCTCACAATCCTAGATGGAACTCCAGTTATGTACTAGCTATGTAATCTTGAGAGAGTTATTCACCCTCTTGATTTTCTCACCTGTAAAGTGGGCATGCTAACAGTTGTGAACAAGTTTCAGACAAACCAAAACATCTACTATTTTGTAAAAAAAAAAGGGAGATCAGCATTTTAAAAAATATAATAAAGTTCCATTTAAAAAACCTTTAACTAAATGTCACATAATAGAACAATATATTCATCCATCAGTCTCTTAATTCATTCAACAAATATTTACTAATGTCCTCTAGGTGTCAGATACTGAGTCATACAAACAATGTTGGTTCATTGGATGAATTATTATGCAATTATTTTTAAATATATAATTTTGAAGCTTACATGATAATCTGAAAATACACAGGATATTTTTAAATGAAAATAAGTCAGGATGCAAAACGAATGAACGCTATAATCTAGACACTGCAAATAAATAATACTCTTATACATAGAAAAACAAAGGATAAAAGGAAACAAGCCAGAATCTTAATCATAATTGTATTTAGGCAATGCAATTATGAACAATTTTAACTGTTTTATCATTTTCATATTGTAGTGTTTTCCAATTTTTCTTTAATAAACACATTATTTTCTGGAGTTAGAAAACTCTACTTATAGAAAACAATAACTTTGTCTCTGCTGAACAAAGGACTAAGTTAGAAATAATAATGACTCGGCCCTGCAGTCTGGGATTGTGATAATGACACAGGTCACTTGGACCTATTGTTGGTGACAGAGAAAAGGCTGAAGATGTTGTAAATCAAGTGCAGAGCTCATTTCCTGTGCAGACACATAACCAGCTAGGGCACTCCCTTTATAAGAACACAAGAGTCTTCAGCACCTCATCAATTAGCCAGGAGCTTGCTTATGTGGACCAACATATGGACTCATCCATAGGTATATGCTAATAAGGGGCATGTTGGTATCTTTGTCCTTGCCCTGATAGTTCAAATCCTAAAACTCTATTGTTAGCTTTCGCTTAAGAGTCTTACTGTACAATTACAATTAAGAGCCAAGCCCTGTATCCTAATTTAGGTCATAGTCTGCTGTGAGGTCTTTAGCCATAATGATGAAAGAAAGCTTCAGATCTTTATTTTCTATAAAGTACAAAAATATTTGTCACTCAGGGAAATAATAATTGGCAATTAAGTAAAACTCTAAGATTCAAAGGCCTTTAAACCTTGTCACTGCTCAGTGTTTCTCAAGGTATGATCCACTGGGCCAGATGCATCAGTATCCATTGGGACACACTATAACAATACACACTTCTTGCTTCTGCTCCAGTTCTGCTGAATGGCACACACCCGTAATCCCAGCTATTAAGAGGTTGATGTGGGGGATCAAAAATTCAAGGCCAGCCTCCTCGACTGACACCTTATCTCAAAACAAAAATTTTAAATGGCTAAGGTTGTAGTTCAGCAATAGAGTGATTTCTTACCACTCTGGATTCAATCCTCAGGATCCTCCCCAAAATTCTGGGCATCGGGACCAGAAAATATTATTTTCTCAGGCTTCTCAGTGGGACTTTTATGGTCAATAAAATTGGGAAAATTATTAATACAGAGGAAGTAAGTCTGTCTCTGCACACTCTCCACCACTCTCTTCCCATTGCTTCTAAACTACAAGAAGTATTGGGGCAGCCGTATACAAAAATTAATCATTTAATTCCACTCTGTTTTCTTTGGGGGAAGTGATAAATGCATAGTATGTAAAATGGACCAAGTCTTAAAGCTCGACACCTGATAAAGTCTGGGTTTATATGAAATGAGTATGTTCCACAGAGCTCATTCACTTGGGTTTTCTGGAATCATTGCATATATGTCTATATGGCATTCAGGTGTTTCATTTGAATACTTTATATGTTGGGCTTTTCGCAGAGGAAGCTGGAGCAATGTGAAAAGAGCAGAGAGGGCACTTTAAATGAAAATATCAAGAGTGAAGGTGAACATACTATACTGGAAAATCAGCTGAGTGAATATGAGTTTCTCTGCTTCCTTCAGCTTCTCTGAAATTGGTGGGGGGGGGGGGTGTCTGAGTTCTCCTGCCTCCCTCTCCAGATTTATTTGAAGGTGGCCATGTTTTTGAGAAAGATAACCAAGTCTTCTATCTATGAACCTACGGAGGGAACTGGCAGATGAGTAAACCGCCTCCCTACACACCTTTCTGAGAAATCCTATCAGAAGTGTCACACTGTGCAAATGACAACTGTACATACTCAATAAAAGAGACTCTAGTCCTTAGGACCACAAGACTCTACCTCCTTGCTTTTCTGTTTGGAAAATATATACCCGGGCTCATAGCAAACCCATCTGTGCAATCATGGGGAATTTTGTGGAACTTCCTTGACCCACAAGTGGTGGCATCTTCCTTATTCAGATAGAATTGTACAAGGAAAACTGGAAATTCCTTTCCAGCTATTTAATAGCATCCCAGAATGTACTGCTTCCATAGAACTTTTTCCCCATGGCTGTATGACTTCCAAAGTCTTCTACCATTCTTTGTAAGATACAAATGGAGAGAATCATTCTTGTGTTTTTAAGCTACAAAGTGAGGTGGAGTAATAAATGATTAGTCCACAGTCATGGGGCAGGGGGCAATTATCTGAAACCAGTCTCCAGATCTCTCACCCCCTTGCCAGTTCTTTGCTAGATCCCAGGAGTTGTCTGTCAGTGTGCTGACACCACTCAAGAAAATGCAAGTTTCAACCTGACATCAGAAAGACAGAGCTACGATTACGCTTCAGTCCCCAAGGAGGCAGAGAAATTGCTTTTAGTTGACAAGTGCATCTCCCACACATACCCCTTTGGTTGAATGAAAAGATAAAATCAAGTTAAAAATCTCAAATGCTCACTTAATTTTGTAAAGATTTTTGTTCTTTGCATGAGGGGGTAGGCAGGATGAGAGAATTTTCCAGCCTTGATTGTCTCAACAGAGTGGGGTGGAGAGAATAGTACAAACTAAAGGGACATGGAGAAAATGTCAGAAAGAAGAAAAGTAGGAAGGTGGTCTTTTTTTGTGTGCCACAATCAATAAGAGAAAATGGCGTTATATGAAAAGGAAAAGAGCTAGACAGAACTAGTGTATGCTTATGTCTTTGAAAAACTAGGAAAGATACAAACCACTGGGAATTCTGTGGGTCCCAGTAACAGGCGTTTGGGAGATAAGTAGGGGCACCATCCACTTCACTGTGTCCTCCAGGCTTGTGGCCAGAGAAGCACTGCTCTTGAACTTTGCTAGCTCTGAAGGTCATGCCTGCAAATCAGTTGCCCATATATGTTTAGCTGTGGTAGCTGGCAAAGTGCTCTCATGTCTATTTTCACATCTGAACCTCATACAGCTTTGGAAAGTTGGCGAAAGAGAGATTAACATAACCTGTGATCTATAGATAAAGAAACTAATGATCAAGTAAGGAAAGTGACTTGTCCAATTTCAATGCCTTTTATTTGAAACCTGAATTTCAATGGCTATTTGTGTCTCCTCTGGTGCCTGGCTTCCTCGCCTAATATATGTACGCAGAGAGAAATCTGAGCAGAATATCCTTTTGGACTCTCTTTAGATCATATATACCTCCAGAGGCAGAGACTGGAGACTTGTTCCTTGCTGAGAATTCAGAAGCCCTCAGAAACCCTGAGAATCGTTCCTGATACAAACATCTTTATTCTTAGAAGATGTATCCTAAAATGTTTAAGAGTAGAGCCCAAATGCAACATAGTTCCCAGTGAGGGAGAGAGAAAAGAGGAAGGGAAAAAGGAAGAGAAAGAGAAAAAAGGGAGAGAGAAATTTAATATAGAGTATATACAAGCATATTTCAATTTCAATTTATTTTGACTGGCATAATAACAAAAACGTTCAAATTTCTGGGCTACCATGTGATATTTCAATATACATGTTATCATATTTAAATACCAGTTTCTGGTAACAGTCACTCTACTTTCAACTTCTGGGAGATCAGACTTTTAGTATTCTGGATAGCTGTTTATTGTGCAGTTATTTCAACCTTAAAATGTTTGAAAATACAAAGAAGTCAGTACTGTCCTCCTAGGCAGCTACCCACCGGCCTAAGTTCATGTCAGAGTACCAATGGTACATTCCCCATCCAAAGGACTCCAGTTCATGACTGCATCAGGATGGCTTAGCCCCAACAGCAGAGTTTCCTTAGCAGGAGGAGAAAGGTTAGCTAGACCTATGAGGTCTCTGTTTCTTAGATGGAACTTGAGTGCTGGTAAATGGCTGCAGCTCCTGAGTGGCCATTTGAGAGTGAAGGATGTTCTGAAAAGGTAGCCACATTGCAGAGCTGGAGAAGGGTTCCCAAAGAAATGAGAACTAAAGATGGAGAAGGGTTCCCAAAGAAATGAGAACTAAAGATGGAGGTTTCCAAAAATAGGCCGATGTTTTTGTTTCAGAATTTGCATATCAAGTCTGAAATTATTGTTAGAAATAATCTAGTACAAGCTCCTCACATCACAAGGGGCAACACAGCGGTCCAGAAAGGGAAAGTGACTTACCCAACTTCACCTAGCAAGTTCATGGATGAAATGAGACTAGAAGCCAGGTGTTCAACCTCCTAGTCCAGGGATGAGTCCGTACCATCATATTGCCATCCCACCTTGAGTTCCTGAGTTCTCGAAAGGTCATCTGCCCACCACAGGGCTTGCTCTCCTTAGAGCAGCATAGCACTTGGGGGATTTGCAGTCAGCGACAGTCCCTGCTGCTGGGAGCAGAGCCAGGCGTCTGAAGATGACACCTGCCATATCCCATTGGAATGAATGACCTCCGTCTGAAACTGAGACGGGCCAGGCAGAATCTGGGAGCGGCACCTTAAGAGCAATCAGTGCTGGACTGTGTGGCTGGTGTGCCATGGACATTCAAGACAGAGGAGGTCATGGAAAATGTCCTGAGCACTGTTTGCTGGAGAGTTTTCCACTTCTCTTGGACCCAAGAGATATATTGATTACTTTAGGGGCAGCTACTCTGGTTCTTTGGTTTAGCTGCCATTACCCCTGAGGAGGCGGGGTGGGGGCTGACTGCCTGCTGCTTCCCCTGGTCTGACTGCTCACAAGATTGGTTCATGGGGCACCTTAGCTGGACCCTCATGTGTCTGTCGGGATTAATGCCATTTGACTATATATCATGAGAAACCACATGAGTAACTGTGGGTGGGGATGGATGAAACCAGCAGGGGGAGGGCACAGGAGAGGAATGGAGAGGCACAAAAAGGGGAGGGAAGGAAAAGGAGGAGGAAAAATGGGGGCCAGGAAAGTGTGCGGAAGGAATCTTCTTGCACACTAACCACTGACATTTCGGAGCCTGTAGCTTCTCTCACTTTTAATCATCTCCTCTGTTAATTGCTATTTGTCAATTCAAATAAGCCTTTCTCCACTATCACTCAATCATGGGATAACTAGAGCCTTAAAGAGAGATGTAGGACTCGCTTTCAAGTCCTAGATCCTCTTTACTGACTTGTTCGCCCTTCTCTTCCCATGCTTCCACATCCTGAGCACTATAGAAGGTAATAAGCAAACACTAGAACTGGCCAAATGGAGAAAAAAATGTTAGGATTGATTGGTATTGGATCTTTCAATCTGGCACCTATCCAAGCCCCCCTCCATCCAATTTCTGGAGCTCAGCACCCTTTCTTAGTTTCAAACACACTGGGATTATAAGTGCAGCACTGTTCTACCTTCTAGATCTCAGGAGACTTGTGATACTAACAGCTCTTGGGTGAGAATGGGTGGCGTCATTGTTTATAAATCTGTTTAGGACCAGAGAATAGCCATGCTGTAAAAAAGGGGCCAGATCAAGTGGCAAGAAGATCATGTGACACATTTAGCATGCTGTGTGTATATCTCAAGGAGCTGAGTTCATAGCTAGGAGTATAATTTCTATTTTCCTCTACAGTGGATGCATTTGACTAGATCACAAGATTTAGGGCCTTTATCAAATAAGAGGAATTGTCAAACCATCTAAGTGACTATAGACCCTTGAATGTTATCAAATGGACCTCTGGGTGGAAATTTTAGAGACAAAGACCAGATTATGTGGCATGCACTAGTAGGCCACCACATCCATACTGGTAAATTTCTTGGGACTAATACCTTGGGATCTAGCCCAGTACCAGCACCCTAAAAAAAGAGAGGGATGTACCAGATTATCCTTCAAGTTATACCTTGCTGTCCTCAAAGCTATCTTTCAAATCTGCTGAGTGATATTGAGATACCAAGTAAAGCATGGACTGAAAGGTGGGGATATTAGTGCCCAGGACAAGGTTCAAGGAGCAAACACACAACGCTGGCCTCTCAGATTTTAGTCTTTCATTCCATCCCATAGGAAGCTGCTAGCTCAGACACCAAGGAACCTCTCACCCTCTTGTGTCTTCAGCCTCCACTCCCACTGACTCCTTGCATATCTTAACCCTTCCCATAAAGCACATTTTCCCCAGCCTTATTTTGCCTACTTCCAGGTCCATGAAACTTCTTGAATGTCTAGTTTCCACTATCTACTCATTATTTTACCTCTTCCTCCTCTGCCCCAACTATTGAAGGCCCCTGTATGGTTCCTAGTTCTAGATGTAATGGCTTCTTGTCAGTTCTCAGTTCATGACCACTCGGCAGCATTTGTTGCCTCCTGATCCTTTTCTACTTATGGAATGAAAGCCTCTCAGTGAAATATCACAGGTCTCATCTCTCAGAGTTCTTCTGCCTAGTAATCATCCTGTCTCACACCTCTTTGGTTGTCTTCTCTTTCTATATACATTTTTTTCTTCATAATAGTCCACTAAGACATTGACATACTCATATAAAAATAATTCTCCTCTCCCCTCACTCTGCTTCTAGTTCTCATCCAGCTTTCCTCTTTCAGCCTCAGCCCCAAATGCCTACAAAGTATTCTCCTCACTTGTCCCCATACACTCCTTCATATATTCACAGTAAGAAGGTGGTTTTCCTTCCACACAGGTACATGCACAATTGATTCCACTTGGGGTAGTCGTCAATGTCCTTTTGGAGACTTTATCTAAGGGGGCATAGCTCTGTTTTAAATTTGACTTTCCTTCCCTGCAAAATCCTTAATTGTGAATTTGTAGTCATTAAAACTATTTTTCCTTATCTCCAAAGACACTGTAGACTTCTTCCAACCTTGCACCCTTCTCTGGTACTCTAAACTGGAGTATCCCTCAGGGTCCTGTCCTTAACACTCTATTCTTGTATGGAGAGATTCATCCATTCTGATGGCCCCTATCTCTTTAGATGACTCAGAGTACCTGAACTAATGTACTACAGAGAGAAAATGCTTAATTAATGTTTACCTAATTGACTAACATTTACTAATTATGCAGTACTTGATATGTAACAAATGTTTCATAAAAGACTATTATGGCTCTTTACAGTTTACAAGCATTTTCTGTATATTTGATTTCATCCTCATAATATCCCTGTGCAGTTGATTCTTATTCAAATTGTTATAGATGAAAGTGATAGGATAGAACAGAGATTTGTTTTAGGCCTATTCTTTGCCAACTGCTTTATACACATTCTAATTTAATTTTCATAAAGCATTATGAAGGAGGTGTTCTTAGCTACATTCTACAGATGGGAAAACTGAAGTTCATAAATGAGTCCAAGAGCACAAGAATCATGTAATTTCCCTCCTCTGCTATTTCATTATTCTGTAAATTTGATCATAGAAAATCTCATGAACAATACTGGGGAGGCATAAAAAAGGTATTATACAGTGATATTATAATTATTATTTACACATAAGGTTTTTTTGGTTTGCATTCATGTGAAATTTAATTTCAGGCATATAAAGAGCTAAAAAGGAAAATAAAACCTTTCTATTTCCAAACATTCCCTGCCTTTTTTTCCTTGCATATTACAATAATAGGAACTGATGACTGAGTGCTTACCATATACCAGGCATTATTCTTAGAGCTTTACATGTGTGCTTTCATTTAATCCACATAAACCTATGATGTAAGGACTATTATTATGTTCCTATCTACATAGAAGGTAATCTCACCTCACAGGAGTTAAGTAATTTGCTCAAGGACCTCTAGTTTGAAATTTTGAGTCAGGTTGGTCTTACTCCAAAGTTAATGTTCTTTCAATGATGCTAGGATGACTTTCTAAACATCAAGGAGACTAAGGCTCAGAGTGATTAAGTGACATCAGTCTTCTGATTATATTTTCCTACTTTGCATCATGTTCTTGAATCTTTTTGTTCAAGGAACTGCCTTATATTGTCAATAATCTTCATATATCTGTGGTCTGTCTCCTGAACCACATCCCTAGCTCTGCCAAACTGTTTTAGATCTTCCACAAAGAGGTCTTACTAAATACTTGTCAATTGATAAGCTTGGGGCCCTCTTCACTTGAGAGAATTATTAAGAAGCCATCAGGCTTTGACAAAGCCCTTCTTATCTCCAAAAGAATTGAGCCCTTGGTGCTTAGATGTATCAATTCTGTGCCTTCCTGCAGCTAGAAGTCAGGAGCCCACACTCCCCGCCTCCACACACAGCATCCATTCTCCAGGGAGCCCCATAGCGTCAGAATCATTTCACTGAAGGCTAAATTATGTGTGTGACTCTGAGAGTGTGAGGTCCCAGGAAAGGGGGAGAAGACTGTAGGGCTGTGATTCTGCATGCAGGATGGACCCTGGGGATGTTTCTCACCATCTGAGATGATGTGTCAAGCTCTAGCAGCCACACTCTATACAGTGAACTCTAAAGATTGATTGCCACTGTTATTATTAGGAATATTAATGACCTTTTATTTGTACAGTGAACTTCCATTTACACAAAAGGATTCTGCACAAAATTTTGTCATTTTAGGTTGTGCTTGCCCTCAAATCCTTTTTGGCTTTAGTGTTCCCCCAAACAGCCCTCTGTCCAGTTTGGGAGGAGGATGGAAATGACCCCTAGGGAAACGGGGACAACTTGGATCAGAGAAGAAGAATCTTAATCAGCTGGAATTTAAGATCAGCAATTGATCCTGCTGAGCAGTAAAACATGTTTGAGGTGTTAAATGCAGCTCCCCAGTCTCCTTCCTTCCCTTTGCCCAGAGCCTGCAGGATCTTGCAGCCCAAACAGAATCCTTGGCTCCTCCTGCCATCAAAATTCACCCTTCCCAGTCCCTTCCCCCATAGATGACTCCAGGGACACTGTAGAAGCTGGCTCATCAATTATCTCTTCCCCTCCTCCAGACCAATTTTCTCATGCATTTGTATGAGTTCACTTAGCATCCTGCAAAGAGACAGGCACTAGTAATAATCGTAGCTAACACTCATGGAGCTTTTACTATGAGCCAGGAACTATAATAAGCATTTTATATGCATAATTTCTCTTCATCCTCATAATAGTCCTATGAAAAAGAGTTAAGACCCCCCATTTCATAGGGAAGGATGTTGAGGTTCCTAGTGACGAAGCAACCTGCCAAGGCTACACAGCTAGCTAATGTAGAGCCAGGATTCAAACTTACATATGCCTGTGAGCTTTACTAGTATATTGTCTCTTGATATTGGCTTCCATTTCCCAAACACCGGCTGTAAGATCCAAAGATTGACAGGCCACGTAGCAGTCAGAGGGAAGAATCTCAGGAAGTCAGAAAATAATTTTCCTCTCATTTTTGCCAGTAACAGACAAGATAACTCTAGGGAGTCACTTAAAGCCTCCTGCTTCTGAATTGACAAGCAGGGTCCAGTGTGTGAGATTCAAGAGAGATGAGCCAAGAAAGGTTAATCTCCTCCAAATTTATAGAGCTTAAAAGCGCCACACAAATGCAAAGTGTTCCTTATCATAATCCTTAACATTATTATTCCAGCCTATTCATCTACCAATGAACCTGGGATAGAGTCCTGGCTCTGTAGCTGGATTCTGGTGCCATTTAAGTGTCAAGACAAATGGTCTCAGGGAGTCGTGGGTGATCCATTATCCGGATATGGATTATTTCTCAGGAGTAAATCGTTAGCCCTGTCGGACGCTGATGAATTCTCCCACTGCACCTGGGGGCTCATCGCTCTGCAAAGGACGTGCAGAGCATGCAAGCGCTAGCTAGAGTGGCAGAGTGACTGTGCAGATGGGGTCTTTGGGGGCGGAGAACAAGCATGAAAGGGATTAGGTTCCAGGGAGCAGCAACAATCCCACCCACCTGTGAGAAGACAGATAATGAACTTACCCACTCACAGCTCAGCCCAGGGTGGGCAGGAGTAATTCCTGCCCTCTCCTGGTGCTGAAAGCATGTTAGAGGAGCAAACAAAGCAAAGAGTCTGATATTCATACAACAGAAACTCCTCACAGAGAGATGAGAGGAGTGAAAAACAGCAAGAGAAAAGAGAAGGAAAGGAGCGGAAGAAGACAGGGCTAAAACAAAGATCAAGGAAAGACAGAGCAGATGAATAAAATGAAGCACCACAGGGGAAAAAAGCACAAAGGATAAGAAAATTAGAGTGAGAAATCCAGAGAGAAGACTCAAGAGAAATATGGGGAGGGGGGAAAAGGGTGAAATTAAAACAGGCTCAGAATAACTTTTTAAAGGAAAATAAGAGCGAGGTTTGGGAAGAGAATGAATTTTTATATGGGGAAATAGAAACTAAAGAGAAAAGTTAATAGCACCTGAAGAAGAGAAAGGTGAGAAATAAATAAATAAAATATATAAAATAAGAAAAAAGATAAAGAGAAAAATGTAATCACTAAGACAAAGAGACAATCAATGGAAAAGGCAGGGCGAGAAGAGAATGGCAAAATAATGAAAAAATTGAGAAATGTGGAAGGAGAATCTTTGGCCTTTAGAGGGGTGAGAAGTGTGCTCCTCTTATTTATTTTTTTCCTTTGGCTACAAGGCACACATGGATTTCTGTGTGATGCCCTGAAGATGGCCTTAAAAATGGTCACTCAGCAGGTTCCCACCGTTGCTCAAAAAGCTCCTTCACACCAGGTGTGGTGGCACTTTAATCTCAGGACTTGGGAGGCAGAGGCAGGTGGATCTCTGTGAGTTCACAGCCAGCCTGGTCTACACAGTGAGTACCAGGACAGCTGGAGTCACAGGGAGACCCTGTCTCAAAAAGACAAAAAAAAAATTATAAAGCTCCCTGTCTTCCACCAACTGTTAGTTGTTATTGTAAGGAAAATCTAGAAATCATAGATTTAAACATATAGAAGAACACGTAACACAAGCACACACAAACATTCAATAGCACACCCAGATATGCAGGTGCTTAAGACATGAGACATTGTCCAATGCAGACCATGCAGCAGACAGGGATCACCAGACTCAATCCAACCACAATGACAGGCCCAGGGAGAAACCAAGAATGAAGCAGCTACACTACTTCAGAAGATAAGACAGACTCAGGAAAATATGACCATATGAAAAGGTAGGAATGGCAACCAGGTTAGAAAAAAGCTTAGCCTTAGCTCAACGCCTCCCTTCCTCCTTCAGGAAGTATCCTAATACCAAGCATCGATTTTTCTGTGTCTACTGCCTTCAAAATTTTTCTTGGAGCTTCATAACAGCTGGTAACAATATGATTTATTTAAATAAATTCACCCCTACTAACAGTCTGTTAGCTACTGTGTCACCCTTCCTGGGGAACAGATGTCCCTCACCAATGTGAATGAGTGTATCTAAAAAAACCTCTTCAGGCATGGATGTAACTGATAGAAAAATCAGGCTCGATGGCTAAGACAGAATTTGGAACTTCTCTTGACTCCTACTCCAAGAATAGGGCTCCCTTCTCCATGTATCATGGCATTTCCTGATTATACTGAGCTTTCCTTTTTGTCCTCTGCACTTTGAGGAAGATGAAGCTAGCAAAGCATGAGACACACTCTGGCCAGAATAACAGAAGTGTCATAGGTTTCCTTAGCTACAAAGTGTCGCCTGCTAAAGAAAAGTCTAAAAACCTCAGGGTTAAGCCGGGCCAGATGAATTCTAAGGGTCCTCCCAGTTGTGACATTCTGGGATTCCATGACTAAGAACTAATTTGTTCAAATCTAAACCTGTGGTAATTGGACAGAAGTTGATTGAATTTCCTGGACAAACATGGCATTGCTGTCTGCTCCAATAAATATTTAGCCATGGCTCCAGTTTATTGATTTTGTGCAATATCAATATTTCTTGGCACAGACTAGTAGACCTATGATAATGTGAGACATGTAAGCTCAAAAGGCCCTCTCAGATAAGCCACAGATGGCTGTTGGTGGGTACATCTGCCATAGACCGACATGCAGACTGTGCTACCCTTTCCGGCTTGTGCTGGGCACATGGGAGAGTGAGACAACTGTCATTTAAAGGGAGGTGGTGTTTAATGGGGTTGATCAGGGTAGCCTAAGCACTCAAATTTGATTTCATAGAGAAACAGGGTTTGCTTTGTACGGGTCTACTTTGATAATAGGTGACATCATTTAGAGATTCTTCCTCCTTCAAATTCATTCATTGATTCATGCACGCATTGTATTCATTCATTCTACAAAGAATGCTTACTCTGTGCCAAGCTCTGAGCTAGAGCTAGAGACATAAAATCAGATACAGTCAAATATCTAATCTGTGAATCAAAATTGTGGTGCAGCTGTATATTTGAGGTAGAGCCACACAATATTGATGGTATTCAGCTTCAACAATCATAGGCGACAGATAAATATTTATGAGAAGAAATAATTTGGTAAGAATATTACTATATATGCACACTTTTAATTATTCCCACAGGCAAAATTGTTGAATCAGAGGCCTTTTTTATATGCAATATTCAAGATTCACAGAAGCTCTGTAATTAGGTTAGGTAAAATAACTTGCTTCAAAAGGTACAATTCAAAAGCACAAGTTAACTTAATAGTTTTTGTTTACCTTTCAGATACACATTCTTGATGACAGGTTTCATTTGTTGGTTATGGTCTAAGAGCATTGTTTTGGGAGAGATCAGGACATTTACTGGAAGGGAAGGGAAAATAAACTCTCTTTAATGCTGCCATGACACTGACCCTGTCATTCCCAAACAGAGATAGATTGGATAAATTGTTGTGCAGTCATTCTTTTCATGTATCTAACAATCATCCACCAAGCACGGCTTCTTACTTGGCCAGATATGGGAATACTAGAAAGATTCAGATATGCCTCTGCACTTGAAGGGCTTATGCATCAGTAAATAACATGAGGACTTTGTAATGAGAGCTTTAAGAGACATATGGGCAAAAGTGACTGAGAAGAACTGATTAAAACCATGTGAATAGTTGGGGAAACACACAGAAGTGGTGACCCATAGTGGATTGTGTTGGGAGAGGTCTGAAGGTCAGCCCTATTCATCATGTTGAAGCTACAGTGAGTGATTCTCATTCCTCCAAGTTCTTTTTATTTCCAATTCTCCAAGTTCTTTTAAGTTGTTAGAATATGCATCTCTAAGTACCAGTGAGCTGTAAAAGAAGCAGATCAATCTCTGGCTGGGACCAGACTAGTAGCCTGTTGCAGTTTAACTGCTTCAATTTAGGATGAATTATATGCACTCTTTTTGAAAAATAAAATAAGGATAGAAGGGTAGTCAGAGTATGGCTCATATCCTGTAATTATTATCCTTTGAAATTGGACTTTTCTTGCCTATCTAACACCCCTATCTAACAAATTTTTTTTTTCATGGAGGTAGGGGAATTTAAGTTTTACTGAATACCATGGTGGTTTTCAGATTATTCACATTCCAAAGGAGCCTTAATGATTTCCAAGATAATTGGTTGTAGAAATAAGTCCTTCTAAAAATCCAGCAATAGAATGTTCGTGATGCCACAGGATGATTCAGAGCATTTGGCCTTAATTACTTTGATTGTCCGCCAGGATTTAATATATGAATATTACATTGCGATCTTCAATTTAATTTCTTGTGTAAATGGATTGTGGCAGAATCCTGTAGTCCTGGAACTGGCACATAATTCAGCGTGGGAGACACTATCTTAACTCATCTCATTACTCAAGCCATTTGTTGTCCTTCAGGCTTTGACAGCCAGGAGATGGGAAAGTAGCAGAGGTGATGTGATCTCTCAACCTGGGTCCAGACAGACATGAGCCATCGTCTCTACCGATTACGTTGTTACACAGACATGGACAGCACTTATTTTCAGAAGGAAAACAAAAAAACACTCCACTCAATATGCAGCTGTGTGTCCTGGTCTTTATTAGCATAGTGGACGAGAAAAAACTGTGACGTGCATGCAAGGGAACTCAGATCTAGTCCTAGCTGGAACACTAATTTGAAGTATGATCTTGGGGAAGTCATTTAATTTCTCTGAGCTCCAATTCCTCATCCTGGAAGTGAAAAGTCCATGATCACCAAGTTTTGTTTTTGTTTTTGTTTTTGTTTTTTTTCTAGAGGAAAATCTTTCTGCCAAATCTAAAGTCTTGGCATCATGACTAGACAAAGGTCATTGTTATTTATCCTGTGAATAATAAGCAGTCCCCTAAGAAAAGGCAAAGTTTGAAGGCAGGGTGAAAGAGACAGGAGAGATCCATGGGAAGGAGAGAGGTTAAAAGGAAAGGAAGGCTAGAAGAAAGAGCTCTGCAGTTTTAGTAAGGTGCCCACCCCCCAGATCTGGATGAGCTTTTAAAGGGCTTAACAAAATGAGCATCATTTTGGCAAGCCTGTTGAAAATTAGGGGAAGAGAATGAGATTTTATGATTGCTTCTCATGTAGAAACCACTGTGCTGAAGAATGTATCTGTGTTTGAGGCAAGGGCTTGCTATGATATAGTCATACCAACAAGTATCCATATAGAACCCACGAAGCACTCATACAAATGAATTGGAAAAAAAGACAACATAGTAGGAGAAAGACAGACAGAAAACTTAAATAGGACCTCTGTGGAAAAGAATATACAAAGACCAATAAATATATGAAAAGATGCTCCATTTTATTAGTCACCAGAGAACTGCACATAAAATCTACTGCAAGATACCACTGCACATCCACTAGAATGATTAAAATTTCAATATCTGAAAACAGTGTTAATAAGGATTTGGCACAATGAAAGGGTGTAAATTGATACACACATTTTTAAAAACTTGCATCATCTATCAAAATGGAATATGGGCATATCATATGAGTCAATTATTCTAATCTTATCATGTGCACCAAAAAACCCACCAAATATCCTGAGTAATATTACTCTAAAGGGCTCCAAACTGGAAATAGTCTAGACTCCCATCTCTACCAGAATGGATAAATCAATTGTGACATAATCACAAAGGGAATATTATACATCAACAAGAAAGAAGAATATAAATTTTATGCATCAACACAGATAAATCTCACAAATATAACATTGAATGAAGAAGCTACACACTAAGAAGTACATACTAAATGATTCCATAAAGGTGATAGGTAAGCTTATAATTTTCAATGATATGAAGTGTACAAGTATAAAAAGCAACTAAATGATTTAAGTAAAAGTCAGACTAGTTGGTACCTTTCAGGGGAGCGTAAATGAATTAGTTATAGAAGCAGGCATAAGTTGAGAATCAGGAATGTTGATAATATTCTATTTTTGCTGTGGTTGAGGCAGGGGCTTGCTATGTTACCCCAATCTACATGGTCTTGAGCTCAATATATAACCCAAGCTGATCTCAAACTCTTGGAGACCCTCTTAGACTACCAAGTGCCAAGATTACAGGCATGTCCCTGAAGAAATGTTCTGTTTTTCAGCTGGATAACTGATAACACAGGTGTTTCACTGAACAAGCTATGCATTTACGATTTATATTTTTTCTTTACATGTGCTATACTTTGAATTTTTTTTAAAAAACAGTGCCAGGCATGGTGGCACATGCCTTTAATCCCAGCTCTCCGGAGACAGAGGCAGGCGGATCTCTGTGAGTTCAAGGACAGCCTGGTCAACATAGCGAGTTCCAGGACAGTTGGGGCTACAGGTGGACCCTGTCTCTAAAAGACAAAAAAAGCTTTAAAAACAGAAGCAGGAAAAATTCAAATTTTATTTTTGTCTCAGACAACTCATCTTCTCATACCCCTGTTATGGCTAATGGGATTCTAGACTTTTTTGCATGTCTGTATCTGTCTTTTATCTTTTTTTTTTTTTTTGTGGTGGGTGCATGCCGTTAATCCTCAGCATTCAGGTAGGAAGAGGTAAGGGTGGTTTTTCTTATTCTTTTTTTTTTTTTAAATTAGTTTTTATTGATGCTTTGTGCATTTCATACATTTTTTCCAATTCAGTTCAGGCTTATTTCCCTTTCCCTCCCCCCCACCCCCACCCCATCCCAGATCATGCATTCTGCCATAACTGTCTGTCTTTTATCTTTAAAGCCATCCTGAAGCAAGTTCACAACTATTAGCTGTCATCCATGTACCTAAGATTATCTAGAATCCTTCTCATTTCCCCTATTCCCAAATTATTCCTGCTCCATTGCAGCTCTATCTTCTAAGTTTATTTTTACATTGTGGTCTTTCTCCTTTTCTCTGGACCAATAGCCAAGTGACCAAATAGGTTTCCTTTGTTGGACTCAACAAGCTCTCCTGTATAAAGATTTCAATACTTATTCCCTTCCTCTGCCCCTGGCCAACACAAGCAGAGTGTCCACCACTATTTCATCCCAAGATATTTTACACTAAAATGCCTTATCAAAAATTCTTAGATCCGGATCTGTTTCAGACTTGTGGTTGGGGGATTTTATGAAGATAACCATGTATATTTGCTTTTATCATTATAATACATTTAGAAGATTCTAACATGACTCCCTATAATCAAATGTGTTCACATTTTTGTTATGAAATACATGAGTATTAATGTTATGTGGGATAGAGACTATCAATATTTTATATGAGTAAAATGGGTTTTAGAATCAAACCTATAAGAAAGGTTTTAGTTTTCAGAACTTCGTGTTATAAAAAAATGAAATTAGCCAAGCATGATGGTGTACACCTGTAATCCCAGCACTTAGGAGGCTGAGGCAGGTGAATTGCCATAAGTTTGGAGTAAGCCTGCTGTACCTTAAATGTTCCAGGTCAGCTTAGGCTACAACGAAAGACCCTCGGTCTTTAAAAAAATAGGGAGGAGGAAGAGAAAGAGAAGGAGGAGGAGGAGAAAGAGGAGGAGGAGAGAGGAAGGAAGGACAAAGCAAGAAGCAACTAATGAAGGAAGGCAAGAAGGAATGAAAAATAAATTGTAATAGGAATACAATGCTTATTTAGTAGACGGACAGAAGTATGGAAATACAGATAGATACACTGCATTCATTACATGTGATTATCCTCTTAAGTAAATGATAAATGTTCATTTGAAAAAGGCCTCATAGTTCTAAAATACCCAACTTTGAGTAATAAGATTTCACAGTGGGGAAGAGGAACACTATTAGAGAAGTCCATCATGTAAGCCTACTAGTAGATCATGAATGGCCCTGCCATGGGTCTGACAGCCACATCTGGTAGTCAGTCAATGGCCAGTCATGAATGATGCAAGTCTTCTTTCCTGGAGGTGGGTGATATAGGCTTAAGCAAGAAGAGGAAGGTTGGTGTGACAGGTACCTCTGAGTATTCTGTTGGATGCAATGTGAAAAGAATGAGTGAGCTGCATGGATCACTTTCCAGTGGTCTTCTTTAAATAATGTTGTACTTAGCCAGGCCTTGCAAAAATATTGAGTGGTAATCATTTTAGGATCTGCTTCACAGCGACACTCTAGCATAGAACTGGATGTTGTTCACTCATAGAACTAGATGTCGGCCACCTGGAGACAGGAGTACTACCTCCTACTGTTCTAGCATGTTCCATAAGCAAATCAGAGGTTCTAAGAGAAATTGATATGGGACTAGAGCATGAATTAAAATGGAATCAACCAATCTTCCCACCCAGGAGAACGCAAGGAATCATGAGGAATCTCAGGAGAAAACCATACAACCACTCTGAGAAAAAAAAAATGCTTGGAGGGGAAAACCATTGGGACAGATAGATTTCAGAAGAGGTTAGAAGACTCGGCTTCAGTGTTTTGCAACACTAGGCTGTTTAATTCCAAAGAGCAGAGACTGTAAGTCTTGCTACTTCCCACAGCAGTACCCACAGGCTTTTCAACTTTAAAACAAGAGAACAGGATTTACATAAGTCCTACCATGCTTTCTACTTTTGAGGACCCATGAATCTATGATTTTGTAAAAAAATAATATTTATGATTTCCATAAGATTAATACATCATCCTTTAAATTTAAGCAATCAGATAAATATATGGAAGTTTAAAATAACTTATAACTCTGATTTTATGGATTTGAGTATATTTATTTCTTGCCTGCTTTTGTTTCTACTTCTTTATAAAATCATAACCATAAAGGTTGTATTTTTTCTTAAGGGAACATTTCTCAAGTCAGTAGTAAAGTTAGTAAACTAGTCTAATTTGAATGTCCCCCAGATACAAGGGGCATACTTAAGTATAGAATGTGCACCCTGCCCTTATGAAACTTAGTCTGAATATGATGAGACTGATATACATGAATCTAATAATGAGAAATACAAAATTTAATGTAATTAAATTTTATTAGGGAAGATAGACTGGACAGACAGTGAGAATCCAAAGGAGAGAGAGATTGATGTTGGTAGCACTAGTAAAGGAAGGCTTTTGTACAAAGGGAGTCTTGAATTGAATTATTCTTTAAAGGATAAAAAAAGGAGAATAAACAAACAGGAAGCACTGAGGAAACTGAAACAAGGAGATGCTACATTGAGCAGTGAAAAATCATTTATCCTTTTTGTTGTTGTTGATAGAAACCTACCCATGCCCAAGATTTCAGGACTCGGAAACAAATAAACTCAGGTCTCTAACATGAAGGGAATTTGTAAGATGCATAAAAAATGAAGCACTCATATTAATGGGACAAGGCTCAGACGATTTGGCATCTAGTAATTGACGTCTTTGCTCCAACTTGAACAGTGTGATGGCTCACACGTCATAATGTAAGTGGACAGATTCCCCCAGTTGGACAACTTCCTAAGCAGATAACTGGTTACATGACTCCAGAACCTTGGCTACAATTAATTCACCACCATGTCTTGATAAACATGAGAAAAGAGCAGCACTGAGATAAAGTCCAGAGCACAAGCCTTCTGCTTCTTCTGCTTCGTCTGCTGAAGACATAGTGAAAACTTTTAGGGAAAGTACTTAAGCCCTTTCCTGTGTCAGATCTGCCACTAACCACTTGCATGCCTTTGAGCAAATTTATTGCCTTTCAGAGTTCATTTCAGTTCTCTTCCCCATCTGTAAAGTGGGAACTATACCAAAATTCCCTTTGGCACCCCAATTCTCTGAACCTATGACTTCCTTGGACCATCATATCCTTTCAGATATCAAGAATCATCTACAACAATGCAAATAACTCTCAGAAAAGGCTACATCTTACCCCGTGTTGCCAGTCACCACCATACCTGGGAATCGAAGTCCTTTAGTGAATGGGACCAGAAGAGCAAGCAGGCCCAGCACAAGGAGAGAGGCACAAAAAGGAGAAGTGGGTGGGTCCTCAAGATGTCACCAGTAAAGCAGAGGGAGGATCTTGGTACCTCCTCCTCTTTCTGCCTCTCCCCTAAGTGCCCAGAAGCAGGCTGTGCCCAATTGCATGCCTACGTAGGTGCCTGCTCAGCACAGGGTGACCTGGCTGCCAAGATGCTGCTCCAAGCCAATGAGAAAACCCTGAGGTGAATGGTCCTGGGGCCAATCATAGGTGGAAATAGCACTTTGATAGCTAGAGAGACATTATCTTTGGCTCCTTTTCATTGGCTCAGGCTAACAGAAGTCTTTCTGGGTTGTCAGCCAATGATGAGGCACGGACCAACAGGAGTGGGCTTAGCTGCTGTGTCTTGTTTTCATCTGGGGCTGATGGATAGCCCTGACTAAAGGGTTATCTTGTCTCTCCATCATCGTCCTTGACTGAAGGCTTCTGCCATGAACACAGAAAGCATAAGCAGTTTGACCTAACTGAGGCAGCCTGATGAGAGGTAGGCATACTTGGGGATAGGGGCCATGTCTTTGCCCAGTCCCTGTAGGTGAGTGCAGGCGAATCAGCAAAGGAAAATAATAAGCTGATAGCACTGGTGGGAGCAAGCAAAGCTAAGGGCAGATTCCGACAGGTTGAATTGTTAGTACTTCCTTCTCACAAGTCACAAGTATCCAGGGGGCCCATTCAAAACCCTATTGTGGGGCTGGAGGGATGGCCTAGCGGTTAAGAGCGACGACCGCTCTTGCAGAGGACCCGGGTTCGATCCCCAGCACCCACATGGCGGCTAAGAACCGTCTGTGACTCCGGTTCCAGGAGAACTCCAGTTCCAGGGGAATCCGAGACCGTCTTCTGACCTCCGCGGCATCGCACGACACGGGTGCGCAGACCTGCATGCAGACAATACATTCATACACATAAAAATAAATAAATAAATAAAAATTTTAAAAAAATTAAAAAAAAAAAACCTATTGTTCCCTGTACTCTTACTCTGTATCCCCACAACCAGAAGATTCCTCCTAATAGAGTGAAAAGTGTGGCTGGTTCCCATTTAGAAGCTTCTTCATTCACTATGTTATGTTGCTCACAATACCCAGAGATAGAATTAATATAGTCAGACTCCAAAGACAGGTTTGAATTCATGATCTTTACTTCTAATATCTCAGCTCAGTGCTGTAAGTACTTCCTCATGGGTTTCAAAGGATAAGTTTCACCATAAGTGACTTCATCAACCTCCCTGATCACTGACACAGTTGTTAGTCCCATGCTGGGGCAACCCCCATAATCTTGGCAGCTTTCTGAGCAAGCTGTACACAGAAAGCAGGGTAACTCAGTATGGAGGGGTAAGTGAAAAGCCTTCCACATTTCTGCAGATTCAATTATTCATGAAAAAGTTGCTAAGACTTTTCCATGAGGTAGGAACTAAGCTACATACTAAATGTACAAAGAACATATGTGGACTTTTTGTGAGTGCTACCAGGCCAGAGCCAAAGTATATTTTGGATCTTCGTAACAGGCCATCTTTGATTCCTATAATGACTAATCTGCTGTAATTGCCGGCTTTAAAATATCCCTGCGTCCAATGTTACTATGATGTTTCCAATTAAAACTTTGTTTCAGAAAAGAATTTGCCACAAAATTACTGTACAATCTTGGATATATCCTTTATCAATTCTCTTCTCCTTATAATGAGTTAAAAACCAAAATTGTGAAGTCCCTTTCTAATCTCATAGGCCATCTAGGAGACTTTAGTAGCAATAATTTAGTCCTTAGTATGAATTTAAATATCTGTGCTCCTCCTCTCTCCTCTTAATCTCATTTTAAACTTTGTCTGCAGTAGTAGAATGAAATGCTTTGTCACTAAAGAAAGAAATTGCAAGGACCAGCCTGTAGGAGAGAGAAGCATTTGTGGAAGGAGAGTGAGGAAGAAAGGGGATATAGTGAACATCCTCAATAATCTTAACAACCTCTTTCCTCAGGCTACAATCATGTGAAACTAATCCCAACAGATCACTTAGGTACTAATGAAAAGAATAATTAAAAATAAATCTGATTTGGAGCTTCTAATGTTTGAACACCAAGGAACTGATGCAATAGCATGGAGGGCCAGTGAAGTCTCTGAACAGCTATTTCCCAGGCTCAGGACACAGGGATTACAATAGCATCTTTGCTTATTGCTCATTCCTCCTGCTTGTTTCAGGTCCCTTCATAGCCCAGATCTCTATCTTACCAATCCCAAATATTTTGAATGATGCAAGGTCAGGGAAAGAGAAAGCGATTCAGAAATGCACATCATTCCTTAAGTACATCTAATTGTAAATGACATCTAATCAATGGAGCCCCCTGTCTGAACACAGTAGTTAGACGAGGTAAAGCAAAGCTGTTGTGTTTCATGCCAAATCAAAATAAGAAGCCAAAAGTGGGAGGGGATCAATGAATCCAGTCAATGGTCTATATTAATGTTTCTTATATGAGTGCACTGATTTGTAGTTCTCCAGGTGCCAAATGGCATCTGGGAAACATTACTCCATCCCCCAATTGACGTAATAATTAGATTGCACAAATGGCTCCTCTGCGCTGACTGCCAGCCCAAGAGACAAATGTTATTGGTGAGCCGATTAATCTTCTCCCCCATCCCCGTCTCCAGTAAAGTTTCAACCTGCGTCAGCAATTATGCTGTGCAGGCCAAAAGCCACCCAAATAAGTGCAAACTGGGAAAGATGAATTTCAGGAGTGGATTATAACATGCTATGTCCCAGCTGGGTGTGTATGATCAGGACCTTGGAATGTACAGGAACAGATTCACAAATGGCCATACCATGAGGGCCCAAAAGAGTAAAGTAAGCCTAGTAGCTTCCTCTGCAAGACTTTGCTGTTTTCTGTTTCCACTCACCTTCAGGAAAACTTAGGGGCTAGGAAGATCTTGTCAGGGGAATGAATCATGTGATAGCAGTCTTGTGATAGGCTGAAATATGTCACCCCCCAAAACTATGTATTAATCCCCAGAATCTGTGACTATTGCCTTGTATGGGACATTCCGGAAGTAATCTAATTGAGGTAGTTGAGATGGGGAGAATATCTTGGATTATCCAGCTGAGAGCTAAATGCAATCAAAAGTGTTCTTACAAGAGCGAGTCAGGAGAGATATTACAGACAAGGAGGAGGCAATATGACTGTTGAGACAGAGCTTGGAGTTATATAGCCACAAGCCAAGGCATGTCAGTCACCATTAGACTCTAGAAGAGGCAAAGAACATATTCTTCAGAGGGTGATTAGCTTTGCCAACACCCAGGTAAACTTACATGAGACTTCTGACTTCCAGACTGTAAGATGATAAATGTCTATTAAGCCACAAAACTGGTAAAACTTGTGACAACAGCCCTCAACAAGTAACATACTTGCCCTCTACTATGTCACACCACAGGTAGAAAGATAACATCCTACTGTGCAAAGAGCAATACAATTTTTCTTTAACTTAAATTTGCTATCCACCATGATGCAATGTCATGCACTAGGAATTCAAAATTCACACATATGTCAACAGTTCTACATTTCAGACAACTTTTTTCCTGCCAGTACATTACAAGCAGTGTATATAAGTCCTTGTTTTCCATTAGTCCTTTTGCATGAATTCATATATCTAATTACCTCCAGCCACCAGGCAGGCCTTGGGGGGACAGGGAAGGACACTGAGCAGGTAGAGAAATACAGTAAATATGTTTAAATTGAAACCACAATTGGGCTCAAATCAAATCTCTTTTAGTAATAACACTAAGTAGGGCCTTTAGGAAAACAAGTCATGGCAGAACTAACTTAATTTACTCTTCTGATAAGGTTACAATGCTTGTAGATCAGGAGAATGTTGTAGACAGGATGCATCTGGGTTTTAACATGGATCATGGTCTCTGGTGACAGGTCATAGTTCTCTACATCAGTTCCAGTCAAGTCACCATTCTTATCAGCTCATGTGGAAATCAAGACAGATGGCATGCTTTCTAAGGGTATGGATACTGGGAAGCTGAAGGATCCGGCTAACAAGTTGAAAGTGAGAGTTCAGATCAAAAACAATCTCTGTAGGCTGGAACACTGGGTGACCTCTGTGAAATGCAATAGCCAATACCAGGAATCGGAAATTCACATGTACAAACACAGGTTTATATAAAGAGCAGCTGTTAGAGGATGAGAGGCAGGGGGGTCAGCGGGCAGCTCGATGAGTCAGAAGACTGGTGAGACTTGTAGCAGAAAAAAATATAAAGCTAAATGGAATATGCCTCTCCAGAAACAGAAGAGTGAACCCCTTCCCCTTGATTATGCTGCATCCTTCAGGCCACACTGGAATTCAACTCCAGAAAAAAAACCCTTTTACCTCCCAGATGTGTGATTCCTTTTGATAAAGAGGGAGAAGAATGGGGAAACCTTGGTCAAAGGGTGCAAACCTTTGGTTAGACAAGAGACTTAAGTTCCAGAGATCTATTACGTGGCATGGTGACCACAGTTAATAACACTGTACACTTAAAATTGCTGAAAGAGGTTTTAAATATTCTCAACACATATACAAAAAATAAGTGACTGAGATGATAGATATGATAATTGCCTGGCTTTAATCATTTAAAATGTACACACATACAAGGAGATTGCACTGTATGTACACTGTAAATACATGATGTTGATTTGTCAGAGTCACCTTACTAAATAACCCCGGGAAGCAAAAATCTCACCGAAATATATAAAGTAAAAATTGACTATCTCAATTCTTCCAACCCCTTCCCTATTGGAATACTAAGTTTCCTTCCATACTTGTTTTGTTATGCAATGATTCATCATATACCATCTATTTTGGTTAAATTTTTCTCCAACAAACTGCCATTAACATACCATCTCTTAATGCACATGAAAGCATGCTACATATATTTATTGGCTTTGTTTTCAATTTAATGATGTACCATGTACATTTTTCCATGTCAGTAATCACAAAAGCATTTTCCATGGGCCAAACAAAAGTCCAGAACCATTTCAGTTTTCATTTATCTATAACTCACAGTAACTTCAATATCTCAGAACTATTAAACGATACAAGTTGGACTTGAACTTGGGACCATCTCGTTGCATAGTGCAAGCAACTAACATCAGCACCAAGCCACCTTTCAGTATTCTTGAGTGGTATTTCATTTTAAAATGGCAACATAAAAATCTACCATACATGTATCATAACTTATGTAACTAATCCTGCATTTGTGGACACATGATTCTCTCCTTATTGAAGAATTTCTTAGGCTTAATATGTTAATATGGATTATGAATCTCTCAAGTGTATATAAAGCTATTTGTTTCTAGCTTCAACTCTGTCATAGTTTTTTTCATGGTGGATAAGTGAATTCAGCTTTCTGGGTATTTGAAGTAGCAAGAACGATAAAAATAAATAAATAAAACTAATGAAATTGCCAGTGGAATGTAAAACTATAAGCAAAGATCCTTAGCTTGAGAATGGACATTCTAACTATATAGAAGTTCCCTGAGATGTGTAGAATTTGGAAGTGGCCAAGTGTTTTAGTGGCTTCTTTAAACCAGCTGTGTCATGTTTTTATTTGTGAATTAATTAGAATAAAGTGATTTTATTAATAAAAAGTAATATATAGTAGGCTGTGTGTCCAAAAATTCCTTCATCAAGATATTACTTTCTTTTTCATGTAATATCTGAGGCTCTTAAGCCTTGGGGATCAGAATTTAGTAAGAATCTTTGTCACTTGGCATACTTTTCAAATGCAGATTCTCTGGCCTCAACTAAAGTGTTTCCAATGAAATATCAGTGTGTGCTATGAGATTAATCTTTGATGCAAAAAGTGGGAATAAGAATGATGGCATGTGGACAAAATGCCAGCACGGAGTGGGGAGAGCATGAGTTCACTCTTAGCTGAGGATCTATTGATGAATGACAGCTGCTGGAAGAGGGACAGTCAGTTGGCTTTTAAGGTGTGTTCCCTGGTGGTTGACCAGGAATTAGTGGATGACCCCAAACGCAATATTATATGCTAAGCACAAATTGGACTTGATGGGTTTTGAAAAATGAGGACACAGTGTTTGGTAAGGAAGGGGAATAGATCTGGGAGGAGTTGGAGGGTGAATATCATCAAAATACATTGTATAAAACTGTCAAATTTAACAAAAATATTTAAATATAATCATATGAACCCAGAAAGATATCCTTTCTCCTCTTTTCAGGCTGCCTAATTATCATAGCCATATTCACTCCAATGCTCAATGGAGCACTTCTCTGAGCTTTGAGTGATCTAAGTTTCCAGTAGACTACACTATCAGTGGCCCTCTCTTTCACTCTCTTCCTCCATGGAGAACTGTACCACCACCAAAAGTAAAGGCTCATCATAGGCAAAATTTTCTAACAGTTATGTCCATATAGATTTGAGCTCTTTACTGCTGGAGCCTCTCTGTTTAAAACGATTGGTTTCTAGTCCAAACAACTATTGAAGACCAAGAATTAACTCAATATTAAAAGGCAAGAGAGGAAAATGATACTGTTTTGAACAGCTTGAAAGTCCAAGATAACTTGCTTACTCTCCCAAATCATACATAAGATCATCAAATTCTAGCACCCTTGAGGACTGTTGCTTCAGGGTCACCTGGATATTTGAAATAAGAAAGAAGACCAAGTAGGAAGAAATGGGATGGAAAGACATTTTCAGACTGCCCCAAACAGTGATTACCAGGGAGGCTATGAAAACTGACTTTCCAACCATTGGAACTAGGAAACCTACTAGAAAAGGAGCCAGAGTAACCTCTTACTATTTATAATTTTTTAATGTGCATGAGTGTTACGCCTGCATGTGGGTAAGTGCACCTGTGTCATTCAATGTCAATGGAGGACAGATGGTTGTTAGCCATTATGTGGGTGCTGTGATTTGAGCCCAGGTCTTCTTCAAGAACAACCAGTGTTCTTAACCACTGAGCCATCTGTCCAGCCTGCCTCTTACTATTTAATGCTAAGCCTTGCACTTGAGACCCTCTCCATCATGCTGTGACATCCCTAATCCCTTTACCTTTAGGATCTCAAAGTAACTTCACTTCAGCTACAAAATACCAAGGGGCATTACTAAGAATACTGACAAATCAGAAGGGTACAGGGGTTTGGAAAACACTTTGCTTATTTGCAGAGGAAGAAATCAGTTCACAATGCAAATGAAGCTACACTGCTAAGCACAATTTTGCATCTGCCAGAATCTCAAATGGGTCAAATCACACAGAAAAAAAACCTAGAAGGGAATATGGCTTCAATATTGAGTTATCCTTGATAAGTGGGATATGGATAAAACATTTTATTTTCTAGACTTATTCAGGCTCTCCTCATCTGTCAATATTTGTATGATGAGCATCATTTATTGTATGCATAATACAAAGTGAAAATATAAAAGAAAATTGGGGATCGGCCTACAATTTAAGTTCTACCTTGTAAAGTTTGCTTTGCATTGTGAGACAACTTCTAAAACTGTCCTCAATGCCCTAAGAATGAATGAAGATGTTGGTGGAGAAGAGAGATAAGGAGAAGATAGGAGAACCAAGCAAATATTGAAACTGGGATGCTTTTCTAGCTCTAGTTGGTGTCCTCATGGAATGCGGAGATACTATTTTCTGACCTCAAAGATGGTGGCTGTGAGAGTGCTTTGTAAGTTGTCAATGATTATTATGGGAATAACAATACTTATAATTAATGACCTAGCTTCTTCTTCAGACTCTTGCATGTGTATCGGACATGTATGCACAAACAACTGCATGTCTAGATGCACCTTTCCCAAACTGCTTGGAAACATACACTTTGTCCAAATTTTCTCTTCAATTTCCTGTTCATTGCCCTGATAATCTCATTGCTAACTTGAGGTGGAGTCTGTCCTGTGGTTGTTATTAGCTAACCTAACTACCTTGGACTCTCCACTTTATTTGAGCTCTTTCTTCTCTAGATTGTTGTGTCATTCACAAGTGTCATTCACATAGCTCAGTCACATCCCAGAGCTTTGCAACAGTGATTAAAAGCAACCTGCCCATTAAGGACAGGATCTGGATCCTCTTATTCCAAGTGAAATTAATTATCTTATTAATGAGTATTGCTCACCTGTGTCTATTCTATTGTTATTCTATCCCTCACCTGTGCATATTCTATGGTTCCAAAGAACCCCCCAAGCACAGTTTTTCTGGGGCTTCTTAGGAGTATTGAGGAGTCAGAGTAAGAATGGAAAGTCTTTTGTCTATAGAACACAAAGAGGGTAAATGACAAGTCCTAGAGCAACGAGAGTAAACACTAAAAAATATTAGTATTCGAACCCAACTGAATTTTATACCCAAACTGCCTCTTTACTTTATACCAGAACTTTCCTCATCATTGAATATATAGAAATAAGGATACTAAAAGTAAGTAATTTACATTTAACCATGGAGAAATTTGGCATGATATAAAATTTTGAGTATTTCAATAAAACGGAAGACAGGACTTGTAATAAGATTCAATTTGTGTCCTAAGGATCACAGATGGAAAGCATTCTCTCTCTCTCTCTCTCTCTCTCTCTCTCTCTCTCTCTCTCATTGCCTCCCTCCTTCCTTCCCTCTCTCCATCCTTCTGTCCCTCCCTCTCATTATCACACTGGGTTGTTTCACAAATTACTTCTTCCTTAATGGAGCCAGTCATCTGTTCTATACGCATTTATTGACTGTTTTGTATATGTAAGATACTGTGCTTAGTGCTGCTGTACAAGAAAGGACCAGACAAAGTTCAAGACCTTACAGAACCCATCACAGCCAAGAGGGAAAATTGGAAACAAATATGACTTACTTTGGACATATGGCAAAGTAGGATTCATGCCAGGACAGAGGGAAAGGCTTTGGTACTCTAGAGGGAAGATTTAGATGCTTTGGAAATGATGTCATAGTGTATGAGCTCAATCTATGAAGACTGAATAGACTTTAAAGGAATGAGTTGCAATGGGGAGCTGCCAGGAAAAGAGAGCAGGATGACGTAGGAACAGAGGTAAGACACCAGACACATTAAGTGAGAGCCAGGGCATAATTCTATTTTGATGGAGCTAGAATTGGATATAACAAAGAAAAAAAAAATGAAATGAGGAGATATGTTTCAGTCTAAACTGTGGGAAGCTTCAAATACTGTGGGCCTAGCTTTAGATTCTGCAGATCTTAGATACTAGCAGAAGTGGGTGCTCAGGGAAGAGTTTGGAAAAGGCACAATGGATGGCTGATTCTTCCTGGGATCTATAGGCCAAGAAAAAGAAGGTGATGTCTACATGGGCTCCAGAGAGGGGTGAGCCACTCTAGACTGTTTGGCAGGGTGAGTAGTGATGGCAAACTGTTTTCAGAGAAATCACTTCATTTTTTTTCACTGAAATCTCTGTCTTGGCTCCTTCCCAAGTTCACCTTAACTCGTGCTAAACTTGACATCTATTATGCCTTCCTCAGCCTCTTTCCCACTAGATCTGATTTTTGAGAATGCTGTTCACATTGGGCGGGGGGTGGGGGTGGGGTTCCTCCGCCTTTTGCTTTAATGATGCTCAATTCTCCAAAAAGCTGATACATGCCTTCCTGGCTGCTTATTCTCCCTGGCTGCTCCTTAGCTCACTCATTTGTAGTTGTGGTTGTGTTCCCCAGAGTTAAGTTTTTGGTCCTCTCTCAAAGTCTAATTTAAAGTTGCCGTTCTTGGGGAATATGGCTCCCAACCATAGTTGTAACTATTATGTCCATTACCTCTAAGACTATATCATCTCTTTTCAGATTCCAAAGCCCATAGAATCAGTTGCCTACTTGAGATTTCTACATTGTTGTTCCATGAACTACACCTCAGAATCAATCCCACTATTCCGGAAGAAATAATTCCACCACAAAAGGAACATTTAGCCATCACGTGCCTTATGAATCTCACATAAGGCATCTAGAAATTCTCCCCTAATTCTTCATATTTGCTATTCCCCCCAAATCAAACCAGCCAGCAAATCCTACAGCCTCTATTCCTTAATACTGGCTGAGTCACTCTGTTTTTCTCCATCTTATCTGCTGTTATTTCATCTGGATTCCTAAACTCACCATATTTATTGCCTTGACCCCAAAGCATGTGCCATTAGACCTAGGTTAATGGTTCTCAAATAACATGTCTTTCAGAACACATTTCCTGATTCCTCCCAACCACTGCTCTCTTCACAGACCTTCCACAGGAAATGCATGCACTAAACAGCCACCCACAGTGAAAGATCCTCCGGCCTTTAGACATTATCCCCTCCGTCTGGATGTGGAATTGATGGCAATGGAGATCACTGCTTTCAGAAATGTCTTCCAGGTTACCAGTGCTGTTAGTAGACTTCTCGGGTACATGAATGCCCAATGGAACAGTGACTGGGGGTTTGGCAATCGGCTGCAAGGAAACAGCCAATTCTGGAGAGTTTATACTGATTCACCTCTAAACACTGATCTTACCCTTCTCTTCATTTTTCTCACCCAACATTTGACCCACTACTGCAGGGATTTGGGGACTAAAATGCATCATTAATCAAAAATTACTCTTCCCTAAAATAAAATATTAGCTCTGTTTTTTTATAGTAAATTGCATTATCAGACAGAACAGCTCACCCGATTTTACAATGGCTTTAAACCCTGACTGTCTAATAAGTGCAGGAATTATAGTTAATCTAGCTCAAAATTTAATTATGATGAGTCATACTTCACAAAGCAAAGTACACATGGGGCAAAATTTTTGGTGAAGTCCAGTCCGATTGACCTTGACCTCAGACCTGCTGGCTTTTTCTAAGTGGGAAATTGAAAATCCTTCCTGTTTCTAAGATAGCAGGGCCATCCAAACAAGACCCACCACAGTCTACCTCAGAGCCCTTACGGGAAAGCCTGCCTTAATCAAATCTTCCCATCAGAAAGCCCAGAGGCAATTGTCCTTCTGGACTCTGCTTTTCCAGATCTTGTCAGGGCATTATGCAGTTAAGTTTAAGAACACCACTACAGGTAACTTTGGCTATGACAGGGTATTGCGGAATTGTGTGGAACCTTCAAAACTTAATGTGTCTAAACATAGATCCAGAGACTCCCCAGGTTGACAAAAACCTAAAAGGTCAACAGTTCTGTGCAAAGTGGTTATATGTCCTCAAAACTTCCCCACTGTTCACAGAAGTGAGGAGAAATTTGGAGATGAATTCTGAGTAAAAATGATCAGCCTCCTTCCTTTAGAATTTCCCACTTCTAATAATGTCTTTAAAAGGTGATTATCGCCAGGCGTGGTGGCACACGTCTTTAATCCTAGCACTCGGGAGGCAGAGGCAGGCGGATCTTTGTGAGTTCAAGGCCAGCCTGGTCTACAGAGTGAGTTCCAGGACAGCTGGGGCTACAGAGAGACCCTGTCTAGAAAAGACTTAAAAAAAAAGTGACTATCTCTCTGAGATGTTATTATCACCCAAATTATCTACTCGCTGGTCATTCTAATCATTTTTGAACATATACAAGTTGAACTCAATTTCATTAGTTTTTCATTAATGCCTGATAAATTTTAACCTTTATATTTAACCCATTTTTCCTGCCTGACATGTCTTTGGTGAATATTCTTTCTGTCCTTCAATATACTGCTTTTTCTTGCTCTTTTTTATGTGTACTACTGAGAACCAACCCTTTCTAGTCTGCCTGTTTATAGCATTTATATTTTGTCTTTGCCATTTCAAAGGATACCGAGCTTGAGATATCTATTTTTTTCTGGCAGAGGGATTACCAGGGACTTTTCTTTATCCTTGCCTTTCTTGCCTGTATGTTGACTTCCTTCTCTTAGTATTTTGGGGCTTAGGGGAAAATGTTTTTATCTAAACTTTCCCCAATAATGGACATGCTTGGAAGCACCTTGACTGGTGGCTTGTGTGATTCATGGGGAGTCATTAACATGAAGGCTGGAACCAGACATTCCACTTTCCAAGTGGCTTCTTTCCCTATAAATTTGTCACCTCAAGGTCTAGGCCCTCATTCTCCCTCTCTTCCTCTGCCTCTTATTCCTTCTGACCTTTTATCTCTCCCTCTCAATATGGCATCCTGTCTTTTAGGGACTCTCCAAATCCTTCAAGCTTTGCAAGCATACTAGTCACAGGTTAGTCATACATTGGCTAGGTTTTGATAAATAGGAAATGTCAATTGCCAGACCGGCTAGGAGCTATTCCAAGGACTGTCACAGCATCAATTATATTGCAACTCATTAGGCAAAGAAGTCATAAGTACAATCCAGACTCAGAGAGGTAGAAAATATATTCGTTCCTGCTGGGGGAGGGGGATTTGCCAAATAACATGTGGGATATGGGATATTGTGATAACTATCTTTAGAAAATATACACGTATGTATCTTGTAAAGAGTTCCATATTTCAAAGCCTTATATTGTAAACATCATATAGAAAAACTGGATAAAATAAAGAAACCTTAAAAGAGAAAGATTTGAGAAATCAGGCTATTTATCTTTAGCATTGTGTGATGGATGAAATAAGAATTTGAATTCATAAAAATCTGAATTTGAATCTTACCACACCTGATACAATTTTATAAGCAAGAAAAATTAACTCTCTATATATTAATAAGCAGTTGCTGAGCACTTTTTATAGATTAAGCATTGTGCTGGAAACTAAGGGATACAGGAATGACAAAATTAATTACAGAGATTTTGCGAAGCTCCAAACTGTCATGAACAAATATTTACAATAGAATGAAATCAATGACATAATAAAAATACCATATACCTTAGCGGCTCAAAGAAAGGAGCTGTTACTGTGGTTGGCTCAGGAGCTGTTTCAGAGGTAATGAACCATTGAGCTGGGACAAGAAGAATAAAAGTATAAGTTTGCTATACAGAGTGACATAAACACAGAATAGCATAAGAAACTGTTGAAAATTAAAGATAGAAGGGAAAAATTTAAAAATATCAACATAGTGTTATACAGAGTGACATAAACACAGAATAGCATAAGAAATTATAACTATAGAAAATTAAAGATAGAAAGGAAAATTTAAAAATATCAACATAATGTTAGTAATCTCTGATACAATTTAATCAGCCCCATTGACATAGATATAGATTCTATTAAATAAGGAGGTCTGAAAAATATTGGAAATAATAATGGCTGAATGCTTTCCAAATGAGATAAAATATGAATATATATATGAATTGCAACATATCCCAAGCATTAAAAGCATAAAAGGGCAGTAATTTTGCAAAATCATTGGTAAAGATAAATTCTTAAAAGAAGCAAGTGCACATAAATATATACAAAAATGACACCAGATGGGGCTGGAGAGATAGCCTAGCGGTTAAGAGTGCTGACTGCTCTTGCAGAGGACCCGGGTTCAATCCCCAGCACCCACATGGCGGCTGAAATCCGTCTGTAACTCCAATTCCAGGAGAACTCCAGTTCCAGGGGAATCCGAGACCCTCTTCTGACCGCGGCATTGCACGACACGGGTGCACAAACCTACATGCAGACAGTACATTCATACACATACAAAAATAAATAAAATTAAAAATAAAATGACACCAGATTTCTCCTTAAAAACAGTAAATCTAAGACATCACGAAAAAATATTTAAAAGCACTAAAAATAAAACCTTTATCCTTGCTAATAATAAATAAAAGAAAGTAGTATGCCAATATCGATATATGCAAAGTAAAACTCGGACCAACAAGGATCATTTCAGAATTCAAGACTTTTAGTTCATCAAAAATATATGGCAAGATTGTATGTTGTGAGCTTCAAAAATGCATGATGTAGCAGGCCTGGTATCTCGCTCCTGTTATCCCAGTACGTATGAGGCTAAGGAAAGAGGATTCCAGTGAGTCCAAGGACAGCCTGGACTACAGAATAAGACTCTGTCGCCTCCCTAAAATTATATGGTGAAGGCATATGGTGCACCTTAAAAATGTGCACAATTATAATTGAAGATTCCAATACTGTTCTGTTTATAGAACAAGTAGAAACTCTGAAAGTATGTTGTTATAATATGTACCTCTCAATGGGCTCTAGAATCCATCCACCAATTATTTTCAGACTCTGTAATTACTGTATATGGGTGGAGAGTATGTATCCATACTTTAGAGTAATATAAAATTAATGGAGGAAAATGTGAATTCCTAAGCATAAAAAAAATAAGACTGAGAGAAAGATGCAGGACAGTTATGGCAGAATGCATGATCTGGGGTGGGGTGGGGTGGGGGGTAGGAAAGGGGAATATGCCTGAACTGAATTGAAAAATGATGTCTGAAATACACAAAACATAAATAAAAAAACTGTAAAAAAAACAAACAATAAAAAAGGTCAGTGAAGTTTGAGAAGAAAGATACTACAAATGAAATTGGCCTAAACAATATTTATAGGACACTTCACACAAAAGTATCTGAATAAATATTTATTCAAGTACATATAGAATACCTGTTATAATATACCCGATTCATAAAACAAGCTTGCATAATTTTATAAATAAGAAGTTCATACCAATATGTTCTCTGACAAGAATACAATTGAGTTAGAAATCAATAACAATGATAGCTTTTAAAATCCTCAAATATTGGAAAAACAGACAATAACTCAGGTGTCAAGTAGGAAATTAAAAGAAAAGTTGAAGAAATTACAAACTAGGTAAAACTGATAGTGCAGGTAACCTATGTTTGTACATTATTTACAGAGGAATGTATGTGATGAAATGCTATATTAAAAAAAGTCTCAGATCACTGTTACATTATTATCCTAAGTAACTATAAAGTAAGGAAGGAAAGATAAAAGGAAAAATCAATGAAATATACAAAATTGAGCTGGGCGTGGTGGCACACGCCTTTAATCCTAGCACTTGGGAGGCAGAGGCAGGCTGATCTCTATGAGTTCAAGGTCAGCCTGGTCTACAGAGTGAGTTCCAGGACAGCTGGGATTCAGGGAGACCCTGTCTCCAAAAAAAAAAAAAGGAAATATACAAAATTAAACACAAATCTTATTAATTTGACTAAATCAGTGAAACTGATCAGGCAACACAAGAAGAAGACACAATTAGCTACTATGAGGAATGAGAGAGATAATACCATCATCAACTCCACAGATAGTAAGGAATAATGGAATATTTAAATGCTTTCCATCAATAATGTCAACAACCTAGATGAAATAAACAAGTTCTTTAAAAAAAAAAATCTGAAGTTCCAAAGTTGACTAAAGAAAAAACAAAAACTTGAAAATCCCCTAAATCTATTGAAGAAATTGAATTTGTAGCTGAAAACCTTCCCACAAAGAAAGTTCTGGTCTTGGATAGCTTTTCTGAAAAATCTTAGCAAACAGGAAAGAACAACATAATACTGATTGCAAAAAAAAATATTTCCAGAAATAAAAGGATGAAAAAGGCAGCATACAAAAGAGATAATGTGCACACCTGTTTATCATGACACTGTTTATAATACGAAGATGTGGAATCAGTGTCGGCGCCAGTCAATAGATGAATGGGTGAAGGATATTATATGTAAACAATAGTATTATTCAGCCATGAAGAGTGAGATCTTGTCATTTGCAAGAAAATAGATGGAACTAGAAGACATCTCATTAAGTGATTACAGAAAAGTGCTGTGTGTTCCTTTCATATATGGAAAAAAAAAAAAGCAAAAAGGTGACCTGAAAGCAGAAACATTCTATTAGGGACTGGAAAGGGGGCCAAAGGGAAGCAGGGAGAAGGGAGAATTCTGTGTGGACTTGAATGCAAGGTGTATTTGTGTATGGAAATATCACAGTGAATCCTATTTGTACATTTGTGTTAATTAAAATAAATTAAAATGGGGTAAAGATGAAAAAAGATGAAGGAATCCTTGACAGCTCTACTTACTAGCTAACATTACCCTAAGACCAAAACCAGTTAAAATCATTCCAAGTAAAGGAAACTACAGATCGAAATAACTCATAAGCATTTATACAAAAATGTTTAACGAATTTTAGCAAACCAAACCCAATGATGTACTTAAAAGACATTATGGAATAACTAAGTGGAATTTATTCAAGGATCACAAATTTGTATTACTTTTTTGAAAATAAATTTAAGTAAGTCACCATATTAAGAAACTAAATATGAAAAACTATGTGATTATCTTAGTGCATGCAGACTGCATGCTACAAATTCAATACCAATTCCTGGGGAAAAATAAGCAACTCTAAACATAGCTGCCATAGAAGAGAACACCCACAAACTGCGAAGAGCCATATATGAAAAACCTGACAATTAGCCTGACATGGTGGCGCATGCCTTTAATCCTAGCCCTCAGGAGGCAGAGGCAGGCGGATCTCTGTGAGTTCAAGGCCAGCCTGGTTTATAGAACGAGCTCCAGGGCAGCTGGGACTAAAGGGAGACGCTGTCTCAAAAATACCAAAAAAATCCCCCCTGACAATTAATTATGTTGAATATTGAAAGATTGGATTTTTTCCCTTAAGATAAAGCAGAATGCCCACTCTCAGCCCTTCCTTTCAGCATTATACTGGATACCATAATCAATGTGATGAGATACTAAAAATAAATTAATTAGAAAAATTAGAAAAAGATACTTTATTTCTAGACTAGAGTGCTGTCATTGAAGAAAATCACAAGGTATCTGAAAAAAGTTTGGAAGTCATAAGGTTGGAGGATACAAGGTCAGTATTCAAAAATCAATTGTTGGGCACTAGGCACAAACAAAAGGAAATGGAAAATTTAAAAATAGTATTTCCAATAACAGCAAATAATACAATAAACTTAGGAATAAATTTGACAAATGATGTAGAAGACATGAACACAACATTGCTGGAAGAAATTTTAAAAGACCTAAATAAGTGGAAAGATATATCATGTTTATGGATCAGAAGGCTTTGTATTGCCAAGATATCAGTTCTCCCCAAATTGATTTATAGATTTACAAAAATCTCATTCAAAATCCCAGTAGGCTTGTTTACAAACCTCGATAAGCTGATTCTAAAATTTACAAGGGAATTCAAAGGAACTGTATGTGGCAAAGCAACTAAATTATGAAACAAATAACTAACTGCCTGATTTTAAGATTTATTATAAAGACACAATAATTAAGACAGAATAGTGTTATCATAAAGACAGTTGTACATATCAAAAGAACCAAAGAGAATGTCTAATATAGAAATGTTGATTTTGGACAAAGATGACAAGGCAATTCAGTGAGGAAAATCTTTCTCACCAAATCATGCTGAAACAATAGATTACCATGTGTAAAAAAAAACTGGACTTCAGTATTTTTATAGGATACAATAAACATGAAGGATGAAATCAGAATAGATAATTGAACTAAAATGAAAAGGTAACTCATGGAATAAGATAATATATTTGCAAGTCATGTATCCAGTAAAAAATTTCTATTTAGACCGTGTAAAGAATTCTTATAAAAAATAAGAAGACACAAAGTTTTTAAAATGGACAAAAGATTAGAACAATTTCACAGCAGAAGAAAAACAGATGGCAACTATTTTCACATGAAAAGATGTTCAACATAATTAGTGATTAAAGAAATGAATCCTGAAATATGATATGGAAATTACAATTTGTGTACAGATTATATAATTTTAGTGTAGGTGTGACATATATACACACACATATATGCATATGTTGAAGCAATACAGATTGGAGGGAACAACACCAGCAGAGGAACTGGGACAGGGAACTGACTGAAACAGTAAAGTTCCCCCAAGGACAATAATCTTCTGCTTTAAAAATCTTTGAAAATAATCAGAAAAAGATACAGGGCAGGGTGCATGAACTCAGGTGGGGTGGGGGACATGGAAGACAAGATGAGTTTAGACTGGACTGAGAAAAGATGTGTGAAACACACATAACTTCAATAAAAATGTTTAAAAAAGAAATGCAAATTAAAGCCACAATGAGTTGTGACTACACACCCATTAGACTTCCTTAAATGCAAAAGACTGGCCTCAACAATATTGGGGAGGATGGCAAACAACTGGAACTTTCATTTCTGGTGAAAAAAATGAAAGGTTATAGCCACTTTGGAAAGCAGTCAGTTATTTTCCTTAAACTATTAAATATACATCTGCTTTAAAATCTACGCATTTCTCTCCTATAGATTTACCCCAAAAGAATTTGTTCATACAGTAACTCACAAATGTTTATTGCAGCCTTGATTAAAAGATAGGCCCAACTTTAAATCATCTAAATGGTCATCAACAGGTGAGTGTATAAATATTGTATGTATGCATATTTGTATAATGTAATGTGAATCAACAATTTAAAAGATAACTGTTGATGTACACAAGATATGGATGAGTCTCAAAATAACAATTCAAGTGAAACGAGCTAGACAAAAAAGAGTACATAAAATGATGCAGAGTTTTGAACAAATGGTGGGAGTGTAAGAAAATGAATTGTTCCAGGCCCTGAGAGAGGAAGCAGCTCGGCACCTGGGGAATATGTGAGCACAACACCAGGTGGGCTTCTCACTTCCCTGGGAATGGACTGTTGCCACCAGCCAGTCACACCTGGCCCAGCATGCAGAGCAGCAGGGTGGAGTCACCCAGCCAGCTGTACACCCACCAGGTCCAGAGAAAGAGAGGAAGCAGCATGGCACCTGGGGAATAGGTGAGCACAACTCCAGGCGGGCTCCTCATTGCTCTGGGCATGGCCTGTTGCTTGCCAGCCAACCATACCTAGCCCAGAATGCACAGCAGCAGGGTGGAATCACAGCTGTAGCAATACCCCAGCACAAAGCAGGTGCAGGCTCAGCAGGGAACCAACCTGATTGTTACCTCAGAACTTCTGGAGAACCTCTAGACCAGAAAGGGAAGAGCCAGCTCAACCTCGCAATATATAACCAAAAGTGAAAACTGGAAACCTAACACAACCAGCCCTCCATAGACCAAGGAGAAGACAACGAACATATCTGTAGGAAACAAGCAAATTAAGCTTTCAATGCAGCAAAGAAACATTTGGGATTCGCACCAGAATACAATAAATAAAACAAACCCACATGCCAAAACCACAAATAAAAACATGGGAAAATCACATAATAAATCTCTACCAGATGCTACCAGTCCTATAGAAGAGCCCTACAATGAGATCTCACTGGAAGGAACCCACAACACAGATCTTAGAAGAACAATCGTAGACATAACCAAAGAAATCAAGGAATACAAAGAACAAATCAGAGAACTAAAGGGAGAGAATGAAGAACTCAGGAAGGAACTGGAGGGAGAGAATGACAAACTCTGGAAGGAACTGGAGGGAGAGAATGACAAACTCTGGAAGGAACTAGAAGGAGAGAATGACAAACTCCAGAAGGAACTAGAAGAAAAGAATGACAAACTCCAGAAGGAAATAGAAACACTGAAAAGATCCCATGCTGAAATGAAAAGGGAAACAGTCCAGCAAAACAAGGAGCTACATGAAGAGAATGACACGCTCCAAAAGGAAGTGGAAATACTAAAGAAATCACAGGATGAAATGAAAAAGGAAATGGAACACTCATCCAATCAACAGGCAAGGATGGGAGAAAGCCTCAAAAGCAGATTGGACTAAGCAGAAAATAGAATATCATACCTGGAAGACAGCAAGTAAAAACTAGAAAGCTGAAACAAAGATTATGAAAATTTTAAAAAAACAAAAGAGTGGAACAATTGGGAAATTTGGTACACTATGAAAAGACAAAACCTCCACATCATAGGGATAGAGGAAGGAGAAGAATCCCATAACAATGGTATTGATCAGATCTTCAACAGAATAATAGAAGAAAATTTCCCTAAACTGAAAAGAGACAAACCCATACAAATACAAGAAGCACATAGAACTCCAAATAGGCAAGATCAGAAAAGAAATTCCCCATGCCATATCATAGTTAAAACACTAGACACCCAAAACAAAGATAAGATACTGAAAGCCACAAGAGAAAAACAGCAAGTTACATGTAAAGGAAAACCAATCAGAATTACAGCTGACTTCACAGTGCAAACTATGAAAGCCAGAGGAACATGGATTAATGTATTCCCAGTACTAAATGACTATAGAGGCCAACCCAGATTACTATACCCAGCAAAAATGTCAATTATAGTTGAAGGAGAAAGAAAAATTTTTCATGACATAAACAAGATGAAAGAATATATGTCAAAAAATAAAAACCAACCCTTCAGAAAATACTGGAAGCAATTCAAAGGACAGAGAAGAGGAGCACCTATCCCCAAGCAGCTAGAGAGAGAAATTAATAAAAGTCTAACTGTGAAAAATACAAACCTAGACCAAGAATGCAAATAGAAAATAATGTGAAAGGAGGAAACACACATCTCTCAAAAATAACCTTAAATATTAATGGTATAAACTCCCTAATCAAAATACATACACTGGGAGAATGGATTAGAAAACAGAATCCATCTATATGCTGTCTAAAAGAAACCCATCTCACCCTCAAGGACAGGCACCAACTTCAAGTGAAAGGATGGGAAAAGATATTCCAAGCAAATAGTACCAAAAAGCAAGCAGGAGTTGCCATTCCACTATCAGACAAAATAAACCTCAGAGTAAAACTAATCAGAAAAGACAAATACGGCCATTACATCCTTATAAAAGGAACATTTAATCATGAAGATTTCAAAATCATAAATATACATGCACCAAACACCGGTGCACCGAACTTTATAAACACAATCCTGCAAGCCCTTAAGGCACAGATTTATCCCACTATGCTAATAGTAAGGGATTTCAATATCTCACTGAGTTCTTTGGATAGATCAATTGGACAAAGAATAAACAGAGAGACATCTGAACTGAACAATACATTACTCCAAATGGACCTCACAGACATCTACTAAATATTCTACCCAAACACCAGAGAATATACTTTCTACTCAGCATCCCATGGAACATTCTCCAAAATCGACCACATACTGGGACACAGAAAAAAAACTCAACAAATACAAAAGGATTGAAATAATTTTATGCATTGTGTCAGACCACAGTGCAATAAAGCTCAATATCAACACCAGGATAAGCCCTACTATCTACAAGAACACAGAGACTAAACAACACACTCCTGAATAATGAATGGGTCAAGGAAGAAGTAAAGAAAAAAATAAAAGCATTCCTGGAACTAAATGAAAATGACAACACAATACAACAAAACCTATGGGATACTTTAAAAGCAGTCCTAAGAGGGAAGTTTATAGCTCTGGGTGCCTACATAAAACAAAACAAAACAAAACAGAAAGAGCACAAACAAATTATCTAACACTGCAGCTAAAAACACTTGAGAAACAACAGATGAACTCCAAACCTACCAGATAGGAAGAAATAACAAAAATCAGAGCAGATATCAATGAAATAGAAACAAAGAAAACAATACAAAGAATCAATGAATCCAAAAGTTGGTTCTTTGAAAGGGTAAACAAGATAGACAGATCTCTAGCCTAGTTCACTAAAAGAAAAAAAGAGCAACTCCAAATCAATAGAATTTGTGATGAAAAGGGAAACATCACAACAGAAAAAAAAAAAAAGATCCAGACAATCATACGGGAATACTTCAAAAACCTATACTCCACAAAAATTTAAAAACCTAAGCAAAATGGATGAATTTCTGAAATCCTGGAATTCACAAAAGCTTAAGCAAGAAGAGATTGACAGCTTAAACAGACCCATAATATTTGAGGAAATTGAAAATGTAATAAAAACCCTTCCAACTAAAACAATAACCCAGGCCCAGATGGTTTCACAACAGAATTCTATAAAACGTTTAAAGAGGACTTACAACCATTACTACTCAAACTGTTCAGAAGGATACAAACAGAGGCAAATCTCCCAAATTCCTTCTATGAGGCCAGCATTACCCTAATACCCAAAGCAGGGAAAGATACAACCAAAAAAGAAAACTGTAGGCCCTTCTCATTAATGAACATAGACACAAAAATACTCAACAAAATATTTGCAAACCGCATATAGACCCACAACACAAAACATCATCCGTCATGACTAAGTTGGATTCATACCAGAGAAGCAGGGATGTTTCAACATATGTAAATCAATAAATATCATAAAACACATAAATGGACTGAAAGACAAAAACCCACATGATCATCTCAATTGATGCAGAAAAAGCCTTTGACAAAATCCAGCATCCCTTCATGTTTAATGTTCTAGAGGAAATTGGACTGGAGGGATCATTCCTCAACATAATCAAAGCCATATACAAGAAACCCACAGCCAACATTATTCTAAATGGAGAAAAGTTAGAAGCATTCTCCTTAAAGGCAGGAACCCAGCAAGGCTGCCCCCTATCACCACTCCTCTTCAGTATAGTGCTTGAAACACTTGCTAGGGCAATAAGGCAAGAAAGGGAGATTAAACGAGTACTAATTAGAAAAGAGGAAGTCAAGTTATCCCTTTTTGCAGATGATATGATATTTTACCTAAGAGATGCTAAAAACTCCACCAGAAAATTTCTAGAAGTGATTAAAAGTTTCAGTAAAGTGGTGGGACACAAAATTAACCTGGAGACAACAGCCTTTCTTTACACCAACAAAAAGCAACTGAAGAAGGAATATAAAGAGACCTTCCCTCTCACAATAGCCTCAAAAACAATAAAATATCTAGGAACAAACCTAACCAAAGACAACAAAGATCTCTACAACAAAAATTTTAAACCCCTGAATAAAGAGATTGAAGAAGACATTAGAAGATGGAAAGACCTCTCATGCTCATGGATTGGAAAAATTAATATAGTAAAATGACTATTCTACTCAAAGTAATATACAGATTCAATGGAATTCCAATTAAAATCCCCATGAGTTTCTTCACAGACTTGGAAAAAAAATCCTTAACTTTATATGGAAAAACAAAAGGCCCCAAATAGCCAAAGCAACCCTTAGAGAAAAGAGCAATATAGAGGCAAATCACTATACCAGACTTCAAACTGTATTACAGGGTGTATTAGTCACTTTTCTGTTGCTGTGATAAAACACCATGACCAAGGAACTTATAAAAGGAAGAGTTTATTTGAGCTTACAATTGACGGTTCCAGGGAATTAGAGTCCATTGTGGCGGGAGGCATGGTGGCTGGAGCTGGAGCAGCATGTCGAGGGTCACATCTCACAATGAGCACAGGAAGCCAAGAGAGAGCGGCTGGAGACCACGAGGCTTGTTAAACTCACCAAGCCTGCCCCCAGTGACATACCTCCCCCAGCATGGCCACACCTTCTAAGACCTCCAAAAACAGCGCCACCAACTGGAGACAAACTTCTGAATACTTACAGCCTATGGGGGACACTCATTCAAACCAACACACAGGGCTATAGTCATAAAAACAGCCTTGTACTGCAGAAAAACAGACCTGTAATCCAATGGAACAAAATTAAAGATCCAAACTTGAGTAATATAATTTCAGCCACCTCATATTTGACAAAGGGGCCAAGAAGACTCAGTGGAGGAAAGACAGCATCTTCAGCAAATGGTACTGGCAAAACTGGATCACCACTTGTAGAAGAATAAATTAAACCCATACCTCTAGCCCTGTACAAAAATCAACTCTAAATGGATCAAGGACCTCTAGGTGAAACCCGAAACTCTGAAGGTGATAGAAGAAAACCTACAAGACATAGGGTAGGAAAATGCTTTCTAAATCAGACAGCAGCTGCGCAGAAAATAAGGTCAACAATTGACTAGTGGGACCTCATTACACTCAAAAGCTTCTCAAAAGAAAGAATAATTGAAGTGAAGAGAAAACCCACAGAGTGGGCAGAAGCCTCCACCACTGATACATCTGACAGAGCACTAACTGCCAGAATATATAAACTACTCAAAAAACAAAAAAGTAAAAAAAAAAAAATGATCCCCTCAAGTGGTGGAGTAAAGAGTGGAACAGACACTTCACAGGTGAGGAATTAGAGATGGCTGAGAAACATCTTAAAAAGTGTTTAACTTCGCTAATAATTAAGGAAACGCAAATTAAAACCACTTTAAGATATCATCTCATTCCAATAAGACTGGCTAGAATCAAGAAAACAACTGATACCAAATGCTGGAGAGGTTGTGGCAAAAGGCAAACACTCATCCACTGCTGGTGATAATGTAAACTTGTACAACCACTATGGAAAGCAGTGTGTAAAACCCTTAAAAGACTCAAAAACGAGCCTACCGCCTGACCCAGTCATACCACTCCTGGGTATATACCCACAACACTCATCCTACCGCAAAGATACATGCACAGCCATGTTTACTGCAGCTCTCTTCACAATAGCAAAGAGTTGGAACCAACTCAAGTGCCCCTCAACCAACTAGTGGGTAGAGAAAATGTAGTACATCTACACAATGGAGTTCTATGCAGCAGTAAAGAAAGATGACATCACGAACATTGTAGGTAAATGGATGGAACTAGAAGATATTATGCTAAGTGAGGTAACACAGTCCCAGAAAAACAAATGATGAATGATATCCCTCATTTGTGGATGCTAGCATTAATGACATGATTTTAGTACATGTACGACATATATAAATGCATATGTTGAAAAAATATGAACTGTAGGGAAGGACAACAACAGCCAAAGACATGGGACAGGGAACTGACTGAAGCAGTAGAGTTCTTCCCCCCTCCCAAAAAAAATAATCTTCTGCTTTGAAAAACTTTGAAAGGATTCAGAAAGGTAAACAGGACATGTATGGAAGACTGCATGAACTTGGGAGGGATGGGGGGCAAGGAGAGGGAAATGAGTCTGGATTTAACTGAGAAGTGATGTATGAAATGCACAAAATTTCAATAAAAGATTCAAAAAAAGAAAAATGAACTGTTTCGGTGTCCCTGTGAGCAGCTCCTCGATAATGACCTTGGAGTCACAGGAAAGGAAATTCAGTCATAGCACACTTGGCTATTCAGTGTATATTATTTAAATAATCATAATAGTACAAATGCTGGCCTTTCATCATTAAAAATAGTTATATAATGAATGTAAATGGTATCAGCCGTGATGAAAAAGTACAATTCAAAAGTGGAACTGTTGAAGAAGGGAGGGGAGGGTAAATGGAATAGTTATAGTGTCCATAGACAATGGAAAGTTGAAAGATACAGTTTGTTATGAAGGGAAAGGGATATTTTATTACTTACAGGACAGCCATAAAGTTTCTAAAATAAAAATATAACTATATTAAAGAGAGAGGTTGGCCATGGAGAACAACATAAAGTCAATAGGAAATGTCTGGAGATGAAGAGTTCAAACAGTATATTCTAAAAAGAAAAATTTAACACATGGTGTGTATAAATATGTACTAGAAATTTTTCATTTTTAAAAGTCTGGTGATAAATTTTATTGCTAGTTTTTCAAAATGAAGTAAACCTAATTGAGATAATTTCAAACTCAAAAAGTAAAAAAAGATCAAAATCTAAAAACAAAACAAAACAGTACAAGTTATCTGGATCCACTCATATAAACTTGTATAAATTTAATTAATTTATAGTAACAAAATTCAGATCAAGTGTTTCTTAGAGACAGGATAAGGGGTGCTTGTATACAAAGGGATTAACATAAAGCTTTTGTTGATGATAGATATACCTTATCTTGATTGAGATGACATTTTCATTAAAACGCATATTTTAAATACATTCAATTTATTGTATGCTTTGATAAAGCTGTAATGAAAAGTAAGTTCAGGACTAATCGAATGCTCCTAGTGAGAATGCAAGTCATGGAGTAGAATGATTAAAGCTATATGAGAAGAGAACAGAAGGGGAAGGGGAAGAAGAGATTGACTATAGACCACTGGCTACTTTTTCATTTCTTCTTAATTTTTTTCTTTATTTTGTGCAGTGCTAGGAATGGAGCCCAAGGCCTTGGGTGGGCTATAAAGCACAAGCTTTTAAAAGGTCAAAGATGGGGGAAGGTTTTAATAGTAGATGAATGAGGCAATGGTGTAAAGAACAGATTTATAAAGGAGAGAGAGAGAGAGAGAGAGAGAGAGAGAGAGAGAGAGAGAGAGAAATACATGAAGTCTCAGGTAACAGAACTCCTATAGGGACAAATAGAGATTTAAGAAAGAGAACAGATTTTTTTAAAGTTCTTAGTAGGACAACAGGAAGAAGTCTACAGAAGGTGGTACAGAACAAGATTTAGAGGGTAGAATATAAGAACCACTTCTTTTGGGACTTCAGAAGTATGACGTGAGATCTAGAGAAACTAAAATGATGTTTGTAGAGTTTGAGGATAAGGGCTTGGAGATGGCTTGAAATTCCTTTTGGAAGTGAGAATATAAGTAATTTAGGGGGAGTTTCAAGAGGGTAGACCAAAATGGAATCTTATTTGAGGGAAGTGATGAGAAAACTTAAGTCTAAATGTGGAAAAAAAGGGAGAAAGTGAAGATGAAGGGCATTTGAAGGACTGATGATTGGTGAGAGGGCCCAGATGAAATTGTGGTTCTGTTTGGTAGAGGTACCAAGATTTAAGCTGCTGTTCACTGTCTCCTACAATTCTCATGATGAGATTGGCATAGCTCAGTGCTGAGAGGGAACAAGTTAAAACTAAATGTCTACAGATGTGTTTAGAGGACATGAGATGATAATGCAGCCATTGCTAATTCCAAATGTCCTAAAATCCTGGTTGGATAGGAAGTCAACAGTACTCCTATAAGGAAACTTTTACTTGTACTCCTACATATAACTGCAATAAACTCACTAGTTAACTTTAAAAACGAAATAAAGAGAGAAAATCGGGATTGGAATACTATATCTCTGGACCTGGACCAAGAGCAAATGTCAAGAGACCCAGGCATTGCTGGGAAATTTGGAACTCAGTGAGATATTGGAGGTGAGCCTTTCACAGGTGAAGTCAGGTCCCAGAGATGCCACAGTGGCCAGAGGTTGTTGATGTCCCGAAAAGCTAAAATCAGGGAGATGTGAAGCCAGAGTGTATAGATGGGGTCTCCTCTCCAACCCAGGCTGAGAACAGGACTTGCCTCAAGAAAGTCTGTGAGGTATCCTTAGAGTAAGAAGAGTGACCAAGAGTTTAGGAAATAATTGTCACCCTGGTGGTAAAATAGTGTTTAACAGACTGTCCTATATCTTTAATAATATTTATGCTTTCATATCTTATGGAAAAAGTAATGCTGCTACTAAAAAGATTTGTCTTAATTTCATTAACTGTCAGGTCAACATTTTCAGTGCAGCTAAATTTGTTTTTCTCATGCCCAGTTTTTATTTTTTGATTATTTTTTTTTTTTTGGTCTTTTCGAGATTTCTCTTTTTTCTTGTTTTTTTTTTTTTTTTCTTCTTCTTTTTTTCTTTTCTTTTTTTTTGTTCTTTTCTTTTCGATGACGGGTCTCCCTGTAGCCCCAGCTGGCCTGGAACTCGCTCTGTGAACCCGGTTGGCTTGAACTCACAAAGATCCCGCCTGCCTCTGCTCCCCAAGGCTAGGATTAAAGGCGTGCGCCACCACGCCCGGTTCATGCCAGTTTTTTAAAGAGTTGGGTTTAAGCACAGCTCATCACATTTCTCTGAGAACAAATTAAGATAATGGATTTAAAATGCACAACATGGACCCTGGCATCTAGTAAGTGATCAGTAAATTGAAGCACTGACTATTAATATTGTTGTGCCTCTGATTTATTTGACCAATTAAGTAATGTTATCCTTTTGAAAAATTCCTTCCCTGAGCTAGATTTCTTCCTCTGAAGCTGCAAGGAACAATTTTACTTTTGCAAGTAACAAAGCTTCAAATATCAAAAAGCATTCTACACATCCCTCACTCCACGGCAATATTTTTTACTTCTCCATCTTTCCAGGACACCTGTGTAAAATCACAATAAAATATAGCAAGCTCAGTTATTGGGCATAATGGCAATCATTCATACTCCTTAATCCCTAAAAGCGATGGCAGAGACAATGTGTTGGTTGACTGATTACCAAAACATCAGTGTTAGATTCAGTCTCGATAACCTGGAAAACTTTTTGAGTATAAATTCCTTGAGTACTAGGATCATGTTTTGAAAGTCTCTTGTCTAGGTATGCAAAGGATAAACACCCATTAGTTCTCCTTGAAGTGAAATTGATATCAGCTCCCTGTCTTGCATTAACACAAACACATCTATTATGTGTAAAATTCAATGGGCAAATGCACTAAGTATTTAGTCAGTTAACTTACATTTCTACTAAACAATTATCATTCTAGAACTTCTGTAGCATATTCTGTGCATTTTGTCATCACTCTTTTATCACTTCTCCCCTAAAATGGAATCGAATGACCTTGGCAAGCCAACCCTGAGAGTGGCACTATCCCCTATCACATCATATTTTTAATAAAAATGTGTAGGGCTGTGGGGATAGGCAGCCGTTAAAGGCTGAGGCTAAGAACCGCAAAAAATATTTGTTATTGATTGTATATCTGTGTCTGATGTGTGAGGGTATGTATGCCCTGGCATTCATGCGTGATCAGGGGACAAATTTGTGGAGCTGGTCTTCCCTTCTGTTTGTATATGAGTTGGTGGATTGAACTCAGTTTCCTGGGCTTGCAGAGTAAGCACTTTTACCTGCTAAACCATCTTGCTGGCTTCCATCTATTTTGAACCAAATTCTATGCCATGAATTAACAAAAGAGAGAGGTTTCATGAATGAGTAAGAGTAGTCTATACATTCTTTATTATTCTATATATATATATACAATGGAGAGGACAAGAAATTGAAAGGGACAAAGGAAAAGCAGCTGGGAAATTGGGAGGGAAGGAAATAATGCAAAGATAATAATCATGTATGAAAGTCTCAAATATAAAATAAAATAAATATTAAAAGAGGGAGGGCAGAAAGACTGTAAGGGCAAGGGATGGCAGGCACATACAAGGCAACTGTGTGCTCTGGACACACAATGAATTCACACATATGAACTTACAGACCTTGTGACAGTATGCACAAGACCTATGCAGGACCAAGCCAGACAAAAACCCAGTATGCATAGAGGAGGTGGGCATGAAGACCCAGCCCAAGCTGATGAGTAATTGGCAATTGACAGCTGCTTGGAGAGGAAGAGTTGGTTTTCTGTACTGGTGTGATACCTCGTAGGTTGACCAGACTCCAAACCCACACTCAAGAACATTTGGAGAACAAGATTAGACTCCATCAACCTTTTACAAAAGATACATATCATATTTTTAAAGGACTGAATAATATTTCATTATTTATATGTACTATACCTTCATTATCTGTTGATGGACATCTGGGTTTTTTTTTTTCCAATTTCTGGCTATTATGACAAGACCAACAAAGGACATGGATGAACATGTATTTCAGTAGTGTGTAGAGTTTCATTTTAGTATATGCCTAAGAGTGGTATGGCTACATCAAATAGTAGGTCAATTTCTAAATTTTTGAGGAGTCTCCGCACTGATTTCCAAAGTTGCTTATACCATTTTGCACTGCCACCAACAATGAATAAGAGTAACCCTTTCTTTACATCCTTACCAGCATTTGTCCATTTGTCCTTGTTTATTTTTTTAATCTTGGCCATTCTAAGTGGAGTAAGATGAAACCTCAAAGCGGTTTTAATCTGCATTTCTTAGCCATTGTATTCCATGTTTAAAGAACTAACTCCCCATTCAGCTCCTTGCCCCACTTGTTAATGGTTTTTTTTATGTTTAGTTTTTTTTAATTCTTTGTAAATTCTCAATATTAACCTTCTGTCAGAGGTATAGCTGGCGAAAATTTTTTTCTCATTCTGCAGGTTGTCTCTTCACTCAAATAATGGTGTCCCTTGATGTACAGAAACATTTTCCTTTCATGAGGTCCTACTTGTTATTGTGGGACTTAATAGCTGTGCTATAGAAATCCTGCTCAGAAAGTCCTTTCCTCTGCCAAATCATCCTGAGTAAGGTAATCCAGATTTGGAAAGAGAAAAATACCAGGTCTGCATCCATAGCTGGATGCTAGATGTGAAATCTCAAGATATACATGTTTCAATTTAAAAATCCAGAGAAGTCAGCAATGGCCATGGGGGAAGGCTTCCGGGGAGGGATGGTAGAATGCAGTGACATAAAGGAGGAAGTGGGAACATTAGAATGAGAAGAGTTAAATAAGGTGAGGAATGGGAGGACAGGGCAGAAGAGGGAGTATGGGTATGAACAAATAACACTAAAGGTCTTTAGAAAAAGCCATATGGAAACCTACCACTACAGAACCATCTTAAAGTATATAATATACATAATAAAAAGTGATTAAAAGGAATCACCTTATAATAGGGAGAAATTTAGGAAAAGACTTCCTAAATCAGACAGCAGCTGCACAAGAAATAAGATCGACAATTGACAAATGGGACCTCATTAAACTCAAAAGCTTCTGTACATCAAAGGAAGCAATAAAGGAAGTGAGGAGAAGACCCACAGAGTGGGAGGAAACCTTCACAGCAGATACATCTGACAAAGCATTAATTTCCAGAGTATACAAGCTACTCAAAAAACAAAGAAGAAAGAAAACAAATGAATCACTCAAAAGATGGAGCAAAGATCTGAATAGAGACTTCACAGAGGAGGAATTAGAGATGGCTGAGAAACATCTTAAGAACTGTTCAACATCTCTGATAATTAAGGAAATGCAAATTAAAACCACTTTGAGATATCACCTTACTCCAATAAGACTGGCTAGGATCAGGAACACGAATGTTACCAAATGCTGGAGAGGTTGCGGGGAAAGGGGAACACTCATCCATTGCTGGTGGGAATGTAAACTTGTACAGCCACTATGGAAAGCAGTGTGGAGAACCCTTAGAAGACTCAAAATGAGCCTTCCATTTGACCCAGTCATACCACTCCTGGGTATATACCCACAAGACACAACTTACTGCAAAGATACATGCACAGCTATGTTTATTGCAGCTCTGTTCACAATAGCAAAAAGCTGGAACCAGCCCAGGTGCCCTTCAACTGACGAGTGGATAGAGAAAATGTGGTACATGTATACAATGGAATACTATGCAGCAGTAAAGAGGGACAACATCATGAAATTTGCAGGTAAATGGATGGAGCTGGAAGACATTATGTTAAGTGAAGTAACACAGTCCCAGAAAAACAAACGACAAATGGTGTCCCTCATATGTGGATGCTAGTACCAACAACCCAGATATAAATATTTCTCATGGAGAGGGAGGCATAGTAAAAGAACAACAGAAAGACTGCATCAGAAAATGGGCTGAAATGGAGAATTGGAAAGGGGGGATGGGTGGGAGAGGGACACGGGTGTATATTCGATTAAGGCATATTTAATTGACGTGAGCTCAGCAAGTACCCAAAGCAACATGGGTGAATTTGATGAAATCTATGCCTTGACTCCACCCTATAGTCATGTATAATACAACTATCTTCTGGAGGACTCATAGATCCTCAAATAATAGCAGCGATTGCACCTGCTCTTGGTTACCCATCAGAAGTTGATGTTGCCTGGGGTAGTGGTGCATGCCTTTAATCCCAGCACTCAGGAGGCAGAGACAGGCGGATCTCTGTGAGTTCAAGCCAGCCTGGTCTACATAGCAAGCTCCAGGTGAGCTGGGACTAAAGGGAGACCCTGACTCAAAAAAAGAAGTTAAGACTATTGCTGAAGACAGTACATTCATGAGCTGTAGAACAAACAAGGAGAAATCAAGCTGGTGCTGACTTCAGATTCTCATCTCTACTGGCTGGTGTTATATTGCTGGAAGGTGCCATGCATGCTACTGCAAAGAAAAACATCATCACCCTTACCCAGCTGTGAATTCTGTGAACAACAACAACTGGCCTGAGAAGATATAACCCCTGGTGCAATAATGGAATGGATCTTATGAAAGTAACCAACCACTCTCCAATTGGACTTAGAGACTGCTTCATAGTCCAAAGCCCATACCTGACATCAATAACAGGCTTAGGTACCTGAGGCTAGACAAGTCACAGGGCATAGGGAAGAGCCTAATACCAGGTGTTTTTCTTTTTTTTCATTTTATTTTTTATTTTTTTCAAGGCCATTTTTATTGAAGCTTTGTGCATTTCATACAAAATTTCCAATCAAATCTAGACCTGGCCCCCTTTCTGCCCCCCACCCCCACCCCACCAGAGCTCATGGATTCTGCCAAACATGTTTTTCATCTTTTTTCTCAGTTTCTCTCAAAATTTTTCATGCAGAAGTTTACTGTTTCAAGCAGTTCACTATTTCAGTCAGTCCTTTGACCCAGCTTGTTATTGTTGTTGTTCCTTCTAATATGCATCACTCCAAAATATGCATATATGCATGCCACATATATCATAGGTTTTAGCATCTTCAGCTTATGATTTTTTTCTTTATTAGGATGAGAGATGTCATGTTTGAAGCCTCCTCCTTGGCAAGTCCAAACCACCATCAGTTCTGCCCTTGTGCTCCACACTGAGGTTTTCCCTTCCCATGGTCACAAAATGAGGTCCAGTAAGCACCACATCCTGTCTTGATCTTCTTGTACTAGTCTCCATGATATAGCCTCGGTAATCCAACAATGGCAGTCTATACTCTGAAGAGGCTGAAACCCCAGTAGTAGCTAAGTCTACAAGTGGGATGTCTCAGCAGTCCCCATCTGGCACTGAAAGTTTTGAGGATTCTTGGAGAGACATGAGTGTTCAGTCCATATTGGAAGGTAAAAAAGCTGTGTCTCAAGTCTTTGAAGGATGAGTGGCAGCCACAGGGTAGCTGCACTCTTCAGTAAGACAAGCAAAACAATTGTGCTCTTTCTTTTTTTATTTTTTACTTTTTGTGATTTTTACTAATAACTCAAGTTTTATACCTGAAGTACAATTTCTCAGGCTTTACTATTTATTTATTTATTTATTTATTTATTTATTTATTTATTTATGGTTATACTTTCCTTTTGGATGTTTAAGGCCACACAGTTAGCCCAGATTAACTAACATTTTTGTTTTCTCAAGGTCAGTTGAGAATCTGGTCCTCAAGGGTCATTCAGGGTTTTTTTTGGCGGGGGGAGATGGAGCCCCTGGCTCCTTTTGGCTTTTCATTTACCAGTTCCATCTACTCAAGGACAAAGTCAGGTCTTGCTATATCAGGCTTCCCTTTTTGAAGCATGAGCAGACTTTCCTCTTTATAGACTGGACACTGGCTGAAGTCCCATTAGTGGATCTCCAAGACCTCCCTGAACAGGAAGACTGGTGACTCACATTTGCAGGACATTTCAAAAGATGCCCCCATGCATAGTCCTCTGGGGCTTACTTGACCTCTGAGGGCAAGGAACAAAGTTATCCCTTAAGACCCTCTGCCAAATTGGTATGGGCCTTAAGTATGGTCATTAAGCATCCAGAAAGGCTAAGTTACACCAGCCTGATACTTTTAACTACTGTGTAATATTTTAGAAAAGGTTTGGACAAAAGCTCAAGCAGCCTTGTATAAGAAATACTAAGAAGCATTCCAATAAAATAAATACTGTGGTTAGACATAATGTCATGACAAACTAGTTTTTTTCCTCATTCTTTTGATCTTATATTACTCTAAAATATGCATATATACCCTCCACCCATATACTAAAAATTCCTAACTCTGAAAATAAATGGTAGCTTAGTTCAGTTCTAGAAGCTGTTAAGGGATTCAAAATATAAGAGCACAGTTGTTTTCAGATCATGAGGAATATAACATTAACATTGCTCAGTTTGCCTTACAACTAGGTAATTGGTGCTAGCATACACAGATAAGGGATACCATTCATCGTTTGTTTTTTCTGGAACTGTGTTACTTCACTTAACATATCTTCTACTTCCATCCATTTACCTGCAAATTTCAAGAAGTCATCTTTCTTTACTGCTGCATAGAACTCCATTGTGTAGATGTACCACATTTTCTCTACCCACTCATCAGTTGAGGGGCACTTGGGTTGGTTCCAGCTCTTTGCTAGTGTGAAGAGAGCTGTGCTTCAGGTGGTCCTGGGAATTCCCCGATATAAGCTCTGTGCACTTCTAATGCCAGTTTTTTACTAAACTGTTATAATATTAAATGGACGCCTAATGATTTATTGTTATATCCATAGATTAATGCATTTCTCAAGTCTCACCAGAGGAGTTCCCTTATGCAGCAGATGATACTTAACACAGAAACCCACAACTGGACAATGTGCAGAGAACAAGAGACTATAGAGTGCTTATTCCTGAATAGGACACTTATATCAAACTGCCTCCTAAAGGTGAGGGACAATTGCAGAAGAGGAGGTGGAAATATTTTAAGAGCCAAAGGTAGTGGAAGATCATAAGGAAATAGAGTTTCCCAGACAGGTGGTCAGTTACTCATATGAACTCACAGCAATGGTGAGAACATGTACATGTTCCATGCAAGCTCATACCAGACAAAACTTAAGCCTAGATACTGGGAAATAGGTAAGAAAACCCAATCCAACCTCAGAAGAACTTTTGGCTACTGGGAGGAAGAGAAATAGTCTCTTTCAAAGATGAGATTCTTGGTAGGTTAACCAGGCTCCAGTGGATGGACCCACACTGAAGGACATTTGGAGACACAATTTATACTTTATAGGCTTTATTATATATTTATATAATATTATAATATGTAATATAGAGTATATTAAATTGGGTAGGGAAAAGTCAGAGAAGATGGGGACAGGGGAGGGAATCTAAATACCATGAAATTATATTTTATGAAAATCACAAAAATTCAATAAGAAAAAGACAAGATAGTAAGATAGTGCACTCCATTAATCCCAGCAATTGGAAGCAAAGGGAGGTAGATCTCTGTGAGATCGGAGACAGCCTGGTCTACATAATGTATTCCATGCCAGCTGAGGCTACAAAGAGACTCTGTCTCACAAATTAAAAAAAGAAAATAAGAAAGGACATGAAGATGGGCAGTAGTAATGTGGTGGTGGAAATGGGGGAGGGGGTCTGAATATAATCAAAATGCAGCACATGAAATTCTTTAGTTAATAAAAATATTTAACAGTAAAAAAGAAGAGTGCCCATTTGTGCAATAGCAGCCTGATGGTTTTGTGGGTAATCAACAGCTTTCTGATTGGATTTGAGAGCCACTCCATGGCTAGAAATACATACCTGGTATTGTAAGTCTGATCAAAGGCTTAAGGATAGAGTGGTCACAGGCCCTAGAAGGGAACACATTACTGATGTGATGCTAAATGTGCCTGTAGCCAGTCTTGCTCCTAAACCTGCTGTTTATACTGGTGCTGCTCTCATCCTTGACCAGAGAGGCTTCTTTTTTTTGCAGTGCATGACTGTAAATGTAGAGAATCCTAACTCGTCAAAGTGTGACAAATAAATGATGATGTTGTGCTCATCCCTAAATGGGACATCTGTATCAGTTCCTCACCCTGAATACTCAGAGAACATTGTAGAAGAGAGGGCAGAAAGATTTTAAGAGCTGGGGACTGAGAAACACTATTGTGAAAGCTCCATACTGGACAAAACCTAGCCATTGACATCAAGAACACACAGCAGCTGTGACCAACTGCACCAAACAAGACAGGGCAGTAGTAGGGGGAGAATCTGAGAAGGTGGTCAGTAGAGTGGAAGGAGGATAAGAGGGGGCCATGGGGTGAATATGATTAGAATATATTGCATACATGTATGTAATTACTTATTTTGGTTTTTAGAGACAGGGTTTCCCTATAGCCCCAGCTGGCCTGGAACTCACTGTGTAGACTAGGCTGGCCTCAGTCTCACAGAGATCCTGTATCTGCCTCCTGAGTGCTGGGATTAAAGCTTGCACCATCACACCCAACTATGGAATTATTTTTAAAAATAGAAAAAGAAGAGTCTCTTTCTCTTCCTGAAATGCCCAATAAAATTCCCAAGCCTTCTTCCCCTGGTTGACATAGCTTTGACTCTAATTCTTTAATTATTTTTCTGCACCCTGATTCCATGCCACCCCTCAATTTCAGGAAAAATTTCTCTCTGCCCCAAATGATCCCTCTTTTCCAGCTGTGCCCACTTCCTTCTGCTTCTACTCCTACTCATGAACCATGAGAGTAACATCCGTATTGTGCATCATTTATCTCCCTTTGAGGGCTAGATGCTCTTGAATCGAATTTTGAGTTGCTCCTCTTCAGAATGTAGTTACCTGCCTATAAACTTCTGCCATTACAATGTCTTTAGGAAAAATATTCTTATTGTACACATGTTTCTTATTCTGAAAATAAGGCAAGGCTTTATTTTTGTAATCAAAACCCCCTCGTTGCCACTGAAGTCCTCTTCACTCTTTGGACATCATTCATATGATACTAAGGTAAACACAGAAACTTTCTTTGTAGAATACAAATCATTAATGCCCAAGAGACTTTGTGATGTATAAGTTGGTATTAAAACACAACAATAGAGCCTTTAAATTTGTAATTGTCTGGTTATGTTGACCTCAAGAGTCATAGATTTAATGTAATAACACCCCTTAATTCATAGGACAAAGTCTTCATTATAATGCATTTCCTGTTATTGTATTTCCGTCTTTTGTCTTCACACCCTATATTCATCTTAATATACATAATAAATATCCTTTTAAATAACCACCACATATCTATTTATACATATGATCTTAAATTTTACAGTGTTTTTATATGCAGAGTACACTGTGAGACATTACTTTGTGTTCACTATCTTGTGTTTCAAATATCTATTCATATTAGTGTAGGTATATTACCATATACTGAATGTTTGTGTGTTTGTATCCCCCTTAAATGTAAATGGTGAAGTCATACTGGTTCCTTTTATGGAAGCTTTAATCTAACCAAGCTTTTGGTACTGGAGTATGGGGTATTGTTGTAAGAAATGCCTAAAAATATAGAAGCAGTTCTGGAATTATTATACACAATGAGAAGAGTATGGAAAAGTTTCAAAGTGCATGCTAAAAATATGGACACTGTGAGCAATTTGGATGCAAATGGAAATAATTAACATATATTGAAAGTTGGAGAAAGGCAATCCTTTTATAAAGTAATGAACTTTTAACTGATGTATGTTGTGCTTTGTAGAAGGCATATATGGCATTAGATGCTTAGCGGAAAAGGTTTTCAAGCAAAGTACTGAAAGAGTGATTTGGTTTTTCCAAGCTATTTATAGTAAAATATTAAATAATAGGTATGACTCAAAGGAATCATAACCAAATGGAATGAAAACTTGGAGACTTGGAAATGTCTCAGTCAATCCATAATGCAAAAACAACAAAATCTGTTCTGAATGGAACACTAAGAGTGTGTGTGAACAATCATTCTCACTCTGCTAAGACTGGCTAAGATCAAGAAAACAAAAGGCACCAAATGCTGGAGAGGTTGTGGAGAAAGGGGAACACTCATCCACTGCTGTTGGGAATGTAAACTCTTAAAACCACTATGGAAAGCAGTGTGGAGAACCCTTAAAATTAAAGGTGCACGCCTTTAATCCTAGGACTTGGGAGGCAGAGGCAGGTGGATGTTTGTGAGTTCAAGGCCAGCCTGGTCTACAGAGTGAGTTCCAGGACAGCTGGGACTACAAGGAGACCCTGTCTCGAAAAGACAAAAAAAAAAAAAAATTCAAAATGAGCCTACCACCTGACCCAGCCATGCCACTCCTGGGTATATACCCACAGGACTCATCTTACAGCAAATATTCATGCACATCTATGTTTGTTGCAGCTCTCCTCACAATAGCAAAGAGCTGAAAACAATCCAAATGCCCCTTAACTGACAAGTGAATAACAAAAATGTGGTACATCTACACAATGGTGTCCTAGGCAGTGGTAAAGAAAGATGACATCATGAACTTTGCAGGTAAATGGATGGAACTCAAAGCCATTATGCTAAGTGAAGTAACAGAGCCCCCCCCCCCAAAAAAAAACCAAACAGGGAATGGTTTCCCTCATTTGTGGATGCTAGCACCAAATCCCTCAGTTGAAAGGCAAGCTGAACAATGTTATTTTTTTTCTTTTTATCTTAAAGCAACTATGCTGTTATAATGTGAATCTCTTAATAGGCCCTAGAATTAACTTACCACTTATTTTAAGACATTGTAATTGCCGTATATGGGTGGAAGGTATGTATTCATATTTTAGAGGAATATAAAATTAAAGGGAAAAATGTGAATTCCTAAACATAAAAAAGAAATTATAAAATATTTTGCAAACATGTCCTCTAACAAAAGAGGGATTATAAATTGTTTTATGACGAGGAGACATATTTTGTCACTTTATTCTATGCCTTTTATTAATGTATGCAAAATGAAAATGGAAAAACAAACAAAAAAGAGATCATGAGTGTGACTCATGGGGTTAGTCAACCATGTCACCAGAAACGAGTAATAGAGATTGGGTTACACCAGCAGAGATCCTACCATTTTTAATTAAAGACTTCCTGAATTTTACAGGATGGGAAAATAAGGCTGTCCCATTGAGATCATGCATGCTTAATTCTTCAAGAAAGGGGAGAATGAACCCAAAATCAATTGAGATATTTTCAGGACTGCCTCTTCCAAAAGGTATAACCATTACCTTAGTTTCATCCATATAAAAGCCCCAAAATCTTGGGGACAGGGGACATGGAGCATTGAGGTCAAAGTTCTCACAAGACAGATCCTTGAAGGCCTGGTTTTCACCAGTAGGAGCACTGGGGGAAAATGACCATCCCAGTAGGTCCAGAGAGCAGAGTTTCAAACTTGGCTGTCTTTAGAATGGGAATGTTTAACTGATACTTGGCCAACCTTGTATGGCCAGCCTTGTATTTTGGCAAGACATAACCATAGAAAGGCTGGTTTCACAGATTCACACTCAAGAGAAATCAGCCTCAGAATACATTATACCCTAAGTACCAATCACATATAATTTAGAGGTGTGAAGGTGATACTTTAAACAAGATTTTGCAGTTTATGGTAGAATGAGCTGAGACTGCTAGCGCTCTCTTTTTGGGCATATGAAGAAAGTATGAATTTGTCAGGTGGTTAGATAAGCTGCTGTGTTCCTCCAAAATTCATTCACTGAAGCTCCAACTCCAATGCTGATATTTAGAGAAATTTTCAAAAGGTATCTTTGGGAGTTATTTAGAATTGGGTGAGGTCATGATGGTAGGGACCTTATAATGGGATTCGTATCTTGATTATAAGAAATGTTAGAGCTTACTGACTTTCTCCCCTCACTCCTGCCCAAGAGTCCAATCATTCTAAAACTTTGATCTTGGATTTCTAAACTCCAAAAGTGTGGAAAAATGAAGTTATGCTGTTTAAGCTACCCAGAATAATGTATTTCATTATGGCAGTCATGGCAAAGCAAGGCACAAATCCAGACTAGATTTCTACCTTTAAATAGTTATTCTAGCATGTGCATATATCACAGCTTACTTATGCAGTACCCTAGGGATAGATATCTAGTTTGCTTTCATTGCTACCACAATGATTCCATTAGCATCATTGTACACGTTCCTTAATGAACTTGTTCCAGACTATAAACTCAGTCATAAGGTTTTTTGCATAATTTTCTGAATCTCCTACAGATTACTCTCCAGATTGTCTCTACCAGTTCACACTCCATCAACCAAGACATAACAATATGATTTCCCATATCATCACCAGCTCATAATATTATCTGACTTTCTAACTTTACTATTGGAACGTGTGTTTGACACTATGTCATAGTTTTTCAAATTTATTAGAATACTATTGTAATTTGGACATCTTTCCGCAGATACAGATTTCTTATTGTGCAAAATGCTGGCTCAAACATTTTTCTCATTTTCCACTAATTTCCCACCGTTTTTGAAGCTATCTGAAATACTCATGCTTTATAAGTTATTAGTAAACCTATAAGCAAAATGGATTGGAAACATATTAACATAAAAATTTAGGAGACTTAGCAGAAAAATAAGACTAAAAGAGTGATAGGAAAATTATGAAAGGAAAATGAAGAATGAAAAAGTTGTCTCCATTTAGTATAGCTCTGAGTATACTGGTAGCCATGAAAAAATGAAAAGATGATTCATTTATTCAACAAATGTTTTGTTGAATCTTTATAGTTTCAAAATTTCTTGGTCTCTTGGCTGAGTCTCAATATAGAAAATAAATATGGTTTTGAGAAAATAATCTAGCTAAATCAAGTCCTGAAAATACAATAATCAGAACACCACTAGAGAAAATATTCTTTGGGGCTGAATCATCTCGCTAGTCACCATATCTACAAAAAGCTTTTCAGACATTTATTTTGATTTGAAAAATGTTTTCAAGACATGTTGATTTTTAAGTTTCTCTAAAAAAACTTTTGTTTTAAACAGTGGGAAGCAGAATGCACAAAACAGTTTTAAAAATGTTTTCTCAAAACATTACGCTGCTGAACAGTGTTTAAAGAACCTGGATTTCCAAATATTGGCTCCCAAATGGCTATGAAAAAATGCACTCCTGAAGCAAAGCTGTGGATGTAGTAAAAGTTTGCAAAGAATGAGGAAAAAACGCCTTATAAAGAGAGATTTGGTGCTAGGATCCACAAATGAGGGACATCATACATCGTTTGTTCCTCTGGGACTGTGTTACTTCACTTAACATAACTGCTTCTAGTCCCATCCATTTACCTACAAAGTGTATGATGTCATCTTTACTGCTGCATAGAATTCCATTGTGTAGATGTACCACAAGAAATTTTAGGACTATGAAAATGCTTGTTACGATGTGGATATACATCATGACATATTTGCCCAAGTCCATGGATATAAAACAGAATTTGAATGATTATTAGGTCTTGGTGGAGATTCATTAATTTTAATAAATGTACCACTCTATTGACAGATATTGATTAGGGGCAAGGTGGTGTATGGGAGGCACATGAGAAATTTATTTCCTTCTCAATTTTTCTATGAAGATTTCATAGGGTCCCAGCATGGAGCTCTGGTCACTGGATATTAAGCCTATGGACAAGAAAAGAACAAGTTTGGAGAACTGTGAGTTCTTAGCACAAGGTTCCCTGGGATTGTAATGTGTATCTCCTTTGGAAATGTCAAGAGGTTCATGATGAAGTGGCTCCTTGAGCTTCAGTAGTTACTCAGAAGCTCTGCAGGCTATTCAGCTAGAATAAGTGAGGATTCGCAAGCCCTTGCCCAATCCTGATTGACCTGAACCTCTGAGTCTTTATGAATTCTGGTATTGCAAAGCAGAAAAAAAAAAAAACTCAGAAAATAGCATTGTTACACTGCATCACTGTTCCTGGTTCTCTACACAAGCTATTGCATCCAGTGTTCTCACAAATCCCATCAGGCAGATAATGGTATTACCTGCAGTTTACATATAAGGGAACTGATGCCTAGAGAGATTATGTAACATCCTCAAGGTGGTACAGGAGGCAAATGGGGAAATGAATTAGAACCAAAGTCCAAATGTTCCAAAGCCTGTGCTTTTAATGTCCATTTTATTTAATTGCCTGTATCTTCTCCTCTCAGCTCTGGGATGTGTAATTGATATTATTATATTCATCATACCAATAGTATTTTATATTTGCTTTTTCATTTTTTTTTTACTTCTTATGTGTATGAGTGTACTGCCTCGGTGCTCCCATGTCTTGCAATGTTGTGGAGATCAGAAGAAGTTGTCGGATTCCCCTGGAACTGGAGTTAAAGATGTTTCTTACCCACCATGTGGGTGCTGGGAATCGAACCCAGGTCCTCTGCAAGAGCAGTCAGTGCTCTTAACCGCTGAGCCATCTCTCCAGCCCCACTTTTTCATGTTTATTGAAATTTTGCACTTTTCATACCATATAGTTTGATGGCGTTTAGATCCACTCCCTTCTCCACACCTCCCCCCCACTACTCTTACCCAATTTAATGAACTCTCGTATAAATATATATGCACACACATAGATATGTATACACAAGAGCTCCAAACCTGTAAGACTGTCTCTCTCCCTTCTAGCAGCCATCAGTTGCCAAAAGTTTCTTAGGGTGGGTTGGAATTTCTTCCCCAACTTCCCCATGTCTATGTTGGGATTTTGTCTGGTATGAGCTTGCATAGGACTTGTGCATGCTGTCCCCATTGCTGTGAGTTCATATGAGTCAATGACCAGCTGTCTGGAATATTCACTTTTCTGTGAGTGTAATGCTGGAAATGGAACCCAGCACATAGCAGGCAAGCATTCTACTCCTAAGCTACAACCCTAACCCTAGCATTTTATATCCATATTATCCTTTGATACTCGACACTGTATATCCTTTGTCTCCCTAATTTGGCCATTATCTCTATGAAAGAATGTATTGACTTTTATACTTATACCTTTATGCCCCAACAGTGTGTAACATCCGCAGGAACTTGGAAAGGAAAGGAAGAATATAAAGTATTGATATTTATCTGCAATATTCTGTGTACTGGAGACATGGGGCCTTGTTTCCTTAATTTTCACATCTTTCTAAGTACCCTTGGTATTTCTGTTATAAATCCAAAGAAACTGAAGCTTTAAGAGTTGAAATTACTTGCTCAGAAAGAAATAAAGACAAAAGAATATATTCTATATAATTCTTTTGCATGATGATTGAAATCATATAAAGTTGCTCTGTGATATTGACTGAGCAGGAACATGAAGGAGCCTCCTAGGGTTCGGGCTGTTCTGGTCACTTCTCCAGCAGATGGGTACATGGACATAAGCAATTGGAAATCTTTACTCAGTTGTACCCTTCAAATTTATATATATTTATATATAAGTTTTACTTAAATTAAAAGTCAATGAAATAGCTAAAGCAAATTACTTAGACTTCCATAAATAGTTCATGGTACAGATAAAATCTGAGCCCAAATCCATAAGCTCCAGCACTAGTGCTTCCCAAATTCCAAGGCCTTGTATTGCCACTTATATATTTTTTTAATTTTATTTTTTGATGTGTATGAATGTACTGTCTGCATGTAGGTTGGTGCACCCGTGACATGCAATGCCTCGGAGGTCAGAAGAGGGTGTCGGATTCTCCTGGAACCGGAGTGAAAGATGGTTCTCAGCCGCCATGTGGGTGCTGAGAATCAAACCCAGGTCCTCTGCGAGAGCAGTCGATGCTCTTAACTGATAGGCCATCTCTCCAGCCCCTGTATTGCCACATTTATAGGAAGTAGTTTGATCTTCCTTTAGATCAATGTCTCTATTCATAGATCCTCTAGCTGAATCTCAACTGAGAGGGTTTATTCAATATCCCACCCTTCAGCACTTTCTATACCCCTCACTCAACACACGATCTTTATTTTAATCAAAGGGCCACCTTTTAATCCTCATGATGCCAATAATTCAAGCAGAGGCATCCATCAAGTGGACTTTAGTAATTAAAAGTTGGTGATATTGAAATAATTCTTGTCTACCTTCTAACGATTGCAGAATTTTGTCACCATATATCAGAATCGATAAAAAATAGCTTTGATTTGGTTAATCTGTTGAATATTACTAGTATTTATTGGTCAACTATTCTGCATGAGTCACTGTACTGGATTTGGTAACGATTGCTCAAATGACCCTGTCAGTGTCCCTGAAGAGCTCTCGGTCGCTGAGTGTGGGAGATAGATGTGCACAGGTGTGTTTGCCAGAAAGTGGAATGGTGCCATGCATGTTATGCAGTTGCAAAGTGACACTGGTATCCAGGAAGAGGTATTGAATTCCATGGTGGGAAGATAGAAAATATCAGGGAAGGCTTCTCGGGGGAGGTGCTTTAAAGAAATACATGATAAATGAGATTTGAACTGCATAAAATCCTGAGTCATCTTAGATTTCTCCACTCCATCTTCTTCTCCTACCTGCTATCCAATTAGCCACAAGACTCTTTTCTTTGTGGTTTTTTTTCAGAGATTATATTTTTATTCTCATCATATTAATGAAATAAAGTAGAAAAACTCATTACAATGCAACTGGACTACATACTGTCTGTAGCTTCATAAGTTCTTCTAAGAATTATATGGAATAAGAAAATAGTTTTAAATTATACAAATGGGGTCATTATGACATTTCCAGAGGTGCCTAAAGTTACTTTGATCATATTTGCCTCTCTGCTACCCCTTTCTTATCCCTACTTCTGTCTCCTTTTCGGCATCCTAATATCACCCTTTATTTTTTTTCTTTTTTTCTTTTTTTTTTTAAATTAATTTTTTTATTGATGCTTTGTGCATTTCGTACATCATTTTCCAATTCAGATTAGGCATTTTTCCCTTTCCCTTCCCCACCACCCCCACCCCATCCCAGATCATGTATTCTGCCATAACTGTCTTGCATCTTTCTCTGTTTTTTTTTCCTTTTTTAGCTATAAGTGATAATCCATGAGTACAAGCATCCTTCGTGCAAAACCAATCTACAGGCTGTTGTGTCCAAACCCCCACAGCCCCACCATCCAGTGGGGGGTGACATGTTGTTTGTTCAATCAAGTTGATCAAATGAGTGGCCAGACTACATCGTTGTAGTTTCACCATTCACCCCAATCGGAGCCTTTACATTCTACCATGCCCCCTCTTCCACAGGTTGTTCCCTAGGCTTAGAAAAGGGGCACAGGTAGATGAGAAGTAAAACAGTCCACTCTCTCTGGAGCTGTTGACTTGGACTCTGGTCAATTCTGGCTGTTTCCTTTCATGGGCTGACAGTTTGTCCAGGGGTAACCTTTCGATCCTACTAATGAAGCACAAGCAATTAGATATATAGGTATTTAAGCAGCACTAATAGTTATGGTAGGTTACTTTGGCATAGACACATATGTTTGGATGATATGTTAATCCATGAATTACATTTTCCCCCCTGTTAAATATGACAGGGTCTTACTGTGGCTTATAACATCTCCTAACCTGTAAAGGATGTAAGCTTGTGGCATCAGCCATGGGTTATTCCTCCAAGGAGAGAGCCAATAGCCAATTAGATTTGGGATATACAGGCACATGGCTGCCTCTGCTGCACAGTATTTCCAGGCAGGTGAGGTGTAGCTGGTGCTGACGGTGGAGTCTTGCTTGACTCAGGGAGACCCGTATTTGCTTTATTGGTTTAGTGGCCTTTGGTAACACTCTCTGGCATTCCGTACACTTGCATGTGCGGTCTCAATACATCCCTCCCGTGTTAACATCAGGTCTTCAGCAGCAGGGTCTTATCGCCTCTCCTCCTGCAGGTATCCCAACTTAGGGGCAAGGAGCCCTTACCTTTTGTGGGGCCTTGGATCCCCTGGCCAACATCCCCCTGGTAGAACAATCCATTGCTGATGTCAGAGCTCCTGCATTAATATATTTGCCTAAGTGCATAGCCCAAGGACTTTAGTATTATATTTGGTTCTGAACAGAGTATAATCCTTTTCACAGTTCTTATGTCTATTAGTCAATTAAAGAAGGCAGTTTTACCGGTTTTATAAGAGATTACCTCTATAATAGTTGTCTCCAATTTACAGTTGGAGAATGACCTCATCATCGTCATATTTCTCCTTGTTCTATGGGGGGGAAGGCAAGAAAGTCTCTCATATCAAAACCTTTGTGGCACCTAGAAGGTATAAGTTTCATTAGGACTCATTATAAATAGTTGTTACATGTAGGATCCACAGAAGGGTTCGATGTTTATGGCAATCTGAGGCTTTTCTTCCTTTCAATGTTCAGACAGGTCAACCTTTCAGTTGCCACTTTGTGGTACATCCTACTCAATGCAAAGCTGTATCTTTTCTTTCTCAGCCATTAAGTTGGTGACATTTCGTCCTGTTGGAACAAACATATCTTTTCCCGTAGTTAGTTTTAAAATTTGAATTGCAAGGTTTTTGACGAAAAGGTTTCATGTCTGTCTGTATCACCACCCCCTTTTTTTTAACCCATGAGTCTCCAGAAGACAGTTGTATTATACATAACTATAGGGTGGAATCAAGGCACAGATTTCATCAAATTCACCTATGATTCATCAAATTCACCCATGTTGTTTTGGGTGACTATATATGATTAACTTGGGAAGCAAACTTAAATTTTACATTAAATCATCTTAAAGAGAATGCTACAAGGTGATACTGTACAACAGAGAAATTATAGAGAACATTTGTATGTGCCAATCCCAAAGTTATTGCTCTACAGATTTTGTGTAAAACAAATGTGGACAACAGTGAATTATATCTCCATTTAACTCAGATGCATTACCATTTTTATCAGAGTCTGTAAACCAATGTTGTTTAATATACACATATTTACTTTTACTAAGTCCTAAAACACCATGTATCCTGTAGTTTTCTTTGTGTTTTAAATATAAACTGATATAACCACTTCCATTCACTTCCACAACTACCACTGAGGACCAAGCTGTCATTTGTCACCTGTCGTATTGCACTAGCTCTCTAACTAGATTCTCTCCTACTCTTGCCTCCAGGACTTTCTCCACCAGTGTTCAGAAATCTATTAAAATCATAAATCAATTGTAGTCATTGACCTGCTTAAAAGTCTTCTGTTGGCTTTTCATTTCACTTAGAATAGTATCTCAACTCTTCACCATGGCACCCACAATCCTGCACAGTCTGTTCCCTGCCTTGCCTCCTCCCAAACTCTTCGCTCACATTGGCCTCTTTACTAATCCAGAAACTTTTCACACACATTCCCTGAGTGAAAAGCGTGTACAGTTTTAGCTGCATCTTCTGAGAATGCCTCATTGCTCACTCTGTTCAGGACTAGTCTGTGTTTCACCTTCTGAGAAACCCTCCCTGAAGCAGACAGACAAAATTGTTAACTCCTCCAAATTCTCTACCCCTTTGCTTTGCTTCATTTTCTCCTTGAGTCTTATCACCACTTGATACTTGCTTATGTAAATTCCTATCTATTGATTGGTAAACTAATGTGCCCACTAGATTCAGAGGGTTTTGTCTTTCTTGTTCACTGCTAAATTTCTAAGGCTTAAAATACAGCTTTGTGTAGAGTAGATGACCAATACATAATTGCAAAATATAGAGGGTGAGATGGAGGAAAATTTGTATTCCCAGAGAAAGAATGATTTGTGCATTCATTCAACACAGTGCCAGGTGCTGGGCTCAAGGTATTGCAGGAAAAATACACTCTGTCCTCATGAAAGTGCCTGGCTAATAAACAAGCAATTACAAAGTGTGGGATAGGTACACTGACTAACACTGTGAACTATGGGAGGGCAGGAGCAGACCACCCTACAGTGATTAGCATAGTGACTGGCCTGTGGTATCGATTTGTTCATGTCTCCATCTATCAAACAATTATTGAACACCTCCTTTATGATAAACATGGCACTTGGCACAGAGAAGTATCCAATTAACAAGATGACTCAGTTCCTCCTCTCACATGGCTCACAGTCAAGTAGAGAAGATACATGATCAATGTTGAGACATAGAAAAAATAAAAGTGAAGGATGGTAAATGGAATGGAGCGCGAAATCAGTAGTAAAGAGGCCATGAGAAGAGGCCAGTGCAATAATATCAGCACAGAGGTAAAAGCTGGTCTGGGCCAGAGTGGCTGACGGTACAGAGGAAGGGATTAACCTTGTCCATATCTAGTCAACTGCCATATGGCCACTTTCCCCCAAGTTACACTTAGCTGGCCTGGAGAACCCTATTCTCAGGCCTTGCTTTCTAACTCCCCTCCCACCATCCTACATATTGGTTTCTCCATCAGGAGCCTCCATTAATCCTTCCTGGCATTTCAAGAGGTCTGTGATACTGACATGTTTTGTCACACAACTGAAAATTCCTACTGGAAAGAAAAATGAGGTGTGGCAGCATTTCCCCCACTAGAAGGCATTTCTCCCTATTTGGCAATAAAGTGGAACAGTGATGGAAGGTAAATGAGAGGCAAATAGGAACCAATAGAGATGTGAGAGGTCGAACGCCCATCCCCTGAGCCAGTCAATTGGGCCAAGAGAGCCAGACTGAGAGCTGAGTTTCCAGGGGCCCATTCCATTTTAGCTCACTTGTTTAGACATTACTTTATTTATACCCCTGCCTCATTCCACACTGCCTTCTGATCTGATCTGTTGATCCCCTCTCCTCCCCTTACCCTTTCAAATGAAAGGTCATCAAGATAGATTTCCTTGGGGGCCTAGCCTACACCTGTTCCTTGCACGTGCTCAAATGGGAAAGTGGCCAAGGACTAAATACAACCACTTCTTCATTAGGGAGAAAATTGAGACTCAGAGAAGTTGATGAAACAGCTCAAGGTCACAGAGCTAATAAGTGGATAAATCCTGTTCTAGCCTCAAATGTGGGTTTGCTGACATTCCTGACTTGGGGACATTTTCTTATGGTTGAAATGGCACAAGCTCATTTCCCAGTGGAAACCATTCTTAAATAGAGAATGCCATTTAGTGGGAAAAAATTCCCTGTACAAGTAGTGTGACCATCAGTTTTACAAGAAGCTGGGCTTACATAGGAAAAAGTGTAAGGATGTACACATGACTATGCAGTTGTTTCTTTCAACTCCACATGCATAATCACACAGACATATATACATGTCCTTACCCTTCAGTTGCCCATAAGATGGGACCAAATATCAGTGCAAAAAATAATTGTTTTCGGTTAGAGCAGCAATTTTAAAACCCGATTGCAGTGGTCTGCAGGGCCTCAAAGTGAATGAAAGATGACATCATCATTTGAGCTTCCTCCTGTCCAACTGGAAGCCCCAGCCCTCCCTTGTCGCTGGCATTCAATTTATTGTCACTCTTTGTTACTATGCTTTCTGATACACTTTATCTCTGTCTCTTCCCTATTTCTCTTGCTGTCTTCTTTCTTCTATCTCTACTCTCTCTCTCTCTTTCTTTCTCTCTTCTCTTTTCTTCTCTTCTCTTTCTTCCTCCCTCCCTCTCCAACTAGCCCTCAAAGAGGCTTCTGAGCTGATTGATTAACACTGTCTTGGTTTGGTTCCCAAGGCATCTCATCCCAAGCCTTGGCACGGGATTGACCCTACCTCAAAAACTCAAAAGAATACCAATTCTGCCTTGGTTCACCCATTAACTGTCCAGCAAACCCAAATCTAATCTTAACTGCAATTCCTCCTCTTAGGAGATAGGATCACTCATAACAGCTAGAAAGGATAAGTGCCACCCAGGGTCCAATGAGCAAATGTTCCTGCAGAAGTTTTCCCGCCTCCTAACCCCAATACATCATGCATCATCTGCCTCAGAGCCTGGCCTTCCTTGGAGACAGACTAGGGTGGTCATGAGCAAAAGGTTTGCTGGTCTCATTCCTACAGCATCTGTCATCTAGTCCATCTCACCATCCTTCCTACAGCTTTTTCCCTTACTAGGTGCCATTGCTAGACTTGCTTACCAGTTGTATGAGCTTGTGTTAATGTTTATTTCCCATTTAAACAGTAGGCTCCAAGAGGGCGAAATGTGTGTCTCTTTTTACCTTTATATTCCCAGTGTGTAGTACAGTACTTGGTATAAACTGGGCATATGTATATATTCATCAACAGATGCTCAATAAATGTAAAACTTTGCAGCCTCACTAAGGGAAAAATAACGTAACACATGTAGAACTGTCCAGCACAATACCTGGCACACAGAGGTAAATATCCATGCTGTTCCACATCCTTACCACAGCCTGCAGCTTTAGGTACAGGGGACCAGCTGGAAGTGATTCCCTTCCCAGCTGCCTCCCAGAATGGAAGCCTGTGCCTTCTGGTAGCTTCTCTCAGCAGTCGTTAGCAGGTGGACACTTAGTCTGTAATCCCCATGGCCCTCATCTTCAGCCCCTGCTCAGCCTTTGCTGATAATTAGATGAGTAACGGTGTTTACCGTCTCTGGCTGGGCAGCTGACGGATGGTCGAGGCTGCAGATCATTAACCTTTCTCAGGTTCCCAAATGTTCTCATTAAGGAGCCCCTGTCCTATGTCTTTTTCCAGCCTGGAGCAGAGGGCTACCGGGCTGCCTGGCACAAGGAGTGAATGCTAGGTGGGACGTGACTGCAGCAGTCTGGGGCAGACTTCTCTGTTCTGGCCTCAGGGTTCTTTCTGCTCTCTGCTTCTTTCTGCTCTCTGCTCTTCCCACCTTTACCAATTCCTTTAGAAAGCCACCTCCTTCTGTAGACAAATATATATCCTTGGGAACTTCCCTACCATGAAGAATACATCACCTTTCTTGCTCTTTTATGCTTCACTAGCATGTAAGTATAGATTTGAGATTTAAAGGGCTGCTCTAAAAACTCTCATAACTGCAAGATGCAAGTAATAGAGCCTCTTGGGGGAAGCTTAGCTTTAGGCTTAGGCTTAGCCTGATTCTGGTTCTAATTCTCACTGTGACTTCAGCAAACTACCTGGCCTCACTCTGCCATTTCTCTGTCTCTGGAATAAGCTTCTTTGCTCTGTAATGGCTCTTCCACCTGTTCCCATCTCCGTTTCTAAACAGGATTGGTAACAGATTACTAATATGACAGAAGCCAAGAAATGAATCTCACAGAAGGGGATCTTATTCCAGTCCACCTGTCAATCTAGGCTCTGAGAGAGCTCTTTATGTCCTGGATGCTCCTTGGGATCCCTGGGACTGCCAGAGTCATACATTGTAGTACATGGTGAGAGTGAAGAAATGAATGAATCAAGTTTGCATACCAGGCAAAGGCATCCTGGTTTTGTATCTGAATGAATTGTATGAGTCTGAATGAATTGCCTAACCTTGCTGGACCTTAGCTTCTTTTTATTTTGAATGTACATTTTATTGAATTTCTGTGTATTTCATACAATACATCTTAAACATATTTGGAAACAGAATCTTCCAGGCTTCTGGGACCTTAGTTTCTTTAACTCTAGAATAGGAATAGCAACAAGCACAGTGGCTTGGGATATTACAAAAGACAATGGATAGAAAACTCATAGTTTAGGGCTTGCATTTTCACAAAGGGAGTCGGGACTTGTGCTATTTTATCCTGAAGACAATCTCCTTCTCCCTAAAATTGAAGGGGCAAAATTCTTGCAGAAGTTTTCTCAACCTCTTCCCTCCAGTCAGCCAGCCACAAAAGACTTGAGCTTCTTATCTTAAAGGATACCATTTGGAGGTTCTGTATGGTATATATATATATATATTTTAGTAGGTAAAGAAAGGGATATGGAATGGAGTGACATAACACGTTTTCAGAAAGAAGTTTATCTAAGTAGTCTATTAGAACCCAGAGAGTAGTGATGGGATCCAAACCAAAGAAGTAGACAATACCAAGCTCAGAATCATGGAAAGACTGAAATATGGGGCATAAGAAGAGGAAATCCTCCATGGCTTTCCTGACTTACCAAATCCAATGCATAATGGAGTCTCATCTGCCTCATGAAACAGCTCTTTTAAACTCACATCCATGAGTGAATGTAATCTGTCACCCCTGACCTGCTCCTCTTATCTCATTTTCCCTCATTTTAGTGAATTGCACCACCTGCCACAACCCTCCAAGATACTAGGACCACATCTTTCATGCCTGTAGTCCATAGAAATTCTTCAAACCCAGTATATTCCATATTCAAAGTATATCCAATCCTCACTGTCCTTAATCTTAATGTCAAAGCTTTCTACTTCAAATCACCACAATGTAAGGAGGTGAGAAATTTTCTTTTTAATTTTTTGACAACTTCATATATGTATACAATGTACCGTGATTATATTCACCCCCATTATGCTCTTGTATATCTTCCCTTATGAAATCTGTAATTTTTAAAGGCCCTTGGGTGAGTCCAAGGGTAAGAATTCCAGCTCTTTTTATTAACAAGCATAATGTTTCTGAAGTATAAATCATGTTTTTTTTTAAATATTTTATTTCAGTTTTGTGTGTATGAGTGTATTGCCTGTGTGTGTGAATGTGTGTGTGTGTGTGTGTGTGTGTGTGTGTGTGTGTGTGAGAGAGAGAGAGTGCACCCATGTTGTGCAATGCCCATGGAGGCCAGAAGAGGGTGTTAGATTTCCCTGGAACTGGAGTCACAAATGGTTGTCAACCACCATGTGGGTGGTAGTAGTCGAATCTGAGTCCTGTGTAAGAGCAGCCAGTGCTCTTAACCACTGAGCTATCTCTCCAGCCCCATAAATCATATTCTTACTTTCTCTTCATAAAGCCTTTATTGGATTCTGAACTGGGTGTGGTGGTGCACACTTTAATCTCAGCATGCAGGAGATAGAGGGAGGTGGATCTCTGTTGAGTTCAAGGCCAGCCTGGTCTACAAACTGAGTTCAGGCCAGCTGGGACTGCAGGGAGATCCTGTCTCAAAAATACCAAAAAAGTAAAAAAATAATAAAAGTACATCCTTTATTGGATTCTAATTGCACTTAGAATACACTCAAAGCTCTTTCCTATGGCCTATAACATGGCTTCTTATACTTTTTCTACTTGCAACCCCTTTTCAGCTAAGAAAATTTTACTTGACCTTGTTATATAGGTATACAAAGTAAGTATACGAATAAAATATTTACTGATAATAAATCAGAAAGAAATTCATTTCAAAACAACTCTTTGGCAGACATATAATTTTACCATTGATTAACTTTGAAAGCAAATTTGCATACTAATGGGACAGATGTGCTTGTTTATTTTTACATAGAGTTAAATCTTGGCTGAATATTTGATACTTCAGGACATAGAGCATCTTTAACATTCTTAGTAGTTCAAAAGTGTTGTAATATTACAATCATCAACCGCTTTGCATCAATACATAGTACCAAGTGGTAAAAGTATGTTTAGGGCTATTTCAGAAATTGAAAATTTTGTCCGAATCCTAAGGCAAAATTGATTTAGCAATTTTTTGTGAAACTCAATTTAGCAATTCAAACAGCAATCTTTAAAATCAAGCATTCTATGGGGCTGGAGAGATAGCCTAGCGGTTAAGAGCACCAACTGCTCTTGCAGAGGACCCGGGTTCAATCCCCAGCACCCACATGATGGATAAGAACCATCTGTAACTCCAATTCCAGGAGAACTCCAGTTGCAGGGGAATCCGAGACACTCTTCTGACCCCTGCAGCATTGTACGACACGGGTGCACAAAACCTACAAGCAGACAGTACATTCATACACATACAAAAATAAAAATTAAATTAATTTAAAAAAATCAAGCATTCTAATGAAATATAATCCAAAGATATAGTAATTTGATGCTTTCATGCAAATGAACGATGGTAGGAAAATATTAAAAGCTTTTTCTGTAATTAGACCATTGTTTACGTAAAAGCAGAAAGCTCTCTGTGTGCAGTAAAAATGCTGTAATTCCCAGCAAGTATAATAGTCTCAAATATGAAGGGATGTGTTTTAGGCAGTGTTTAGTGCCATGATAGCAAGCACAGTACAAAGTGCATATGCTGTGTGTTCAGAATCAAAGCTACAGTGAAGACACACATTGCAACAATGCACCATGGGCAATACTGTCAGAAACACCTTGGATTTGTTATGTGTTTGATTTTGAATGTTTGGTCATTATGCCTTCAGAAACTCATTACTGTACCCTAATTTTTCACAGCCCATACATTCAGTTACACAACACCATATGGGATCAGGACTCACAATTTAAGAAACCGTGGCCCTATAAGATCCTTGAAAAGATTATCTCAGTTGATCTTTTTGACATCAACTACATTTTCCACTTCCTTTTTATACTTCTTACCTCCAACACATCCAGCTCATTTCTATCTCATGGACTGACACTCACGTTATTGAGCTCAAAGACCAACTTTATGAGCCTTGCTCCATTCTAAGGAGAGAAGTGCCTTGTGTGTACAAGAAAGAATAGTGAAAATGACAAAAACAACAACAACAAAAGTAAAGACTCCTGGATTTCCCTTGAGTTTTGCTGACTGTTTCATTCAGTGCTTCAACATTCCATTGGGGCTGGTATATACAGTGTTCACACCATCTGTCAATCTTTTGATGGCAAACTATTGTGTAATCCCATGTCTACTAATAATTTTATTCCACACAATCTGGTTAAATCAAGACACAAATTAAAGCCACAGTGAGACACCATCAAACATACACTGAAATGGCTGATTTTTAAAATAGACACCAACAAAGGTATTGGCAATGATTAGGGCAAAGCAGAACTCTCAAACCTACTATGATCTAGCAATTTTATACAAAAGTATGTAGAAAAATGAGTGTGTATGTTTGCCAAAATCATATGAAAAGAATTTGCATGGCATTAATATTATTCATACTAAACTTTGACTAGAAATAATCCCAGTGTCCAGCAACACAGTAGAATGAATACATAATTTGTTACATATTCATACAATGAAATTCTACACTTACAGCAAAAGCAGAAAACAAAAAAGAACTACCAGGACCTCAGTAACATGGATGAGTTTTAGAGAGAACAAATGAGTAAAACAAGGGAGATTTTTAAAAGTACATCAAAGGACAAGCAAACCTGAACAATGCTGATAGAAGACAGAAATGAATTCATTTTCAGAATACCAGAAGTAGAAGAGAAACTGTTAACAATGAAAGTCTGTGGTCCTCACCCAGGTCTATTGAATCAGAATCCATATAAATGGAGGAGCCCAAACATCTCTGCTTTAGCAAGCCCACGATGAATTTTGACTAGTGGTTACTTCTCAAGAGAGTGTTGACTGGGAAAGGGCAAGTCTTGGATGACTCTTGCAATGTCCCACAGCATCTAAAACAATAGATGCTATAACATAAATTGGCATGACAAATTGAAGTACTGGCAAGTTGCTGGTGTGTGCTAACCACACACAGGCCAGCTAAGAGAATTTGATGTCACAGGAGTGAGCCACAGAAGAGGATAGTCTCAACTAGAGCTGATAGTATTTTCCAAGCTGATACTCTCTGTCACAGCCAAGCTACTTCTTTCTCTCCAACCTCCACCACCAAAGCCTAGACAATATCCTCCATCTGCTTTTCCCACACAATAGTTTTTAGGTGTGGGCATTGGTTACTGACCTTTCTGCCTTTGAAACTTTCTGCCCAATTAATAGAACACTCAATTCCTTAATGGACTGAGCAAATCCTGTTCCAAAAGCCATTTCATTTGGCTGTGGCTCTAGGTGGTGTTGGAGGTACACTAAACGGTCTCACTGAGTTTTCCAGAGTCATCATTTTCCTGTACATTCCATCAGTCCACTTACTTTAAGAGCCTGTCAGGAAGAAGATGAAGCACCTGGCTTGGTGCTATGTCCAAGGCTAGCTGCTAGGGTCCATGGCCCTGCTGATACTGACTTGGGTGCTGGCCCAGGAAATTCACAGTACTCAACAAGTTAGCAGCAAATCAGTGTTGACTTCTTGAGTGCCCAGGACCATATGGGGTTCAAATTAGAAGAACTTTAAAGGGCTTCTTGGGTTCTGTCATCTGGAGAAACTGAAGATTATAACCATGCAAGGTAGTGGCTCCCAGTAAGGATGGCAATAAGTATTCTGGCTATATCATCCATGTTTCTCCCAAAAGAAGACCATATGGAAAAGTAAGTGGCAGTTACAGCTGCTATCTCTGCTCAGTTTTTTTCAACAAAAAAATTGTTTCTCAAAACAGTGGATGTGTGATAAGATTATGCTTCCTTGCTGAAAACCCACTTCATTCCCAGAGAAGTAGCTTATATCCATATACTGAAAATGTAAAGATGCCAAGCTCAGGGAACCAAAGGGACAGGTGGTGTGCTACAAAATAGCCTAGTTGTCTCTAGTACTGTATTCAATCAGTGCATGACCCTGAAGTTTATACTGGACGCTCATGGATTTAATTCTTCAGCCAGTGCTATGCCCCATAGTTATCTCTCTTGCTTTGAGAAAGACAGCTTTCCTATATGGAGAACTCTAGTCTGATGAGTGACAAAGAAACCATGTAGAATACCTGGAAAAAATTGCTAGCTATAAAGACAGACATGGATTTATGCTCTTAGCTCCACTACTTCCTAATCCTAATATATTGGTCAGATCATTTCTTTGTGCCCAGTGGCTTCCAACTAGAAAATGGAAATAGCGTGTATCCTGTTCAGAGTTTCACAGATAGAATAATGGCCATAGAGTACTATACACATTGCCAGGTACATAATAAGCACTTGGTAAGTGGTATTCAACATTGTTATTAACTGAATAATCTGGAGTAAGTCCTTCTTCTTCTAAACCGTCAGGTTCCTTATCCTATTTCTAATGGAAAATATCAGCTTTACAAAACTTCTGTGATGATTAAACAAATTTATGCTTATAAAATTACTCCCTTAGAAGTTAGCACATTGTAAGCACCCAATATCCACCTTCTGAATTTGAATCGAGACCAGAAGGAACATCGAAAAGATTAGACAGAGAGGGCTTAAGCCCCTCATTTCCCCCAAACAAGGGTCTCCATATTAAATTAGAAGAGCTGGTAGTTGCACAGCCATCAGCATTGGGTCATTTATCTTAAAGACAAGAAAGTGACCGAGGATTGCTATGAGTAGATTTTATCCAGTAACACAAGTTTGTTCAACATCAGTTCTTGTCCCTTGGATTTTCTACAGTTCTCAGATTCTCTGGGGGACCATGACAACATTTCTGTAGAACTCACCAGAGAGACTTGGAAGAGCACAGTCCACAACACAGCTTGACTACAGCTGGGTATTTGACTCTAAGACATGAACTAAAGCAGATTAATTTCACTACTGCAGGGGGGGATTGGAGAGCATTCACACACCAGTAGAATCCATGGACAGATTCTCAGTAAACATTTAGATAGCAAGAGAAGTGACAGAAATGGATCCTGGTAAGTGCTATGACAGCATAAGAAGGACACAAAAATGTCTTTTGGGGAGGGACAGGAAAAGCTTCCCTGAGGAGAGTACATTTGAACCTGGCTTTTGAAAAGGAGTTGAGCATATGAGAGCAGAGGGAAGAAACGGTGCATACAAAGGAGTGGGGAAATAAAATAATATAGATTGGAATGGGATTCAGTGAGGCTCCAGTTCACCATGTAAGGAGTAAACAGAAGCTGATATAGGGAAAGTACGGTGAGTTTCTTTATAGGACAAAATAAAGAGAGTAGACTTGATCTTTAACAAAAACAAACAGATATAGAGATATTGTACAATGATAGCTCATCTGCCAAGTACATATGAAAGATTCTGGGTTCAATCCCTAGTAATGGGAAAAAATTAAGATAACTTCAGTCTTGAACTATAGCTTAGTAGCAGAGAATTTTCCCAGCATCCATGAGACTGTGTTAGACACACACAAACCAGAGAGGAGGCTGTTGATGGACAAAAACCAATGAGATCTGTAATAGGGCCAAGGGAACATGGAGCCACTAGATCTTGATGTTCATTTGAATTTGGGAGTTGAAGGAAAGTAGAGGGCCTAAAGAGGACTCTGAAGTTTAGAGTTTAAGAAACTGGGTTAGGGGTGGTAACATAAACTGAGGTAGGAAATCCAGGATGAGGAAGTAATAAGTTATGGCAAGTTTGGGTTTGTTTCTTTGGTTTGGTTTTGATATTTGGGATTAAACTCTGGTCTTCAAGAATGCTAGAGTCCAAATAAGGAGGTCTAAATATGATTAAAATGTATGAAACCCACAAAAATTCAGTAAAATATACATTAAAAAAGAATGTAAGGCAAGGACTCTACCACTGATCTACATGCACATTTACTGAGTTATTACAATTTTGAGGCACAGAAAGGATATCTAGATGGAAATGTCAAAAGCTTCTGTTTATTTTCTATATGCCAAGTGTGGCATATTATGCATATTTTTCTAATTTGATCCTTAAAACAATCCTCTGAGGTACTATTACTCCCATTATATGGATGAGGAAATGAAGACCGACTGACAAAGCAAGTCTAGTCTCATTTCAGCCCTCTAGTGTGTGAATGTTATCAACCTGTCAAGAGATAAAGCCTTAAGAACAGTCTACTGCCGAGGTCCTGCCTCCAACCTAGGAGGTACTAATCAGTGCTCCGTAGATGGCCACCCAGAGCCTAAATTGGCGCTGAAGCAATTTCCAAAGGCATTTCCCACGATTCCATTGCAGACGTAATTGTGAGGATTTATCTAAGGAAGCCTACTTCCAACCTGGAACTCTCTAGGCCACTTGGCTATTGACAACAGAGAAAGTCCTCACATGCCCTGTCACCTGACAAATATCTCGAGGCTCTCAAGAGCTTCCACGGCCCTGGTCATTTGCTCTAGGCCTAGGCTCATACCCTGTGACTACAAGGAAAACAGGTGTGGTCAGGCATCATCCATGGAAAAAAACTGCATGCGGGTGTGCAGAGCTTTTAGTATCCAGGAAAGGTGTCAGGGAAGACATTTTTGAACTGTAGTCATTGGGCCTTTTCCCTTTTCCCAGTCTTAGATACCTCTCCATGCATGAGAGAACCTTTCAACGATTATTTCCAGAATGGTCTTTCTCACTTTCATTCTTTGTTTGCCTCCTATCGACCACCTCCATCCTCCAGGGCTTTTCAAAGTCACTCTAAGACCTCTGTGGTTTTAATTAACCAAGTGGTTTGGTGCCATCAGCCCCCTTCCATCAATTTATTAGTCATTTCCTTCTTGGACTCATTAATGAACATACTTAATAACATTGTTTCCGGCCTCAGGTCTCCAGGGCTCTCCCCACCCCTCCCCACAATGCCTGTTTTCTTGCCAGGAACTGCTGGACATTCATCCCCTGACCTCTTTCTTCTGTACCAGCTTGAAATCCATAAATATGAGCTTACTCTCCAGAGTTGGTGAGGAATCTGTGGGTACATGTGTGGGTGTGAAGATGCATATGCATGTGGAGGGGGCAGAAGGAGGATCCTGACAGAAAGATACAGAGAGAGCAACACTGAAAGATGATGAAAACATTGTCGGCAATCTGGGCTTTATCAACTAGCCTTTTAAAAATCACTTGTTTCTGTACAATGTTTATTCTTGCTTCCTTCGCTCAAAGTGTGTTCTTCTCTATGCTCATTGTCCCACTTCTAATTTCAAAACACTAATCATATTCTCATTAATAGAGACAAGTGTCCACCATAGCTCGTTGGGTGTGGTGGCCCATGCCTTAAATCCCAGCACTCAGGAGGCAGAGACAGGAAGATCTCTGGGAGTTCAAGGCCAGCCTGATCTGCATAGTGAGTTCCAGACCAGCTGGGGATACAGGGAGACCCTGTCTCAAAAAGAACAACAACAACAACAACAACAACAACAACAACAACAAAAGACTACTGTAGCTCAAATCCCTAACTGCAAAGATGGGCAAATTGAGGCTGAGAGGTGACTGACTGTGTTCGCCTGGGGTAACCATAAACATCACCCTTTTAACTTCTCCTGTGGAAGATCCCTCTCTACACAGCAATGAGAGATAGTAGGAGAGTGGAGGACAGCCTCAGAAACCTTGATACTTTAGGTTCAAATCTTACCTCTGTAAGTCACTGCTAGTTTCCGGGGCAGTGTAATAAGTCACTACAAACTGGTTAGCTGAAAACAAGGGGAATTTGTTCTCTCACTGGTCAAGGGCTAGATGTAGAAACCAAGAGATGTGCAAGGTGGACTTTTGTAGAGGTTCCATGGGAGAAACCCTCCATCTCTATCTCTCTGAAAACTGTGCAGAGCTTGTCTTACAGACATGTGGTTCTAATCTGTGCCACCATCTTCACACCACACTTAGTATCTCTGTGCATCATAGTCTCCTTTTTTGAGAATTGGGATTTGAGGCCTACCCTAAGGATCACAGGATACTTAACTAAATACATCTGCAAGATTTTCCTTAGTAAGGTCATAGTTTAAGATTCTAGGTCAACCGAATTTAGGTCAAAATAAACTTTAAGGAATGGGATCTGACTTGCTATAATCATGACACCTCTCTGAGCCTCAGTTTCCTCCTCTGTCTAACAAGGATAATATCCCATATGTTTTTATGATGAGGTTCAGATGATGAAGTACATTAATAGACAGTGAAAGTGAATGTGTCTAGCACAGCAATAAGCACAACACCGACATTTGAACTCCTTTCAAGCCCAAGCTCCATGCAGAAGTCTGTCTTTAGTTTTCTTTTCCTTTTCTTTCTGTTTAAACTTTCTCATACACTGAAAATAGTGCCTGACACACAGTAAGGACTGGGTAAATATTTAGGAAACTGACACATAGATGTTTCTGAATCAGACCCTTCTCCACACATTATTCCAAGGGCAGAGCTAGAATTCTTCTAGCCCCTTGGGGAAAACAAGGGAAGCAGAGATTGTTGAAGCATCCAGGATCAGGGTTTACCAATGATACTAATAAATGGCGTGCCCAGGCCACACATAGAGTTCACAGAGACCATAGATGTATTAGTCACTTATCTCTGTGGGTGCACATGCAGCATTTGGGGTGGGAAGAGAGAGGGAGAGCAAGCAGGCAGGCACCAGCTGCTGGTTGACCCGGTCAGTGAGTACCAGCAAGTCTCTAAATACATCTTCCTAAAGGGTTCTGAGGACATTGCTAGCGGGGCTAAAAGAAACAGTCATGAAGTTCCCTATGGTCACTGTCTTCAATTGGATGTTGTCACCCAAAGGATGCCCATACTAGGAAAAGTGCTTGGCAGGGCCTGAGCCAGCTGCCCAGCTGTCTTGTAGGGCTCAGTTACGTTTCACTGCCTCCCCACTGGACAGGGATTTGCTTCTAAAGTTTGGGTGAAAGAAGTTTCTGTGTGTGTGTGTGTGTGTGTGTGTGTGTGTGTGTGTGGGAGAGAGAGAGAGAGAGAGAGAGAGAGAGAGAGAGAGAGAGAGAGAGAGAGAGAGAGAGAGAGAGAGAGAGAGAGAGAGAGGCGGGGGCATATGTGTCACTATGTGGTGTACATATACCAGATTGGAGAGAGCTTGCTCTCCAGGGCAAAAACACGTAATCTAACTCTTCCTCCAAGGCCAAGTCCAGTAAGAGAGCTGAAATCCAAAATTAGCACACTGACCTAAAGCCTGGATACATAAGGGTGTGCATGGCAGGCACCTAGCCAGGGTAGATACTGAGGAGAGGCACCAGGGAACCTCCAACTGGGTCACCCTTAGTGGAAATACAGATTCATGGAGCCATCCCTGTTGTATTTCCCAGGACCATGCACCATGAGATGACAGTACCTGAAATTTGGAGCTCAGTATATTTATTACCTGATTCAGTCATTGGCTAAGACAGAGGCTTAGAAATAGCAAACATTTGCTGAGTACCAGATGCCAGGCACTGTGTTAAATAAACTCTTTACAAACACTGAGTCGCTGGTTTCTCTATTAATTTCTAATAGCGTTCTCCCCTTTCCATTGAAAACCTGAGGCATAATGAGCAGACAGTTTGAAAGTGTTAGAAACCAGAACAGAGCCCATTCCAGTAACCATTAAGCTTTACTGTCCTTAGAATCAGGCTCATCTTGAGGTCAGGGCATAAGGGCCAGGCTCTGGTCAAAGTTAGGACTTTGGTTTTAAGACAAATTTAGGGATCTGTTTAAGTTAGATCCTTTTCTGCCTCGGTTTCCATTTTGATTAATTGTTGCAGGGAGAAAAAAAAAGGATTCTATGTAAGGTTGCGCCGCCTTGTGGTCAGAAAGGTAGCAGCAAGTAAATAGAGGATCCTCCCCCACCCCTTTTTTTTTTCATTCGGAGCACAAGGTTGGGTACAAGGCTCTTGTTGCATCCGTCCTACAGTATTTGCAGTCCCTGGAAGGACGGTTGATAGAAAGCATAGAGTTATCAGACAATGCTGAGAGAAAAGGCCTAAAGAAGCCAAACTGAAGACAAATGTCCGGGCCATCTAATGTGCTTTAAAATTATCGATGCTGAAAGAAAGTTGGGGGAAAGAAAAACTGAGAAAACACAAATGAAGGAAAGTTTGATCAGGAATTCATTAGGTCTCACCTGTTACATTAATAACCATATATTCTTGGAATATATGTTGTGAATACTGATTGCTTTCATTTATGATTTATACCATGGAACCTACTAGGTTCCAGCATGGTATAAATCATTCTTTCTGTTTTAAAACTAAGGAAGATGAATCCCAGAGAATTTAGATTATGTTTACCTCCTGCCTCTTCAGGTTATCTGCTGTATGTCACTGTGTGTGTCACTGTGTATGTCACTGTGTATGCCCTTTAACCTCTTAGGATCTCGGTTTCCTCATCTTCAACTCTGCTAGGTTGCATTCGAATTAAATTCTAATCCTTAACCCACGTAAGTCTTTTAGGACAATACTGGTATACAGTAAATGCTTAATAAATGTTACTCAGCCAGGCCTGGTGGCTCATGCCTTTAATCCTAGCACTTGGGAGGCAGAGGCAGGCAGATCTCTATGAGTTCAAGGCCAGCCTGGTCTACAGACGGAGTTCCAGGACAGCCAGTGTTCCAGGGAGACCCTGTCTCAAAAAGACAGAAAAAAAGAAAAAAGAAATAAATGTTACTCACTTTTGTTTATGTGATAAAGAGTTGCAAGTCTCTCCTCAGCATTCCAGATCACCATCTGTTTCCTCACTATCTCCAACTGAATGTCTCAAAGACACTTGAAACTTGATGCATCCAAAACCTAAACTCGTGATCACACCCATTCCAAACGAGTTGTCTTGCAGTTGTCTTGGTGAGCAATATCAAACAGAAAGCCCATCTCAGAGCTGTCCCTATTCCCACCTCTGGCTCAGTCCCCATATCCAATCCATCCACAAACCCTATGGTAATGATGAAAGTAGTTTATCATCAGTGTTAATAACAGAGTGTGGAGTACAAAATGCTAGTGTCCGCCATGAGACCACTGGCCTCTGAGTTTCAGGTACCTCACCTGTAATATACAGACAATAATGTCATCTATCTGTTTAGATCATCCTGAAGATTAAATGAATTTGTAGTTGTAAATGTTTTAAAACAGTGCTGAGTGGCTAGCAAATCCTTGGTACCTGTTAGGTGTTATTTTCATTAATGTAAGCCTATTTTCCAAGGGTTTGTTTTGGTAGCTGTAGCCTTGGCTTCCTCATTACTGTGCTTGTCCCTCCCTCCATGTGTTTACTTCTGTAAGAAGCAGAATGGCAGGAAATGAATGTGTGAAAAATGCTAGTGGTGAAATCTGGACGGTGAGGCTATAAATGCCCTTAAATCAAACAGAACAGCACAGATGGCTCAGACCCTCATCTATATTCTATATTCCATATTCATTAGGGGGATGTTGGTGCTCACCTGGGACACACACACACACACACACACACACACAACTGGCATTTTGAGAAGACCAAAGCCATACCACATTAAAATGATACTAGAAACATTTGTTTGATTACTAGAACCATATTAGGTGAACCCCTACTATGCGCTAGTCACTAGAATGATAAGTAGGTGAAACCCAGCCCTGCTTTCAAACTCCTCAAAGACTGTGGTGACCTTCACAATCTAGCTTCACAGGCTATGGCTGGAACTCATCATTGGATGTTACTCAACATCAGTTTCCTCACTTATGAAAGGGACAGTAGGAAAATTCCAGCTCAGCTTTGACACCATGGCAGTCATTAAGAAAAACAAAAACCTTGGTTAATCTGGGCTAACTGTGTGTCCTTAAGCATCCAAAAGGAAAGTATAACCAGAAATAAATAATCAGTAAGGTCTGAGAAATCGTACTTCAGATATAAAACTTGAGATCCCTCCAAACCTTCAATGCCAGATGGGGACTACTGAGATATCCAGCTCGTGGAATGAGTGGCTACTGGGATTTCAGCCTCTTCAGAGTGTAAACTGCTGTCACTGGACTACCCATGCTGTGTCATGGAGGCCAGTGCAGGAAGATCAAGACAGTACACATGCTTGCTGGACTTCATTTGGGTGACCATGGCGCTTCCTTGGAGAAAACATGACCTCTTTTAGCGAGTGAGAGAGAGAAAGAGAGAGAGAGAGAGAGAAAGAGAGAGAGAAAATCCTCCAACTCAGGTGATATGTGTATGTATGCATATATTTATATATGTATATATATATATATATATGTATATATAGAGAGAGAGAGAAAGAGAGAGAGAGAGAAGCAATACAAGTTGGAGAAAAAAATGGAATTTCCATGTTAAAGTATCACTATATTTTGATGCAGTTTTGGTATCACAAGTTTCATTTATGTTATTTTGATGCTATGTGTATTATAAACTTCAACTTAAAATTTAAAAAAGAAATATTGTATGAAAAAAGAAAACAAATAGCAAATGTTAATGAGGATGTGGGCCAAATAGAACCCTTCTATACTATTGTTGGGATTGTAAATCAGTCCAGCACTGTGGAAATCAGTACTGAAATGTCAAAAAACACTACAGTACCACTCTTGGGTACTTACCCAAAGGACTCCACATCAGCATATCATGGAGATACTTGCACACCAGTATTTATTGTAGCACTAGACACAAGAGCTAAGTTATGATATCAACCTAGGTGTCCAGTAACAGAAGAACAGATAAACACACAGTTTCTATACAAAATAAAACTTTTTTCAGCCATAAAGAATGCCATCACATGATTTGAAGGAAAATGGATGCAAATGGAGAGAATCTTATTTGGAGAGTTGAGCGATACACAGAAAGACAAATACCGGATGCTGACTCTCATTTGTGATTTCTCAATTTTATATAGTCACATGCAACCATGTATGGATCTATGACATGAAAGAGAAGTAGAAGTATCTAGAGACAAAAAGAGAACTAGCAGGAGGGTAGAGTGGTGAGAGAGGGAGGGAAGAAGTGGAGGGAAATACTTAGCATTCAATGTATACTGGATGAAAATTTTTAAAGAAAAAGTTACTGGCAAGAACAAGCTTAACAACAACAAAAACCCTCCCTTGGCTGCCCCACAAACTACCTGAGGAGAAGATATCAACCCAGATCTGGAGTCACCTAGGCCAAGGGGCAAATTCCAGCCCTGTGACTAAGTAGCTCTGTAACATTTTCTGAAGCTCTCTGAGCCTCTGCCGTTTCACCTGTACAATAGAGTTAATAATAGTCCCTACCTCATCAGATTGTGGAGGAGTAAAAGATCATCCATATAAAGCAGTGAACATGGTACATAGCCCAGAGTCAGATCTCAATTCCCATTCATTATTCTTAGCCCAAGAGTATACAGAAATAGCTTGAGAAGTGACAGAAAAGACCATGAAGACATTCATATTTTCACAACATGGAAGGATGCTCACAAAAGAAAATCTTGTAAGATATGGAGAACCATAAGCCACAGTCTAGATTTATCACAGAATGCCTGGGTCATATCAAGGTTCACAAAGTCAAAAGGTAAGCTAACCTAGGACTTTAAGAAAATGAGAATAAATAGCTGTCTCAAGTGCTCAGTGGATAAAGGTACTTGCTGTCAGACCAAAACACCTGAGTTTGATCCCCAGAACCCACATGATAGAAGGAGAATCAACTGCCCAAAGTTGTGCTCTGTTCTCCATGGCACATGTGCACACTCACACACACTTGCCCATGCCCATAGACACACACACACACACACACACACACACACACACACACAAACACAAACACAGAGTAAATAAATAAATAAGCAGAAAATGAAATTAGAGACCAGGAAGAGCTGAATCTTCAAGTCTTTCTGGCAAGTGACTGATTGATTGACTAATTTATTGATCAATCGATTGATTGATTGGAGAGAGGGTGTTATTTATCCCAGACTACCTTCGAACTTGTTGTGAGCTGAAAATAACCTTGAAATTCTGATCCATCTGGACCCACCTCCTGAAGACTGAGATTCCAAGTTTGTGTCACAATGTGTGTGGTGCTGGGGATCAAATCCACTGTCTATATGCATGCTAGTCAAGTACTCTCCCACGTGGACTGCATCTCTACCCCTAAGACCAGCTTTTTAGAATGGCATATTTGCTCCATGTTAATGTGCTGTTTACAAACACCACCATTAGGGAACAAGTTTTCCTAGGCTGTAGTGTCATAAGCTAGATACTGAAATTTTTAAAATAATTTTATTGATGTTTTGTGCATTTCACACATAATTTTTCCATTCAATTCAGACATACAGCCTTTTCCCTGCTCTCCACCCCATCCCAGTTCGTGCATTCTGTGATACATGTCCTACATCTTTCTCTCAGTCTTTTTAAAGTTTTTCTCTGCAGAGGTTTATTGTTTTTGACAGAATTTAATTGTATCAATCAGTTCTTTGACCCAGTACTTATGTTGTTCTTGCCCCCCACTTGTATTGTTCCAAAATATGCCTATATAAAAGTTACATATGTACCAGAATTATGTCCTTCAGAAATAAACTGTATGTTAATTTTGAAATATGTTGAAGAATTCACATTTTTTCTCTTTAATTTTATATGACTCTAAGATATGAATACATACCTTTCACCCATATACCGTAATTACAATGTCCTTAAATAAGTGGTAAGTTAATTCTAGGGTCCATTATAACAGCACAGTTGCTTTCAGATAAAAGAAATATAACAATAACAATGTTCAGCTTGCCTTTCAACTGGGGATTTGGTGCTAGCATCCACAAATGAGAGAAACCATTCCCCATTTGTTTTTCTTGGGGGGGGGGGCTGTGTTACTTCACTTAGCATAATGGCTTCGAGTTCCATCCATTTACCTGCAAAGTTCATGATGTCGTCTTTCTTTACCTCTGCATAGGACTCCATTGTGTAGATGTACCACATTTTCTCTATCTGCTCATCAGTTGAGGGGCATTTGGGTTGGTTCCAGCCCTTTGCTAATGTGAAGAGAACTGCAATAAACATCGATGTGCATGTATCCTTTTGAAAGGATGAATCTTGTGGGTATATACCCAGGAGTGGTATGGGTCGGTCAGGTGGTAGGCTCATTTTGAGTCTTTTAAGGGTTCTCCCCACTGCTTTCCGTAGTGGTTGTACAAGTTTACATTCCCACCAGCAGTGGAAGAGTGTTCTGCTTTCCCCACAACCTCTCCAGCATTTAGTGTCTTTTGTTTTCTTGATCTTAGAGAATTTTAATGGACTGAAATGATATCTGAAAGTGGTTTTAATTTTCATTTCCTTAATTATGAATGACATTGAACACTTTTTAAGATGTTTCGCAGCCATCTTTACTTCCTCACTGGTGAAGTCTCTGTTCAGCTTTTTACTCCATCATTTGAGTAGGTCATTTGTTTTCTTCTTTGTTTTTTGAATAGTCTATATATATTCTGGATGTTAATGTTCTGTTAGATGTATCACCCAGTCTGTGGGTTTTCTATTCACTTCCTTGATTGTTTCTTTTGCTGTACAGAAGCTTTGGAGTTTGATAAGGTCCCACTTGTCAGCTGTTGATCTTATTTCCTACACAGCTGCTGTTTAATTTAGAAATTCTTTTCCTATGCCTATGTCTTGTAGGTTGCTACCAACAATTTCTTTTATCACCTTCAAATTTCGGATTCCACATTGAGGTATTTGATCCACTTGGATTTGATTTTTGTACAGTGTGAGAAGTACAGGTTTAATTTTGTTTTTCTAAAAATGGTGATCAAGTTTTGCCAGCACCATTTGCTAAAGACACTATCTTTACTCCATTGAGGTTTTTTGGTCCCTTTGTCAAATATGAGGTGGCTGGAATTGTGTGAGCTCAAGTTTGGATCTTCAATTTTGTTCCATTGGTCAACAGATCTGTTTTTGTGCCAGTACCAGGCTATCTTTATGACTATAGCCCTGTAATATAGCTCGAAGTCTGGTAAGGTGATCCCCACTATACTGCATTTTTTGCACAGGGTTGTTTTAGCTATTTGGGGTCTTTTGTTTTTCCATGTGAATTTAAGGATTTTTTTTCCAAGTCTGTGGAGAAACTCATGGGGATTTTAATTGGGATTGCATTGACTTTGTATATTAATTTGGGTAGAATGGACATTTTTATGATATTAATTTTTCCAATCCATGATATTGGGAGGATTTTCCATCTTTTGATGTCATCTTCAATCTCAAATCTTCAACAAATTTTTGTTGTAGAGATCTTTGGTGTCTTTGGTTAGATTTGTTTCCAGGTATTTTTTGAGGCTATTGTGAGAGGGAGGGACATATTTTTTTTCTTCTATTACTATTTTTTCATTTTTAAACAATAAGTAATAATTTATGAGTACAAACATCCTTCATGTAAAACCAACATGCAAGCAGTTGTGCCCAAACCCACACAGCCCAAGGGTCCCACCATCCAGCTGGGGGGCTTGTATGTTCAATCAAGTTGATCGAATAAGTGTCCAGTCTATATTGCTGTAGTTTCGCCATTCACTCCAATCGCAGCCCTTACATTCTACCATGACCCCTCTTCTGCAGATTGTTCCCTAGTCTTAGAAAAGGTGCACACACGGGTGGACAAGAAGCAAAACAGTCTACTTTCTCTGGAGATGTCGTTTTGGATTCTGGTCAATTCTGGCTGTTTCCTTTCATGGGCTGACAGTTTGTTCAGGAATAACCTTTCAATCCTACTAACGAGACACAGGCAATTAGATATATAGGTATTTAAACAGTACTGTATGGTAGGTTACTTTGGTATAGACACAGATATTTGGATGGTATGTTAATCTATGAATTACATTTTTTTGTAAAATATGACAGGGTCTTACTGTGGCTTATAAAATATCCTAAGGATGTAAGCTTGTGGCATCAGCCATGGGTTATTTCTCCAATGAGAGAGCTAATAACCAATTAGATTTGGGATATACGGGCATACGGCTGCCACTTCTGCACAGTATTTCCAGGCAGGTGAAGTGTAGCTGGTGCCAATGGAGGAGTCTTGCTTGACTCAAGGAGACCTATATTTGCTTTATTGGTTTAGTGGCCTTTGGTAACACTCTCTGGTATTCCAGAGACCAACTGTGCACTTGCAAGTGCAGTCTCAATACATCTTTCCCATGCTTACATCAGGTCTTCGACAGGAGGGCCTTATCACCTCTCTTCTTGCAGGTATCCCAGTTTATAGGCAAGAAGCCTTTACTTTTTTTTGGGGGGGGGTGCTTGGATCCCCTGGCCAACATCTCCTTGGTAGAATAATCCATTGCTGATATAAGAGCTCTCCTGTATTAATAGATTTTGCTTAAGTGCATAGCTTAAGGAGACTTTAGTATCATATTTGGTTCTGAATAGAGAATAATCCTTTTCACAGTTCCTATGTCTATTAGTCGATTAAAGTAGGCAATTTTACCGGTTTTATAAGAGATTACCTCTATGTCAGTTGGCTCCAATTTACAGTTAGAGAATGAACTCATCATCATATTCCTCCTTGTTCTATGAAGGTGAGGTAAGAAAATCTCTCATATTAAAACTTTGCGGCACCTAGAATGTAAGTTTCATTAGGAATCATTATAAATAGTTGTTACAAGTAGGATCCACAGAGGGGTTTGATGCCTGTAGCAGTCTGAGGATTTTCTTCCTTTCAAAGTTCAGATGGGCCAACCTTTCTGCTGGCACTTCCTGGTGCATCCTACACAATACAAAGCTGTGTCTTTTCTTTCTCAGCCATTAAGTTGGTGACGTTTTGACCTGTGGGAACATACAAATATTTTCCCGTAGTTAGTTTTAAGATTTGAATTACAAAGTTTTTGACAAAAAGGTTTCATATATATCTGTATCCCCTCCTTTTTATTTTAGGTTTTTGTTTTATGACCCTTGAGTCTCAAAAAGGCATTCGTAGTACACGTACCTACAGGCAGGAATCAAGGCGCAGTTTTCATCAAATTCACCCAAGCTGTTTTGGGGGACTGTATGTCGTTAACTTGGGAAGCAAACTTAATTTCTTAAGTTAAAACATCCTACAGGTAAAAGAGAATGCTACAAGATGATACTGTACAACAGAAAAATTATAGAGAACATTTGTATGTGCAAATCCCAAAGTTATTGTTATACGGATTTTAAGTAAAACAAATGTGGATGACAACAATTCTCTATATAAAAATCGCGTTCAAACTACCCACTATTCCAGTCTAGCTAAGGTGAATATACCAGTGTATCAGGAACCTTTTAAACCAATGTTTTTTAATATACACTTATTTACCTTTACTAAGTCCCAAAACACCATGTAACCTGAAAACAGAGTCTGGGCAAAATTGGATTCTTATTGAACTCACATCAATTAAAAATACACCATTAATCAACATATAGACCGTGTCCCTTTTCTCCCACCCCTCCCTACCCCTCCGATTTTACCATTTCAGACAGTTTTCTAATGCAGATTTCTGTTGTTGTTCTTTTTAATATGCACCCTCTCCAGAAGAAATATTTGCAACTGGATTATTGGCACTAACATCCGCACGAAATGGGAGTGATAACATTGGTCAGTTATTGTTTTTACTTGGGGACTGTGTTACTTCACTTCAATATAATATCTTCTAGCTCCATCCAGTTTCATGCATGTTGTCCTTCTTTAACGCTGCATAGGAACTCCATTGTGTAGATGTACCACATTTTTCTATATCCACTCATCAGTTGAGGGGCATTTGGGGTTGGTTTCCAGCTTTTATGACTATTTGTTAGAACAGAGCTGCAATAAAATATAGCTGTGCATATGTGTATTCTGCAGTAAATGGTCTTGTGGTATATACCACAGGAGTGGTATGCTGGGTCAAATGGCAAGCTCATTTTGGTCTTTCCAAGGGTTCTTCCACACTGCCTTTTCCATAGGGCTGTACAAGGTTTACATTCCCACCAGCAAATGGATGAGTGTTTTTCCCCTTTCCCCCACACCTTCTCCAGCATATTATATTGTTTTTCTTTAATTTACCCTGGCCAGTCTTATCGGGAGGATATTATATTAGATCTGGTCTTTAATTGCATTTCCCCTTAATGATTAAGTTGAGCAGAAACCAGTTTTAAGTGTCTTAGCATCTCTACTTCCTCCTGTGTGAAGTCTCTATTCATTCTTTGCTCCATCTTTTAGAGTGATTCATTCATTTTCATTTCTTCGTGTTTTAGTAGGCTGTACACTCTAGGAAAATACATGCTTTGTCAGAATGTGATACGTTGCAGTGTCAAAGTTTTCCTCTCACTCTGTGGGATTTTTCTTTCACTTCCTTTATTGTTTCTTTTGGATGTAGAGAAGCTTTTTAATTTAATGAGGTCCCATTTGTCAATGTCAATCTTATTTCTTGTGAAGCTGCTGTCCTAAATTTAGGAAGTCTTTCCTATGCCTATGTGTCATAGTCTGCTGCCAACTTTTAATTCTATCACCACAGAGTTTTGGATTTCATGTTGGGGTCCTTGATACACCTGGAATTGATTTTTGTATAGGGCGAGAAGTAGGGGTTTTAATTTCATTCCTCTACAAAACTGGTGATCCAGTTTGGTTGCAACACCACTTTACTTGAAAATGCTGCTCTTATCTCCGTCCATTGTGTCGTTTGGCCCCCTTTCAAATATGAGGTAGAGATAAATAATAACAATATAGTGTTCAGATATTGTCTACAGATAAATAATATTCATTAGGAATAAAAGGATAAGTATTGTGCCAGGACCAAGCTGTTTATATGACTACAGCCCTGTGGTGTTGTATATGATGCCCCCTGTTTTGCTCTTTTCTTTCAGGGTTGTCGTTGGCTATTGGGGTCTTTTGTTTTTCCAAAGTGAAATTGAGGATTTTTTCCCAAGCCTGTGAATAATCTCTTGGGGATCTTGATTGGGATTGCATTAAATCTGTACATGAATTTGGTAGAATGGACATTTTTACGTATGATTTATTCCCAATCCATGAGCATGGAACGTTTCTCCATCTTCTTGATGTCTTCCTCAATTTCCTTTTTCAGGGTTTAAAATTGTTGTTGTACAGATCTTGATGTCTTTGGTACGTTTGTTCCTAGGGTATTATTGTTTTTGGTATGTAGTGGGGAAGTTCTCCTTGTATTCCTTTTTTTTTTTTTTGTTATTTTTTTTTTTTTTTTACTTTTTTTTTGTTTTATTTTTCTATACTGCCACTTTACTGAAGTACTTAATCGTTTCTCGGAGTTTTCTGGTGGATTTTTTTTGCATCCCTTAGGTGACAATCTTATCATCAGCAAGAAAAGGATAGCTTGATTCTCTTTTCAATTAGAACTCCTTTAATTCCTTTTCTGCCTTATTTGCTCTAGCAAGGGTTTCAAGCACTATATTGAAAAAGTGGATGTACAGGGGCAGCCTTGTTTAGTATTAATGGTTGTAAGTCTTTTTGAAATATTTTCACAGAATTCTGGTGGTGAAACCACCCTGCTTGGGCATTTTTGGTTCGGGAGACTACTATTAATCTTCAATTTCTTCATATCATTGGTCTATTTAGGCTGTCGATATCTCTTGGTTGAGCTTTCGGATGATTCCCAGATTTAGAATATTCATCTATTTCTTCTATATTTTCAAACTTAGTAGAGTATAGGTTTTTTTAGAGAGTTCCAGTTTATGATTGTTCTGATCTTTTCATTGTCTGTTGTATGTTTCCTCTCTTCATCACAGCATTCTATTGATTTGGAGTTGTTCCTCCTTCTTTTGGTTAACTGGGCTGATGTCTGCTCTACTTTTTAATTCTCTCAAAGAATCCAATTTTGTTTCTTCATTGATTTTTTTGTATTGTTTTCTTTTGTTTCTTATTCTCATGATCTCTGCCTGATTTTGTTAATTTCTTCTTGTTGCTGCATTTAGGGTTCATGTTGTGTTTGTCTCTCAAGTATAGTGCAGTGTTAGATCATTCACTTGTTTTCTTTCTGTTTTTTTTTTTTTAATGTAGGCACTTAGAGCTATAAACTTCCCTCTTAGGACTGCTTTTAAAGTCTCCCATTGGTTTTGCTGTGTTATATTATCATTGTCATTCAGTTCCAGGAATGTTTTTATTTCTTTATTTATTTCTTCCTTGACCCATTCATTATTTAGGATAGTGTTGTTTAGTCTCCATGTGCTCTTGTAGGTTGTAGGGTTTATCCTGTTGATATTGAGTTTTATTGCACTGTGGTCTAATAGAATGCATGAGATTATTTCAATCTTTTTGTATTTGTTGAGTTTTTTTCCTGTGTCCCAGTATATGGTCTATTTTGGAGAATGTTCAGTCAGGTGCTGAGTAGAAAGTGTATTCTCTGGTGTTAGGGTGAAATATTCAATAGATGTCTGTGAGGTCCATTTGGTGTATTGTATCATTTAGTTCAGATGTCTCTCTGTTTTTCCTTTGTCCTGTTGATCAGTCTAAAGGACTTAGTAGGGTATTGAAGTCCCCTACTATTAGTGTGTTGTGGTTAATCTGTGCCTTGAGATCCTGAAGAATTGTCTTTATAAAGTTTGGTGCACCAGCGTTTGGTTTGTATATATTCATGACTGTAAGATCTTCATTGTCAATTGTTCCTTAAATAAAGATTTAATGGCCCTCTTTGTCTCTTTTGATTTCTTTTCTTTTGAAGTCTATTTTGTCTGATATTAGAATATCAACACCCGCTTTCTTTTTGGTACCATTTGCTTGGAATATTTTCTTCCATCCCTTCACCTTAAGTTGGTGCCTATCCTTGAAATTGAGATTGGTTTCTTTTAGACAGCATATAGATGGGAATTGTTTCTTAATCCATTCTCCCAGTCTATGCCTTTTGATTGGGAAGTTTAGCCCATTAATATTTAAGTTTATAATTGAAAGATGGATGTTGCTCCCTTTCACCTTATTATCCATTTGGACTTTTAACCTCTGATTCTACTCCTACCATTATGTTTTTATTAGTTTCTTTTCCTGGGTGTTTGAGGATTGTTGCTCCTCTCTTCTGCCCTTTGAATTGTTTCAAGTATTTTATGAAGAGTTGGTTTTCTGGTCATGTATTGTATCATCTTGTTTATGTCATGGAAGATTTTTTTCTCTCCTTCAGCTATAATCGACATTTTTGCTGGGTAAAGTATTCTGGGTTGCCATCCATAGTCCTTTAACACTGGGAATGCTTTGCTCCATGTTCTTCTTGCTTTCATGCACTGAGAAGTCAGTTGTAATTCTGATGGGTTTCCCTTTGTATGTGACTTCTTTTTCTTTTGTAGCCTGCAGAATTTTATCTTTGTTTTGGGCATCTAGCATTTTAACTATGATATGGCGTGGGGAGTTTCTTTTCTGATCTTGTCTATTTGGAGTCCTATGTGCTTCTTGTATTTGTATGGGTTTGTCTATTTTTAGTTTGGAGAAATTTTCATCTATTATTCTGTTGAAGATCTGATCAATACTATTCTCTTGAGATTCTTCTCCTTCCTCTATTCCTATGATGCGGAGGTTTGATATTTTCATAGTGTCCAATATTTCCTGGTTGTTACACTTTTCTGTACTTTTAAATTTTTCATAATCTTTATTTGAGTTTTTTATTTGCTCTATGTTATCTTCCAGATCTGTATTCTTTGTTCGGCGTCTCCATGTTACTTCTGAAGCTTTTTCCTTCTCCTTTTCTTCTTGATTTGGATGGTGGTATCTATTTTGCTTTTTCATTTCATCTCCTGTGTTTTCTTTAGTATTTCTTTCCTTTTTTGAGCTTCTCTATTCCTTCTTTGTGTGCTCCTTATACTTCGATTTGGTGGCTTCTTTTTTCAGTGTTTCCTACTTCCTTTAGAGTATGTTTTTTCTCCCTTAGTAGTTTTCTTTAGATTGTCTTGTCTGTTCCTTTTTAGTTCTTCGTCAATAGTTTTTTGTATTCCCTTCGTAGCGTCTTTTTGAGTTTTTTTCATTCTCCTCCTTAGTTACCTGTGCTTCTTGCTTTGTGTTTCTTTAAATAATCTGATAATCTGAATTATTCTCTAATATCTGTTTCTTGGACGTCATCCTCCAGGGGAATCCCAATTGTTTTAAATCTATCCCCTACACGGGTTGGAGAACTTGGTGCGAGGTTTATTCTGCACTTTTCCCATGTTATCCCTTTCACCTTGTCCCCAGAGCAGGGAGGTTTACTATTTTTTTTTTTTGGCCTGTATTCAGATGCCAATCACAAATGTCTTTTCACTATGTTGAAGGCTTGTTTTGCTTGCTTCCTTCCAATGCTTTTTTTTCCCTCCTTGTTTATGGAGTGTTGATTTTTCTAGGTTTCAGGCTTTCAATTTTGTTTATATATTGGATATTGGAAGTCTAAGCCACTCTTCCTCTCCTGTCTGAGGGTTCTCCAAAAAAAATCCACTTGGATACTCTCTCCTGTCTGGAGCAAGGTCCAGGAAGCACTTCTTATATTACTTCTCCAGTTGCATGTTGTTGGTGTAAAGAAAGGCTACTGATTTTCCTATATTAATTTTGTATTCTGCCACTTTATTGAAACTCTTAATAGTTTCTAGGAGTTTTCTGGTGGAGTTTTAGCATCCCTCAGGTAAACTATCATATCATCTGCAAAAAGGGAGAGTTTGACTTCCTCTTTTCCAATTAGTACTCCTTTAATTTCTCTTTCATGCTTTATTTCCCTAGCAACCATTTCTAACACTATATTGAAGAGGGGTAGCGATAGGGGGCAGCCTTGCCTGGTTCCCCCCTTTAAGGGGAATGCTTCTGATTTTTCTCCATTTAGGATGATGTTGGCTGTGTGTTTCTTGTATATGGTTTTGATTATATTGAAGAATATTCCCTTCAGTTCAATTCCCTCTAGAACTTTAAACATGAAGGGATGCTGGATCTTGTCAAAGGCTTTTTCTGCATCAATTGAGATGATCATGTGGTTTTTGTCTTTAAGTCCATTTATGTGATTTATGATATTTATTGTTACATATGTTGAACCATCACTTCATCTCTGGTATGAATCCAACTTGATCATGATGGATGATCTTTTTGATATGGGTCTGTATGTGATTTGCAAGTATTTTGTTGAGAATTTTTGCATCTATGTTCATTAATGAGAAGGGTCTATAGTTTTCTTTTTTGGTTGTGTCTTTGCTTGGTTTTGGTATTAAAGTGATGCTGGCTTCATAGAAGGAATTTGGGACATTTCCCTCTGTTTGTATCATTCTGAATAATTTGAGTACTAATGGTTTAAGACCTCTTGAAATGTTTTTTTATAATTCTGTGAAACCATCTGGGCCTGGGATTTTGGTAGTTGGGAGGTTTTTTATTACATCTTCGATTTCCTCAAATGTTATGCTTCTGTTAAAGCTTCAATGTCTTCTTGGTTTAGCTTTCTTGATTCCTAGGATTTCAGATATTCATCCATTTCTCTTAAATTTTCAAATTTAGTAGAGTATAGGTTTTTTTATGTATTCTCATATGATTGTCTGGATCTTTTCTTTATCTGTTGTGCTGTTTCCCTTTTCATCATGAATTATATTGATTTAAATTTGCTCTTTCTTTCTTTTGGTTAGCTGGGCTAGAGGTCTGTCTATCTCATTTATCTTTTCAAATAACCAGCTTCTGGATTCATTGATATTTTTTGTATTGTTTTCTTTGTTTCCATTTCATTGATTTCTGCTCTGATTTTTGTTATTTCTTCCTGTCTGTTTGGTTTAGGGTTCATTTGTTCTTGTATCTCAAGAGTTTTTAGCTGCAGTGTATGATGGTTTATTTCTTCCATTTCTGTTTTTGTAATGTGTGCACTTAGGGCTATAAAGTTCCATCTTAGGTCTGCTTTTAAAGTATCCCACAAGTTTTATTGTGTTGTGTGGTCTTTTCCTTAGTTCCATGAATACTTTTATTTTGTTCTTTATTTCTTCCCAGACCTATTCATTATTCAGAATTGTGTTGTTTAGTCTCCATGTGTTCTTATAGATAGTCGGGTTATTCTGGTGTTAATCTTGAGCTTTATTGCTCTGTGGTCTGATAGAATGCATGAAATAATTTCAATCCTTTTTTTACTTACTAAGATTTCTTTTGTGCCCCAGGATGTGGTCGATTTTGGAGAATTTTCCGTTGGGCACTGAGTAGAAAGTGTATTCTCTGATGTTTGGGTAGAGTATTCTGTAGATGTCTGTGAGATACATTTGTTGTATTGTATTGTTTGCTTCCAATGTCTCTCTGTTTATTTTTGGTCCAGTTGATCTATCCAAGGGGCTCAGTATTTGAAGTCTCCCACTATTAGTGTGCTGGGATTAATCTGTGTCTTGATGTCCTGTAGAATTGTTTATAAAGTTCAGTGCACCAGAGTTTGGTGCATAAACATTTAGGATTATGAAGTTTTCCTGGTTAAATATTCCTTTTATAAGGATGTAATGGCCCTCTTTATCTCTTCTGATTAACTTTACTCTGAGGTCTATTTTGTCTGATATTAGAATAGCAACTCCTGCTTGCTTTTTAGTACCATTTACTTGGAATACTTTTTCCATCTTTTCACTTTAAGTTGGTGTCTGTCCTTGAGGATGGGTTTCTTGTACACAACATATAGATGGGCTCCAATTCCTAATCCATTCTCCCATTCTATATCTTTTGATTTGGGGATTTTAGACCATTAATATTTAAGGTTATTATTGAGATATGTGTGTTTTTTCCTTTCACCTTATTTTTTGCTTGCATTCTTGGTCTAGGTTTGTATTTACACTGTTATGCTTTTATTAATTTCTTCTTTAATTGCTTGGGAATAGTTGTTCCTTTACTCCGGTCTTTGAATTGCTTTGAGTATTTTCTGAAGTGTTGGGTTTTTAACATGTATTCTTTCATTTTGTTTATGTTGTGATATATTTTTCTTTCTCCTTCAACTATAATTGGCATTTTTGCTGGGTATACTAATCTGTGTTGGTATCTAAAGTCATTTAGCGCTGGGAATACTTTGGTCCACGTTCTTCTAGCTTTCATAGTTTGCACTGAGAAGTCATCTGTAATTCTGATGGGTTTTCCCTTGTATATAATTTGTTGTTTTTCTCTTGTGGCTTCCAGTATTTTGTCTTTGTTTTGAGGATCTACTGTTTTTTAAGCCATTTTTTTGGACTTTTTGAGACAGGGTGCCCCTGTAGCCCCAGCTGTCCTGGAACTCTCTCTGTAGACCAGGCTGGCCTTGAACTCACAAAGATCTGCCTACCTCTGCCTCCCAAGTGCTAGGATTGAAGGCATGTGCCACCACACCTGGCTTAAGCCATTTTTTTATTGAAGCTCTGTGAATTTCATACAAAATTTCAACTCAAATCTAGACCTGTGCCCCCCTCCCTACCCCCCCTCCCCACCAGAGCTCATGCATTCTGCCAAACATGTTTTTCATCTCTTTCTCAGTCTCTCTCAAAATTCTCAATACAAGAGTTTACTGTTTCGAGCAGAAGTTCACCATTTCAGTCAGTTCTTTGACACAGTCTTTCTGTTGTTGTTGTCGTTTCTTCCAATATGCATCACTCCAAAATATGCACATATGCATGCCACATATATCATAGGTTTTAGCATCTTCACCTTATGATTTTTTTTCTTTATTAAGCTGAAAGATGTCATGTTTGAAGGCTCCAACTTGGCAAGACCAAACCACCATCAGTTCTGCCCTTGTGTTCCATACTGGGGTTTTCCCTTCCCATGGTCACTAAATGAGGTCCAGTAAGCACCACATCCTGTCTTGATCTTCTTGTACTCGTCTCCATGATACAGCCTGGGTAGTCCAACACTGGCAGTCTATACTCTGAAGAGACTGAAACCCCAGTAGTAGCTCAGTCTGAGCATCTAGTGTTTTAACTATGATATGGAATGTGGAATTTCTTTTCTGGTCTTGTCTGTTTGGTGTTCTATGTGCTTCTTGTATTTGTATGGGTTTTTTTTCAGTTTGGGGAAATTTTCTTCTATTATCATGTTGAAGATCTGATCAATACCATTGTCTTGGGATTATTCTCTTTCCTCTATCCCTATGATGTGGAGATTTGGTCTTTTCATAGTATCACACATTTCCTGGTTGTTCTACTCTTGTAGGTTTTTTTTTTAATTTTCATAATCTTTACTTGAGCATCTTAGTTGTTCAGTGTTATCCTTCAGGTCTGATAGTCTTTATTTCTATTTCATCCATTCTGCTTCTGAGGCTTTCTCCCATTCTTTCATGTTGATTGGATGAGTGTTCAATTTCCTTTTTCCTTTCTTCCTGTGTTTTCTTTTGGAGCTTGTCATTCTCTACTTGTAGCTCCTTGCTTCGCTGGTCAGTTTCATTTTTCATTTCAGCCTGGGATCTTTTCACTGTTTCCACTTCCTTCCAGAGTTCAACATTATCTCCCTCTAGTTCTTTTCAAAGTTTGTCATTCTCTTCCTCTAGTTCTTTCTGGAGTTTATCATTCTTTCCTTCTAGATACTTCCTGAGTTTTTCATTCTCTCCCCTTAGTTTTCTGATTTGTTCTTTATATTCTTTGATTTCTTTCAATAAGTCTATGATTGTTCTTCTAAGGTCCATGTCTTGGTTTCCTTCCAGGGAGATCTTATTGTAGGGATCTTCTATAGGACTGGTAGAGTTCAGTGTGGATTTATTATGAGCTTTTCCCATGTTGATTTTTCTTGTGACTTTGGCATGTGGGTTTGTTTTTGTTTGGATTCTGTTGCAAATCTCAAATGTTAGTATGGAGACTGGTTGGTTACTCACTGTGCTTCCTGCCGGTCAATTCCTCTGCATTGCCGTGCAGCCTCGAATCACTAACACTGTGCCCACTGGATCATCTGCATCACAACTCTACCAGCTTACTGTACTGTCTGCACCACAGAAGCTTTGCTCCCATGGCCCATGCACCAGGCCCCTGAGTCTGGCTGGGTGTCTCTGCCCATGCCACTCACCCAGGAGGAGAAGTGTAGTGTACTGCCTGGTCCCTGAGGTCCAGGACACTGGTACTGGCTCCACATGATCTTTTCCATGATACTGAGAATTTTAATAACCGTTTGGTGATTGTACTTATTTGTTGTTTTGCTAATACTGTTGTGGGTTTTTTGTTTGGCCTGTGTGCTTCATAGAGCCAGACTGCTGTGATCCAAATTCCAGCATGCTCCTTACTTGCTTTGTGACATGAGAAAAGTTAGTTGGCTTCTCTAAGATCCCTCATCTTTTGTCAACTCATAATAATATGCTTCAGAAGACACCATCAAGAATAAAGTGAGATAAGTAACATGCAATCACATCTATAAAATCACCTCATCTGATGCCTGATAATCAGGTCTCCAACAGCAGGGCCTTATTGCCTCTCTTCCTGCAGATATCCCAGTTTGGAGGCAAGGAGCCTTTACCTTTTGTGGGGGCTTGGTTCCCCTGGCCAACATCTCCTTGGTAGAATAATCCATTGCTGATGTCAGAGCTCCTGTATTAATATATTTTGCTTAAGTGCATAGCTTAAGGAGACTTTAGTATTATATTTGGTTCTGAATAGAGAATAATCCTTTTCACAGTTCCTATGTCTATTAGTCAATTAAAGAAGGCAGTTTTACCATTCTGTGTATAAGTGAACTACATTTAATTAAGTTGGAGAGCGAGAACGTATCCTCACCTCACATACTTCTCTTTATGTTTGGAAAACTTAAAATGTATTCTCTTAGCAATTTTGAAGTATATAATCCACTATTATCTACAGTGACCATGCTATGCAATCAAACTTGCTTCTCCTGCCTAACTGCACTTTTATACCCTTTGACCTTCATCTCATCCCCTAACTTCACCCCTGGTAACCATCCTCAACTATGTTTCTATGCATTTGTTGGCTTTCTTTATAGATTTCACATATAGTGCAAAAGCATGTCGTATTTGTCTTTATGTGCCTGGGTTATCTGGTTTAACATAATGCTTCCCAGATCCATCCAGTCAGTTGCCAAAGTTGAAAAGATTTTCTTTTTTATAGAAGACAGAATAATATTTCATTGTCAGTACCAGAGCACGCCTTCTCTATCCATTCATCCATGAATAGACATTTAGGTGGCTTCCATTTGGGGTATAATTAGCCTGGTTTTACCACTATATAATGTACATATGTATCATAATTTTAACCTTCATGATATATGCCAGTTATTATTTTCCAATTAAAAAAAGAAGAAATGATAATTTAAAAAAGGGAGGCCTGGGGCTGGAGAGAATGGCCTAGCGGTTAAGAGTGCCGACCGGTCTTGCAGAGGAACCCGGGTTCGATCCCAGCACC
>VZQC01001057.1:701701-748179 GCA_009823505.1 Rhizomys pruinosus
CACATGGCGGCCGAGAACCGTCCAAAACTCCAATTCCAGGAGAACTCCAGTTCCAGGGGAATCCGACACCCTCTTCTGACCTCCGCGGCATTGCACGACACGGGTGCACAGACCTGCATGCAGACAGTACATTTATACACATACAGAAATAAATAAAAATTAATAAAAAAAATTTAAAAAGGGAGGCTGGAGAGATGGCCTAGTGGTTAAGAGCACCACTTGCTCTTGCAGAAGACCCGGGTTCAATTCCCTGCACCCACATGGCAGCTGAAAACTGTCTTTAACTCCAGTTCCAGGGGAATTTGACACCCTCTTCTGACTTTCACAGCATTGCACGACACGGGTGCACAGACCTCCATGCAGACAGTACATTCATACACAAAAAAATAAATAAATTTAAAAAAGGAAGAAAATGGATGTGTGAAGAGACGGATGAGGAGGAGAGTATAGCACATGAAAACCACCAGGTTCTCTGTGAAAGAGTCTGAGGGACGCGAGCCAAAAAGAAGCTGGAAGAATCTGGGAGTCAGTCTTACATGTAAAGTTGGTTTCTGTTTCCATGTCTTCCTTTCCCACAATCATGTGACTCTTCTGCTTCAGAACCCACCCCCCCAATTGGGTTTGGCATAGTATGGATTCTGTCTGTATGTATGTATGTTTCTGCTTTTTCAAACTGTCTTGTCTGGTGGCCACTTACAAGCTTTTCAACATACTTTTGTACTGTGACATGTTATGAATGGCCTTTCTGCTGGCTTAGTGTCTATAGATGCTGTGAGCAGGTATTTTTTTAGAACTGAAAGCTTCCTGAAGAGGAGATTGAGAAGATGTAGTTCTCTCCATGAAGGAAGAACAGCATAGACACTGAATGGACAGTACTGCCACCAGATGTCCCTTCTTCTACTACTTGAGGGGACACAGAAGCTCAGGCCCCTTCCTTTCATTGTACTTCACTTTTCTAGAAATTTCAAAGTTCTTTTCTAATTTCTTACCATCTTGTCATCTTTTCTCTAGCTTTTTCTACTTTTTTAACCTCCTTTTCTACTTGTTTCTCTTTGTTTGGGCTCTCTCTCTCTCTCTCTCTCTCTCTCTCTCTCTCTCTCTCTCTCCCTGCCCCCCAGTTATTCTTTCATCTTAATAGAAGAAACTTTATTAGAATTTCTGGAACTGTATGGAATCCTTACCACCAGATATTGACTCTAAGAGAGTGTTCAAAGAGCTAGCCTTGACTAGGCCTGGGGAAGGAGTTTTGCTCTCTTCCATCAATAAATGGCCTAAAACAAGTCCTTTAAAAGCACCCGCCACCTCAGCTCTCCACTCTTCAGCTTGAAAGACACCCTACCATCTGTCCCAACCCCTCTGTGCTCCAGGTTCCAGTACAGTGAAAAGAGTGTGAACAGGCATGTGTCACCACAGGCCAAGATGGCTGTGGCAGATGGTTGGAGTGGGAGGAGGTTACCAGGGACATGGGATGGGATACATTTCCATATATTTGGCCACAGGATCATTCCTGTTTGTCAAATAACTTCATAAATGTAGGTACTCAGGGAATAGCTTAAGGATTCTTGGTTGTCAGGGACACAATGTGTGAATCAGCCTTCCTCCCAGATGCTCTATTACATCACCTTAAACCACTAACGTCATCATCACCCCTTGACACCTTGGCTTTAAAGAGACTCAGGCAGAAGGCAGAAGGCACACCAAGTGACCTTTCTCTTGGATTCCTCTCATCGCAAGCTGTTTTCTACCACATGCCTTCTTCTCTTCACCCACAGTGTGTGTGTGTGTGTGTGTGTGTGTGTGTGTGTGTACAAAGAATCTGAATTTGAAGTCAGGTGCCATGTTTTGGGAGTTCCACTACCCATGGTCCTTCTCTTTCCTGAAATGGTCCCCAGCAGTTTCAGAAAGCATTTTTGTTCAGTGTCCCCTCTAAAGGAATACATAAGTGTGTATATAAATATATTCATATATCCTAATTACTGACTCATTTTCATTGCAGTGTTACAATTCCTACTAAGAGAAAATAAACTGCAAACTACTTATGCTTGTGGCTGAGATACAATTATAAAGCTGAAACAAACTTTCAAATGAAATGTAAACAAAACTACAAAAACCAATAAAAATCAAATGAACAACGGGTTATTTGAACAAGGTGGATGATGTTGTTTTTCTAAAATTAAATTGCTGTTCAGATCGTGACTGCAGTACCGGCTGGGATACAGGTTCTTTTGAGTTCGTCATGCTATATTACTGTGAGCCAGGCGATGACTCAGCTCTCGCACCACTTTTTTCCTATTAGATCTACTGCTAAACTGTCATTCTCCGAGCCCTCAGGGACGTCATTTGGCCTTCACTGGGACTAAGCCATCATTTATGTATTAAGTCCTCCTTTGTTCTGTTCTCATTAGTCCTTGACAATGCAAGCAGGACATCGTGAAGCTAATGAGTTCTTTTGCACAAAATATAGCAGAGATTGCTAGTTATGAATCCCACTCTCCATGCCCTTACTTCCTTAATGTCCCCAACTAAAATATTCCACAGCTTTCCTTGTAGCCACTCTACAAGCCCCAGGCCTATGAGATAGAAATGTAAGTGTTATTTAGAATCTCTTGAAGATCCGCTAAAAGAGGAAGGGAGAAGTTTGTCTTTATCCTTTCTCACTGCTTCCGAAGAACGAGGATTAACAGGAGCTATTGCAATCTATTTGGATCACGAGGGTGGAAACAATACCTAAAGAATGGCACAGCAGAAGACTGGCAAGGCCTAGGGTAGCAATCATGTTCACTGAGCTGCCCTACCAATTCTGTACTTCCCAGCTCCAACCAAACATTGCTACAAAACTGGTCTTCTGTCTTGTTCAAAGAACTGTCATTTTGGAATTTTTCAGTTACATGCAGCCTAATATGGTCATAACGCATGAAGACAGATGTAAAAGAGGTCCCAGAAGTCCTGTAGCTATCCCTAGTTTCTGGGTGCCCATCCATTCAGATGACATAGCAAGCTTGTTTCATTTGCTTTAGATTCTTATTGTAATAAAAACACAATTTTAATTGGAGTAACCATTATGGGAAACAGTATGAAAGTTTCACAAATAAATAAATAAATAAATAAAAATAAGGGCTGGAGAGATGGTTCAGCGGTTAAGAGCACTGGCTGCTCTTGCAGAGAACCTAGGTTCGATTCCCAGCACCCACATGCCAGCTAACAACCATCCATAACTTCAGGCCCAGGGGATTCAATGCCCTCTTCTGACCTCTTTGGGCATTGCACAACACAAGTGCATTTACATACATGCAGGCAATACACATAAAATAAAAATAATAAAAATATTTTTTAAATTAAGAATTGAACCACTGTTCCCTCCTCTGGGTATATACCCAGAGGAAATGACATCAGCACCACACACAGTTACCTACCTTCCTATGTTATTGCTACACCACTCATAACAGGCGTGATATGGGAACAACCTAACTGTCCCATAACTGCATCCACAGAGAAGGATGTTCTTGTGCCTAAAAAAGGGCATCCTACTTTGGGAATAACAGAGATGGAAATGGAGGCATCACACTAATTGAAGTAACCCAGATATAAAACAAAACAAAACAACAACAGCAACAAAAAATAACAAAAACACCATGGTCTCACATATATGTGGAATGTTTTTGTTTTAAAAACAGTGAACACAAGCAAAAAAGACCTCAGGTAATCAAGGTGCTGTCCTGAGACTAGGGGCAGGGATGGGGGTCCAAGTGTGAAAAATTGGAGTTGCATAGGAGGAATAAGTTTAGAGATTTAGCATATGGCATGGGTATTAATGATATTATATTGCATACTGGAAATTGGCCAAGAGGGTGGACTAAAGCATGTTTTTATCACAGAAAAAGTAACTCTGAGAATATATACATGGTAATTTGCTTGATTACAACAACTGTTTCACTATATATATATATATATATATATATATATATATATATATATATATTGTACACATTAAATATGTACAAGACAAGCAAACTAAAATAATCCCACACTTTTAAAATTACCACACGAAAGTCTCTAGCCTATAAATAAAATAATATCCCATACCCCCAGAGTCTGTCAGAAGAAACTCCAGCTTGGTAGAGTCCTAGCTGTCACTCAGAAAATCACTCGACACCCACAACTAGAATGATATGGCATAGAAAATGGAAGGTCTATTGGAGATCCCCTAACTTTGAGCTTATCTCACTCAATCCCTAAAGGACAGAAACTAGAATTGGCTGATGTGGAAATTATGGGTTTTAGAAGAACCCTGATTTGAGGAACCTGGTAAGATTCTGAAGGAAGCAGGCTGACAACAGCCCCAACTGTCTAAATGTGTTACCCACCTCTCCCTCAGCCCCATAGTGCTGCCCAGAATACTGCTTATGATGACATAAGAAATCACAAGCCAAAAGAGTAACTGCCATTGCTTCCTAGAACGCCAGTGGCATGGAGCAGGTGACAGGAAGGTTGGGGCCAAAACTCTGGCCAGGAAGGGTCAGCTTTCTAGCCCTCTGCAGGCCCTCAGCTGCTGGGTATAATAACCATGGGCCTGGAAACTTGACTCTTCTGCCTGAAATCCCCATGCTAACTTCAAATTTAGCTCTGGGACTTGGGCCACTTCATAAGCTGTCTCCACATTTCTTCCCCTCCCCACAACCTCAGAATTCAGGGCCAAAATCTGGTAGAGGTTATGAAATGTGAACCTCAGTTTGGCCTGCTCAATCTGTCTCCAAATAATAAATCATAATCAAGTCACCGGAAAGAATCCCTTTTGCCTTTGCCACAAATTCTTTCTACTTCTGCCTCCTTTTCCCCCATCTACTCCCACCTCTTTCTTCCCTTCTTGGACTCCCTCCCTTGGCCAACCAGCTTTCCCTTCCTCTGCAGGCTTTGCTAAGCCTCACCGACTGAAGACGTGAAAAAAGCACGTGTTTGGGCTACAGAACGAAAGTTAATCCCAGATCTGCCACTAACTAGCTGGAAGATCCAGGGCAAGTCACTCTAATCCTCTCAGTCTGTTTCTACTCCTGGAAAAGAAATATAATAGTTCTACTAATGAGGCTGCCATCGTGATTAAATTGAATGAGACAAAATATGCAAATGGCCTTCGCATCTAGTCAGAACTTTCTATTGATAGGCATGTCGAGTATCCTCCCCCAGCCATAACTATTCTCCAAACCAGACCCTTCCAATGCTTCTGGCCTTGATGAATGACACCTGCTGTCATCCAGAAAGCAAAGAACAATTCCTGACTCATTCTTCTGCTTTAACTTCCAAGTTCAATCCATCACCAAGTAAGTCCTGTCAATATTACTTCCGTGTCTAAGCCAGATATTGTCTCATAAGACCATGTACCCTTGTCACCGTTTTAAAAAGTGGCAATTTTACCTTTATGGTGTGATGATTCATGCTAATCTCCCCTCTCTTCATTGTATTCCCAGGCCTAGCACAGTTCTTGTCATGAAGTTGGAAGCTTAATAAACAGTTGAATAAGCCAATTCAATGGAGGTTAGAATTGTTTCCATTAATTGAGAAACCACATGAGACCCAGGGAGTCTAAATGCCTTGCTTATGGTGACAAAAATGAACAACCGCAAAAAGATTTGAACAGAAATTTGATCCCCGAGTCAGTGCTCTCCCCCAGCCTTATTGGGGTATAATTAACAATTCAGACTGTAAATTTAAGATGTAAAATATGGTGATCTGATGTACAAATGCATTATAAAATGATTACTACCATTAAGTTCATTAGCATAAGCATTGCCTTAAAGTTATGGTGTGGTGAGAAATTTAAGATAAGCTAATGAGCTGGGTGTAGTAGCACTTGCCTCTAATCCCAGTACTTGGATGGGGGCGGAGGGGGGGGTGCTGAGACAAGAAGATCACTGGTTGAAGGCCACCCTGGGCTAGCTAGCAAAACTCTTTCTCAAAAGAATCTGCATTTTAACAAAATTCAAATATATAATACAACATTATTATAGGCATTATTAGATTCCCAAATCTATTCATTGTGGAAATGAAACTTTGTCCTTTTTCGCAGTGACAAAATTGCTATTCCAAGAGGATAAATTATGGTTCAAAGAGGAGTCTTTTGTACAATTTCGTTCACAGACTGGACTACAGTTAAACTCTTCTCTTTCCTTGAAGGGCCTGCTATCATGATTTGGGTCTGGGTCAGGCATCTCATTAGGCTGAGATTCTTTATCTTCTTTCATGCATAGTATAGGTATACCATAAGTTTTTCCCATTCATCCTTGGAGCTAAGTATTGAAAATACTTTCATTTGTATCTTTTCTGGATTTATATGGATGTCTTGTTTCTTAATCCTTAGATAATACAGAGTAACAATTTGTTTTATGGCATTGCCTTGTATTATGTACTTCAAGTAATTTAAAGACAGTACAAGGTACATGGGAGTATGTGGAGGCTGTATCCAAGTGCAATGTTACAAAAGAGACTTGGATTCCCACAGGTTTTGGCATCTCAGGACATCTCAACACAAATTTCTATGGATGTCAAGGGATGTCTCTATGTCTGCTTGTGAAGGGACTCAGGATAAGGGGCAGACAGATCTGTACTGGGTAAAACTGAGCTTTCCTGATGATCTGAATTCATAGGGTAGGGTTAGCACTCTTTGGTAGATACACAGCAATTCCCCCAAGGTGCCGGGCTCATTTAACGTGGAATTTGACTCAAGAAAGTGTTGGGATGTCTGGGGTAGAAATGTGGAAGCAGAGTGGAAATAAGAATTATATTCATTATTGAAAGTTAATTGTGAGCAAGACACTAAGCATCATGTTAGTTTAATCTTCTCAGTAATCCAGAAAGGAACTAAAGGCCAAAGAGATGAAGTGACTGACTAACTTGAGCTCACATAGCTATGGGGGACATGGCTAGCACCAAGATGTTTCTCTAGAGTTCCATCCTGTTCTTTGCACTATACCATAACATTTCATGCTGTGACCAGGAGGAACATAGCAGGAAAATACAGACAAAGAAACAGAGTTAAACTCCAAGCCAGTTCTCTCCAGCAAAAACACCAGACCAAACTGATTAGGAGACTGAACCAAAAGGATCAGTAGAATCTAGGGATTTGAGGCCAACTTGGGCAACCTTATCTAAGAAGAAGATTTAGTGTCTATTGTTGCACAGCATTCTAACCCAGGTTTATATGGTCTCTAAGTTTTCAAAGTAGATGTGAACCTGAAATATTTACTTCCTTGTCTTACCATGGTCCAGCTATTATGATACCTTAGGCAACTCACCTCCTTTCCCTAATTCTCAGATTTCACATCTGTAAATGAAGATCAGCACACTTGTGTTTCAGGGGCACTGACTAAATTAAGAGATAATGTGCATGAAGCACGTTTGTAGGTACCTGGCACGTGGTAGCCACGAGCTGTTGATATTCATAACCAGCTGTACCCAGCATAACATCCTGTTTCAGCAGCTCTTAATAGTTATTAATCAAGTATTAAAAGGTCCCATTTACTTATTCAGACAGTTCATTGTAAACACAATTAGCAGTCTTATTCTGAGCAGATGCAATCCCTAGTGAGCCTAATGATCAAACTTCTGAGTGATCAGACTCCTGAGAGAGTTCTCTACCCATGGAAAAAGATGGGCTGAGGAAGGCAGAAGTACTTTCTTTCTGTCTGGCATATGCACCACATTCTCTGAAGTACATACAGGATACATATTTCATGTGCCCATGTTCAAAAATAATAAACTAAGTGTATTTAACACTAAATACTATAAGAAGATCCCATGATTAATTTCTAAACAATAAAAATGGTTAGAATGGCCCACACTCTTGTGTGTATAATCTGCCACTATCAATGCTTAAAAATGGAAACTGATTTTTTTCACTGTCACTGGATGTTTGGCACACCTTGGCTGAAGAGATCTGTGAAAACTCCATCATTTAACCTAGTTGAATACTAGGGGACCATAGCCAAGTGTTGGATCTTGCAATAAGATAGCAAATGGCACTACAGGATCTCCCAATGATTACAGCTGAACCTACAAGTTTGGAAGATGAGATGGACAGGAAACTCTTGGACTAAAAGGTGTTACCAACATAGCTGAGCTCCATATCTATGAAAAAATCACCAGGCATGGTGACACAACCTTGTAATCCCAGCACTTGGGAGGTTGAGTCAGGAGGATTTATGTGAATTCTAAACTAGCTTAGGCGGGGCTGGAGAGATGGCCTAGCGGTTAAAAGCACCGATTGCTCTTACAGAGGACCCGGGTTCGATCCCCAGCACCCACATGGCGGCTGAGAACCGTCTTTAACTCCAGTTCCAGGGGAATCCAACGCCCTCTTCTGGCCTCCGCGGCATTGCACGACACGGGTGCACAAACCTACATGCAGACAATACATTCATACACATAAATATATAAATAAATAAATAAAATATTAAAAAAAAACTAGCTTAGGCTATACAGCAATACTGCCTTTAAAAAAAAAGCATAAAACCATGACTCCAAAAGAAGAGTCACACAGGAAACTATAGCACCAGATTCTCTGTACACAATCCTTAGCAACTCTTCAGGAACCATTTCTAAATGCTGTAAAATGAATAATGCCCTCTGTATTTGTGCAGTGTAGTAGTCTTGAGTATTCAGGAGAAAAGGCAAGATTTTTTAGATAAATAGATAAAAGATGCATTACTTAGAATACTTGGCTTGTCTGGGTTCTCCAGGCCAGCTCGTGACTGTGCTTGATAGGTAGAGGTATCTGCTTGCTCTATCTGGAATTAGTTGTTGACTGCTGAGTGGCCAGTTTTGCTACTTGTTGGTGTGTCCAGAGAAGACCATGTGTCTAGGCATCCTAGCCATTGGATAGACCTCTGGATTATTTACCAGGTCTATATGATGTTCATCCTGCTGGCCATTCAACCTGAGATTGGCTCTACTTGTTCTGGGAACTCAGAAAGATTTGGGGTTCCTCAGCAATTCCCTCTGAGGCTCAGGCTTGTTTGGCCTTAGCAATATACATTTGACTTTGCCCCCCCTAAAGGAATTGTCTCAATGGGAAGTGGGGACATAGCCAGCTTCAAAAAGAGATCCAACCCACTCCGGCATGGTTTAGACAGGCTGGGTCATAGGACTTCTTCAACTATAGGTTCTCCCCAACTCACCCACACACTTCAATAGAGTGTTGTCAGCTAAATGGCATCTCGGAGCCCAATATCTGCCTGCTCTGACCTTCAGACCTTTGCTTTGAAAGTTCAGGTGAGGAAGTCTTGAATGAGCAGTACTCTGGAGTCAGACATTTTGGTGCCAGGTCTTTGTGTGCCACTTGTCCAGCTGTGTGATACTGGAGAAGATGCTTTTCTGAGTCTTAATTTCCTCTATAAACATTGTAAGATATGAGAAATAACATTTTCTTTTGCAGAAGTGCTAGTAGGATTAGAAACATAATCTATGTTGGGACTGGAGAGATGGTTCAGTGGTTAAGAGCACTGACTGCTCTTGCAGAGGACCCGGGTTCGATTCCCAGCACCCACATGGCAGCTAAGAACCGTCTTTAACTCCAGTTCCAGGGAAATCTGATGCCTTCTTCTGACTTCCACAGCATTGCACAACACAGGTGCACCAACCTACATGCAGACAGTACATGCATACACATAAAAAATAATAAATAAAAAAGAAACAATCTATGTTCCCTACAACACAATCTTGGGCAAATTATTTAACTTTCTTTGGCCCCCATTTCCTTGTCCTTAAAATGGGAGGAAGAGTGGTATCAACTCCATAGGGTTATTATGAGAATTAAATGAGCTAACTTTTTAAAACACTTAGAGCAGACATCACCACCAAGGAAGTGCCATGTCATTGTTCATTAAATTGGTAAAGGTCAGTTTCTTCACTTGTTCCATAACCACTGTGAACCAAGCATGATTTGAGTTACTAGGAATGCAGAAATGAATGAACAACAAGATTCTCTACTTATTTGGAACTTAGGACTGTGTAGTAGAAACCCATCACCAAATAAGCCAACAAGCCCAACAAAAAGATGTTTCCCAAGATTTCCACCAAAGCCATGATTTCTGAGAAGACAACGAAATGAGCTAGTCGAGAAGAATAATGGGGAAAACGTGCCAATCACTGTTCCACAAGATGCTCAGAAAAGTGGGCATTGTTTAAGCTGAGGCCTAAGAACAAAACAGCCAGATTTGGGGAGATGGGCTCCTGGAAAGAGGAAATAACTAGTCCACAGCTATGGCTGGAGTAGAAGAAAAAACAGTGAAAACAGCAGCAGATGAGAGCAAGGAGGGACACAGAGGCCTGGTCATTTACTGCCACGAGCTCCACACAAAGGAGTTGAAGTGCTATTACAAGTGCAACACGGAACCCTTCTCATAGACCAAGCACCTGTTTTCTACCTAGGGGAATGAAGGCCTAGTGAGGAAAAACACTTGCCCAAGATGGCACAAAGAATTAGTAGCAAAGCTGGGATCAGGACCAAGCGCCCACATTCCCCTGCATCCTGTGTTTTATTCTTGGCTATGTTTTATCCTGTCCTGAATGGAAAATGTATTTCGAATCTTTATTCAGTAAACCTTTCTGTGTACTTGCTGGTGCTTGGCTCCAGGCCACACATTAGGTAAATACTAAATACTACAGTGTCTGCACAGAAGGGTGCTGAAAGCTGCCCACCTGTCCGGTCTCCTTGTAGCCCCCAGAAGAGTGGGAATTTCTGCATCAGTAGGAATGATGTGGTTCTCTAAGTAAGAGGAAACCAGAAGCTGTGCCTGTACACACATAGGCAGATAAAGCATCTGTCTTCTGGAGGTCACCTTGACATGAGGATTTAGCTGAAGGCCTATATTTCATTCAGTTCCCAAAGCAACAGAAAAAGAAACACTTATTTGTAAGGAAATGCCATCTCAGACCCGGAGTCCAGCTTTTGCTGAAGGAAGAGCATGGGCCAAGCAGCCTGAACAGCTAGTTTTTTCTGGTTTCTGCAGCCATCCCCTTGCTGGTCACAGGTGAGCAAGGCTCTGCATTTAGAACTCGCTAAATGAAGCCTGCCCAGGACATCTTCACCATTTTCTTTTTAGAGATTAAGCAACATAGCACATTAAAAAAAAAAGTTTGATAAATATTTATGGCAAAAATGTAAATAAATGTAGAATGCATGAGAGCAAGCAACATATTGGCTCAGAAGATACTGGCTTCTGACATATGTTCTTTTCTGATGAGTTTTATAATATATTTTATTTTCAAACTGTTATAAAATTGTAGGACCATAAAGAAGAAACTGAAAATCACTTTTAACCGCTAAATTCAGAAATAACCACTACCATCCATGTAGTTTTCCTACTATCATTTTGAAATATATACAAAATTAAGGATATGTTTTATGTATAAATGTGTATCTTGTTTGCCTAATCTAAAATTATGAATACTTCCCCAATTCACTAGAATCAAAAAGCATGATTTCACTAAATGCTTTGTAAGATTCCAATAGAAATATATGCCATAACCTATATAATCTAAACTCTAGCCTAACAATTCTCAAAATGCAAAGACACTAGCAGCATTTGGTTAAAAACATATATGGTATGAAAAAAGTATGAGAAAATGGTTCATAGTAAAATGGATTTGCAAACTCTAGTTCCAACAGAATTTTACAAGATTGTTTTCAGCATGACTGATCTCAGAGTCTTATTATGCCAATGTGTATAATATTTGCATACAAAAAATTCAAAGAAATAATAATATGAAGAATTTCCATTTTGTGGCGCAACTGATTAGACCTAGTCTTTCTCCAACAAAAATAGTGCAACGCTGCCCCCTGGCGCACACTTGGACAGTTGCGTTGTTTTACTAAAAATCACTCTTCTGTAAACAATATCTGCACAGGCACTTTTGGTATTCATTTGGCGTTTTCCTTAGAAAAGATTCATAGGAAAGAAAATATTGAATGAAAATAGAGTTCCAGGGCTCAGTATATAGCTCTATTGATAGAGTACTTGCCTAGCATGCACAAAGACCTCAGTTGGATCCTTAGCACCTCATAAACCAGTCATGGTAGCACATGTGCTTTAATACTAGTACTTGGGAGGCAGAGAGAAGAGGATCACTGTAGGCTATATAGAGAGTTTCAGGCCAGCCTGAAATACATGAAACCTCATCTCCAAGAAAAAGGAAGAGAAAACATAATACAGAGTTCTGATTCTACACTGGTTAGCTTTTGTTCAGGATCTCCATGGATCCTATCCCACAAGGAACTCCCTAAAACTAAATATCAGTACAACTAAGTTTATTTCTGCTTGGCTCAAGCATTTCATATTTGTTCTAGGGGTTCATTCTTTAAAAACTGAAAGTTTACTAAATTTTAAATTTTATAACTGATTTAAATTAAAAACTGGGAAGATAGTATTGGCAGTTTCCATAGCATCAAGATCCAATTTTCCCTGGTATTAACATCCCACATTTATATGGTATTTTGCTATAATCAGTGAACTGATGTTGATAACATGTAATAATCAACTAAAATATGTTCTTTGTCCAAATTTCCTTAGTTTACTTTTAAAATATTTTATTTATTATTTTTATTTTGTGTGTATGAGAGCATTGCCTGCATGTGTGTTAGCATGCTGGTGCCATACAATGCCCTCAGAGATCAGAAGAAGATATCTGATTCCCTGGAATTGGAGTTATAGATGGTTGTTAGCTGCTATGTGGGTGCTAGGAATCGAACCCAGGTCCTCTCCAAAAGCAGCCAGTGCTCTTAACTGCTGAGCCATCTCTCAAGCCACCACACTAATAATGTCCATTTCTGATCAAGGATTTCAGTCAGGATCCAACATCATGTTCATTCATACCATCTTCTTGGATTTCTCTTAGTTGTGATTGTTTCTCACAGACTTTCCATGTTTTTCATGACTTTGTAAATTTTATGCAGTTTTCTTTTTTATATAGTTCTACTATGTAGTCCAAGCAGACCTTGAATTAGTGATCGTCCTGCCCTGCCTCTGCCTCCTGAATGCTGGAATTATAAGCATGCGCCCCCCCCTCCCATGTTCAGCTTACTGTGAATTTTTGAAGAAGCATTTAGTGGATTTTAAAGTATTCGATATTTTTCTGATTTTTGTTGAATGATCAAACTGGGGTCATGTGTTTTTGGAATAAAGACTTCAGAGGACAAGGGCCATTCTCAGCACAATCATACCAAGAAATATGATAGTGTGGGCCATGATGGCACATGCCTTTAATCCCTGCCTGGGGAGGCAGAGACAGGTAAATCTCTGTGAGATGGAGGCCAGCCTAGTCTATCTATGTAGCAAGTTCCACGCTGGTTGAGGCTAGAGGAAGACCCTGTATACAAAGGGAACAAACCCCTCCTAATTTCATATCTTTTATTTCTTTGGCCTTGGGGTCCACTGGTTTAAGATTGCTTGTATGAGCAAGGGTGGATTTGTGCTTATTGACTGATTCTTGAGCATCTTACTAGTGGCTACACCGCTGAAGAAAATGATACCCCTTTCCCAGCAACATTAACTACCAATAGCTCCCAGGGTGTCCTTGTGAGTCTACACCCATCCACAACTGAATGTTGAAGGGCCTAGTTTGGGGCCAGTATCCACAGCTGCTGCATGTTCATGGCTACAATGACCATGCCATATCCAGTTACATTTTTTTGCTTATTTGGTTTTCTTTTATTTGATTTTTTAATAATAAGTAATAAGTAATGAATACAAGCATTCTTCATGTAAAACCAATCTGCGAGCAGCTATGCCCAAACTTATACAGCCCAAGGCCTCCATTGTCCAGCTGGAAGGGCTTGTATGTACAATCATGTTGATCAAATAAGAGTCCAGTCTATATTGCTGTAGTTTCACAATTCACCCCAATCGCAGCCTTTACATTCTACCATGCCCCCTCTTCTGCAGATTGTTCTCAAGGCTTTAGAAAAGGGACACAATAAGGGCTGCGGAGAGATAGGGTTGAATCATGAGACTACAGGAATATAGTCTGGACTCCTGATTGATCAACATGCCTGTGCATACAAGCTTCTCCAACTGGACTATGGGAACCTTGGGTTGTTCAAAATTTGGACATAGATACTTGCAAAATGCACCAATTACCTAATTGTATGACATACTGAGTAACATCAATGTTATCTGCAAACAACTGTGTCATTATATTGTAGAATCCCTTAAAAATAAAAAAAAGGAAAAAATAAATTAAAAAAATAAAATATTTTTATTGGAAAAAAAAACTTCTAAGTAGCCAACCTCAGGCATCAAGAGTTTACCTAATAAATAATAAACCTTTTTTGCTTTTTTTAATAATAAACCTTTTTAGAATCAAAAAAAAAAAAAGAAAAGGGGCACAAGTGGGCAAGAAGCAAAACAGTCTACTTTCTCTGGAGATGTCGTTTTGGACTCTGATCAGCTCAGGTTGTTTCCTTTCATGGGTTGGCAGTTTATCCAGGAATAACCTTTTAATCCTACTAATGAAGCACAAGCAATTAGGTATACAGGCATTTAAACAGTACTAATTACTATGGTAGGTTATGTTGGTATAGACACAGATGTTTGGATGGTATGCTAATCCATGAACTATAGCTTTTCTGTAAAAGATGACAAGGTCTAACTGAGGCTTATAACATCTCCTAACCATTAGAGGATGTAAGCTTGTGGCATCAGCCATAGGTTATTTCTCCAAGGGGAGAGCCAATAGCCAATTAGATTTGGGATATACAGACATATGGCTGCCACTGCTGCACAGTATTTCCAGGCAGGTGAGGTGTTGCTGATGCTGATGGAGGAGTCTTGCTTGACTCAAAGAGACCAATATTTGCTTTATTGATTTAGTGGCCTTTGGTAACACACTTTCTGGCATTCCAGAGACCAACTGTACACTAAATTGAAGAAAACATCAGAAGATGGAAAAACCTCCCACACTCATGGATTGGGAAAATTAATATAGTAAAAACGTCCATTCTACCAAAACTCTTGTACGGATTTAATGCAATCCCAATTAAAATCCCTAAGAGTTTCTTCACAGGCTTGGGGAAAAAATCCTTAATTTCATTTGGAAAAACAAAAGACCCCGAATACCCAAAGCAATCCTGAGTGAAAAGAGCAATAAAGGGATCTCTATACTAGACTTCAAACTATACTACAGGGCTATAGTCATAAAAATAGCTTGGTCCTGGCACAAAAACAGACCTGTTGACCAATGGAATAAAACTGAAGATCCAAACCTGAGCACATACAATTTCAGCTGCCTCATATTTGACAAGGGGGCCAAGAAGACACAATGGAGGAAAGACAGCATCTTCAGTAAGTGGTGCTGGCAAAACTGGATCACCACCTGTAGAAGAATGAAATTAAACCCCTACCTCTCACCCTGTACAAAAGTCAATTCCAGGTGGATCAAAGACCTCAATGTGAAACCCCAAACTCTGGAAGCAATAGAAGAAAAAGTTGGCAGCAGACTACGAGACATAGGCATAAGAAAAGACTTCCTAAATCAGACAGAATTAAGGTCGACAATTGGCAAATGGGACCTCATCAAATGCAAAAGCTTCTGTACATCAAGAGAAACAATCAAGGAAGTGAAGAGAAAACCCACAGAGTGGGAGGAAACCTTCACCACAGATACATCTGACAAAGCATTGATTTCCAGAATATATAAACTACTCAAAAAACAAAAAAGAAAGAAAACAAATTAATCACTCAAAAGATGGAGCAAAGAACTGAACAGAGACTTCACAAGTGAGGAATTAGAGATGGCTGAGAAACATCTTAAGTGTTCAACATCACTAATAATTAGGGAAATGCAAATTTAAACCACTTTAAGATATCATCTTACTCCAATAAGACTGGCTAGGATCAAGGAAACAAATGATACCAAGTGTTGGAGAGGTTGTGGGGAAAGGGAAACACTCATCCATTGCTGGTGGGAATGCAAACTTGTACAGCCACTATAGAAAGCAGTGTGGAGAACCCTTGGAAGACTCAAAATGGCCTTGCTACCTGAACCAGTTACATTTTTTTAACTAATTATGAGCTGACAAATGACTCAGTGGGTAAATGCCCTTGCTGCCAAGCCTGACAACTTGAGTTCAACTCCCAGGACAACCCATATGGTGAAAGGAAGGAACTGACTTCCACAAGTTGTCCTCTGACTTCCACAGGGACTCTGGAATATATTCATATATACAGGAACATACACACACACACACACACACACACACACACACACACACACTCACACACACACACACATACACTGAATAAATGATTGTAATAAAAAGAAATTAAATAAGAAATAAGGCAATGCACTTATATTTTATGTACTAGAGGCGAAACTTCCAAGTGACTGAAAAAAATTAAAATGCAGTCAATTCAGTGAAAATTCCAAGCGTTTGAAGTCTACCAAAATTATCTGAAGGTAAGACACCAAGTGAAGAAATTTTTATGTAACCAAATCTACCCAATCCGGGTATTTGTTATTTCAATTGGGGGGACCACAATCAGAGAATTGCCTCCATTGGACTGGCATGTGGCCAAGTCTGTGGGGCATTTTCTTGATTGTTGAGTGATATGGGAGTGTCCAGCCCACTGTGTGTAGTACCATCCCGGGCAGGTTGTGCTGTGTTGTATAAAAAAGCAGGCTGAGCATGGGCCAGAGGAGCAAACCAGTAAGCAGCGTTACTCCATGGCCTGTGCCCCAGCTCCTGCCTCCAGGTTCCTGTCCTGAGTTCTCACCTTGGGGTCCCTGAGTGATGAACTGTGACCCAGGATATGTAAGACAAATAAATTCTTTCCTTCCCAAGTGTGTTTTTGGTCAGAGTGTTTGGTCACAGCAATGGCAAAGCAAACTAGAACACACCTGCACCATGAGCTTCTTCCTTTTCCCTCTACAGATGAATTTAACTCAATGTGCACATTATACATACACATGACAATAAGAAATAAATTTTAATTAAAAAAGAAACTTTGCTCTGGGTAGCATTGATCAAGAAGATAGATCTCCTATGTGGACTAGTAGGCAAAAATGATTCTATATCTCACCAAGAAAGGTAAGCCATCAATTTTTATCATCTTTGTCCTCCCCATCACAATCTTCTGGTGAGTGTGGTCAAAGGGGATGGTGAAAATGTCTTCCTTCCCTCAACTTCATCCTAGAGGAGAGACTTGACTCCCAGTGACCGCCGAGTATGAATACTGGGCCGGCAGATGCCCTTGCCTCAGCTCACTCATAGGCAGAGCTTCAACCCTAGGAGAGTACAAATAGAAAGACCATAGGTGACTGCCCTTTCCAACTATGCTGGTCAGAAAGCATCATTCCATGAAAAGTGGACCACTGTGCCCCCCCCCCAACTCCAGAGCTGTGACTCTCAGATTGGGGATGGGCAGTATTAGAGGTATACCTCAAAACAGAGGCCTTTAAAGCTCTTCCTCAAGAAGTTTGTTTTATCTAAAAATCGGCTATCAAGCCTAAGGTAATTCTCAGTAACAAGGCATATTTGATAGTAAACAATTAGGAAGCTACTGGGAAGTCTTTTAATTAAGAGACACAGTCTAAAACATAAATACACTACTTTACCAAGGAAAGACAGCAATGATGAGTACTCCTGAGATCAGATCAAACTTCAAAGACTTGCATCAAATACTACAAGTTCGAAAAGTCCCAAATTTAATTGGATCTGACTGTTGAACAATTTGTGCCCCAGGACATTTTCAAAAACAATAAAGCAATCCCTGCCCAGCAAGTACCAAAGCCTAACATCTGGGTGTGATTGCAGCAAATGCACACTTCAGCTTTAACACAAAGATCAGGGAAAGGGAAAGTCACAGAGAGCTCTGATGAAACCACTGCCATCCCACAGTGATGGTGCACCGTGCCTGAGGCTGTGATCTCTGAATATCAATTCAAAGACTTCACACTGAGGGAGAACTCTATCTCACCACAATAGTCTAATTAAACCATGAAACAGGAAAGTAACAGAAAAAATAAGCCTTGGAGAGGGGTGAAGGAAATCAATATCCAGTTGATACAATATGTTACCTGACCTGCCCAATTTTCAACAAAAAATTAGGAGTCAAGAAAAGAGACAAAAAGAACCAGCAATATGCAAAAGAAAAAGCAAGGCACTAGAAACTTCAAGTGGGTTCGAATGCTGTATTTGACAAAAATTTCAAAGTTGCTATTAAAAGTAGGTTCTGAGAATTAAAAAGAAACCCTGTTTAAAGAAGTCAAAGAAATGGTGGGGTGGGATCCTCCCCAAATCATCTTCTTAGTAAAAGCAATGAGCAAACTAGCAGAAAAGAAAAATTCCCAAATCAAAATCCTCCAAACTGGGAATAAACCAAGGGTTTGCATTAATTTAGGGTGAATTTATCCAAACAAGATACTGAAAGCTGAATAAGGACAGTGATGTGTGGATGTTTTATCTTGCCTGGGCCTAATTCCCTACCCTCTAGCTTCACAGTAATCCTGAAAACTAATAGTCTATGTTCACAGTGACAGCTAAAAGCCACGAAGACATGAGGGGGCAGAGAGGGACTGGAGCTCTTTCTGGGAATGATTTCTATAGAACTGTCAGGATTTGACCTGTGTGATGTTGCCCTGAAAGAATACCCTTAGAAGGTTGCCTGCGTTTAACTGGAATCAAGGTACACTCAAAGTGAAAGGCTTTTTGCCTTGGAGCATTTGTCAAAAACAATTCTAGACAAAGATATTTGCTCCTTTTGCAAAATGGCTTATAACACCCCAAACAGCAGACTAAGAAGATTTTAAAAGTAAAATCTGGGAAATGAGATACATCTAGAAACTTGGAAAAGTTTTTGAGAAGGGAACCAAGACAAGTTAGCGGGAAAGAATAGTGTTTTTCCACAAAGTCCTGTGAAAATTACACCATCAAATTCAAAAGAATGATAATCTTTTTTGTTTCTCCTAAAACTTTTCCATTTTAGGCTATTGTATTTATGTATATGATTTATTTTGAGTGAATTTTGTATACAATGTATAGTAGATGTTTATTAAGCATATCTTGAACAGCTGTAACAGAATGCAACACACTGAGTAATTTACAAAGGACATACATTTCTTTCCTCATTTATTTCCAAAATTGAGGAAATCCCACATGATAAGGGATGTTTTGCTATGTCACCCCATGGCAAAAGGCTAAAGAAGAAGAGAGGTCAAGCAATCTAACTTTCAGCCTCAAGTCCTTTCATAATTAGTATTGTTATCCATATAAAGAGCGCCATCCTTGTTGTACAAACACCTCTCATAAGCTCCCACGTGCCAGCATGATTGTACTGGGGATGGAGTTTCCAACACCTAATTTGGAGGAGACACATTTAAACAAAAACAAATTTCAACTTACTTTCTTTGAATCTGATAACCCAGTTGTTCTAGCATTATGCGGATGGTTTGGGAAGCATTCACAAAATGTCAAGAAAGTGGGGCTGAAGTTCCTGCTCACACAGCAGGAAGATAGTGAAAAGTAATTTCAACAACGAACAGTAGTCTGCACTGACCAATTAATAAACAAATAAGCTTGCTATAACTATACTGAACCCACACCACAAATAAATGTCATGTAGTACTATGAACTAGTTGATGGTCTTGTGCAGATCACATCTATTTCCTTCTCACACCATCAGGTTCATTCATGTATGTGTATAGAAATGTTGTATACTTACAATATTTGGATACAATATTGTATACATACAATAATTGAAGCTAATGTCCTGCATTAGTGCAAAAGTTTATATGTACTCAGTAATGTGACTTTGACCAGGTTAGGAATCTTTCTTAGCCTGTTCCCTTATCTGTAAAATGAAGACTCCAGAGTGTGGTAGGGATTAAGAGACAGTTCAGGACAGAGTCTTTCAGATACTGGGTCAGTTATACATATGAACTCACAGCAATGGTGACAGCATGCACAGGTTCTATACAAATTCAAACCAGAAAATTTTCACAGCATAGACATGGGAGAGTGGATAAGAAATTCCAACCCAAGCTAAGGAACCTTTGGCAATTGATGCCTTCTAGGAGGGGGAAAGACAGTGTCTTACAGACATAATACTTTTGGAGGTCCCAATGGATGGACCCACATCGAAGGACAACACACTCACAGTACACTAAATTGGGGAAGATATGAAGAGGGGTGAGGATCTAAATACCATCCAACTATATTGTATGAAATTCACAAAAATCCAATAAAAATAATTTTATAAATAGACAGTTCAGGTAAAATGGTTAACATATCACCTATCACAGAGTGAACAGTTGAATAATAACTCTGTTCCAGACCCTCATCCACTGGTAGATCCTGTAAAATAACCCTTATTTAATGGCAATTTGGGCCTGTGTGTGAGAAACTGCTAAGTCTCAAGTATGACTCCTGACTTAGAGATTCTAAGAGGTCTTTTCAGCATACAGAATTCCTGGTTGTTTGTCATGGCTTCCTGGTAATACACTTTGTCCCCCTTTGTCCGGACTTCATGATCTGAGCCAAGCCAAAATGTCAGGGGAAATTGCAAACCACATTCTCTATGCTGATAAACATCCCATATCTCCCCACCTTCCTCCATCCAAATATTGTGATATGTGTCTCTGAAGTCCAAAATAAGTCATTTGAACATTGTTGTCATTTAAGATTGTCTGCAAACATGTTCACCTCCATCAGAGGAAATAATTAAAATGTCATATACTTCCTCATACCAATATTCTCTTATATTTGATTCAGTTGAATGGCCATGATGAGAATTCTGTACATATGTATAGTTTGGTGGCCTTCAAAGAGATTTCATATTAGTCCCTTGGAAAATGAAAGCCAGCTGTGGGACTAGGAGGGTGAGAATCATTCAGTTACTTTGCAACTACAATAAACAAATATTTCAGACCTATTCACTTCTCCACTGGAATATGTCTCTAAGTTATCATAACTTTCCACTGACTTTTATAAGCATTTCCCCACCTCAACCAATGAAAAGTAATCTCTTAACCTTACACAAAAATTTCCTCTTGTCCCCACTAAGCAATTGTTAGCCACCTTCTGAGTAATCTATATCTGGTCCTCAGTATAGGCAACTCTGCTGGGTTATTGATGCTCTCCTTCCTTTTCCACGTCAACTCTGCATGCATCCAGTGCTCCATCTCTCTCCATCTTTGATCGCTGTCAGTTGACTCATTTGTCAATTTTCAATCTTTAGTTATCACTCCCTACCCAGGTGCCTATAATAAGCTGCCAGTATATTTCTATCTCGTCCATCTTCCCAGCCTCTGAATCTACCATTTTGAAAGGTCATATTTCTCTATTCCTATTTCTGCTAATGGCCTTAACAACACTTAACGGGAAAAGAAAACAATTTCACCTTTCAAAAGGTGTCGATCAACTTTCAACAAGTTCCCCCATTAATTCTGACTGTGTTTCCAAGGATTCATTGAACAGGACTGTTGACGTTTCCTACCCTGGGGCTTTTTCATGGCATGCAATGTCCTGCTGGATCTTGTCTGCTGAGAACCACTTACAGACTGGAAAGTTATATTTAATCGTAATCATTTGGTTCGACAAATGACCTTAGGGGGCCAGTCAGCTCCCAAAGACATTAACTTGCTGGCACCCCAGAACTATCATACTATTTCCTTTTTCTCAGAAAGCCCAGATAAAAATTTACAAGGCCAAAAGTTGGCAAATGTTCTGAAGTATCCTGCAGCAGTTCTTGGGTATTTGAAAGTGTTGACGCAAGAAAAGGTGCTTGATTTCCAATCTTTATTAAGTTGATGGCAAGAAACTGAAAAAATGAAGAGGTGCATGCATAGAGCCTCACCACAAAGCCTTCTGGTTCTTGAAAGAGGGTTTATGGGACAAAAAAAAGTAGAGGCTATAGAATTATTTAGAGGAGACATCACTTTTTGTTTACTCTCCCAATTATACATCTGGATCTAACAAACATATTAGAAATCAGTGGCAACAATCAAGAGTATAACTATTTCTTATGTCAGATTACTTGCAACTTCACGGAGAAGCAAACTGAGGACAGACACGGTCTATACCCTAAAATACTATAGATAAGTCAGGAAGACAGACAAGTATGTAATCACATTAGAAGACAATAGAAAAATAACTATTAAGGAGTGAATACAGAGTGCTTTGAGAACACAAAAGAAAGGTGCCTAATCTGGACTTTGAGACATTAAGGAGGCTCTCTTGTTTTATTAATTAATTAATTAATTAATTAATTAATTAATTAATTAATTTCTGTATGTGTATGAATGTACTGTCTGCATGCAGGTCTGTGCATCCGTGTCGTGCAATGTGGCGGGGGTCAGAAGAGGGTCTCGGATTCCCCTGGAGCTGGAGTTCTCCTGGAATTGGAGTTTCAGATGGCCACCATGTGGGTGCTGGGGATTGAACTCAGGTCCTCTGTAAGAGCGGTCGGCACTCTTAACCGCTAGGCCATCTCTCCAGCCCTAAGGAGGCTCTCTTTGAAGAAGTAGCAATCTCAATCTTCTTCCCAACTATGCCTCAGTCTTTAGACTTCCATGGCTATCTTTACATGGTCAGAAGTTTTCAAGATCTCTAATTGGTTTACCAAGAACCTTCACTCTCAATTTCTTATCCCTCACTATACACAAGTGATGCTGATCACCCTGGCTTGTCTTCAATAAGAACCTTGTTAAGCTGGGTTTATCAAATTGTTCCTGCATTATTTGATTCTTCCTCCTGATAATTTTTAACCCACTGACTTTGCATCCTGCTCCTAAGCTATATGCCCCCACACTTCCTCATTGTATTATTCTCATACTGCAAAACTTCATTGCATTAGTCCTTACACCTCCCACAATGGTCCTCTGCATGTTTGCTTTACAATCCTCAAGAAGTTGTTATGGTAATAGTTTTTCTTTTTTTTTTATTTAACATTTTTTTATTGATGCTTTGTGCATTTCATACATCATTTTCCAATTCAGTTCAGGCACATTTCCCTTTCCCTTCCCCCCACCCCCACCCCAACCGAGATCATGCATTCTGCCATAACTGTCCTGCATATTTCTCTCAGTTTTTTTTTCCATTTTTTAGCTATAAGTGATAATCCATGAGTACAAGCATCCTTCATGTAAAACCAATTTGCAGGCTGTTGTGCAATCTTATTGCTTGTGCAGCTGCTGTCTGCTTTCGGACGGTCTTTTTCTATGGCTATGTCTTGTCGGGTCTGCTGCCAAGTTTCTCTTCTATCACCTCAAGAGTTTTGGATTTCACGTGAGGGTCTTTGGTCCATCTGGAATTGACTTTTGTACAAGGCGAGAGGTAGGGGTTTAATTTCATTCTTCTACAGGTGGTGGCCCAGTTTTGCCAGCACCACCCGCTTGAAGAATGTTTTTTCCTTTTATCCAATGTGTATTCTTGTGCCCCTTGTCAAATATGATGGGTGGTGACTGAAATTGTATGTGTCAGGTTTGAATCTTCAGTTTGAAGGGAACTATTTAATAAGGATAGCTAACGTATCCTCACCTCACATACTTCTCTTTATGTTTGGAAAACTTAAAATGTATTCTCTTAGCAATTTTGAAGTATATAATCCACTATTATCTACAGTGACCATGCTATGCAATCAAACTTGCTTCTCCTGCCTAACTGCACTTTTATACCCTTTGACCTTCATCTCATCCCCTAACTTCACCCCTGGTAACCATCCTCAACTATGTTTCTATGCATTTGTTGGCTTTCTTTATAGATTTCACATATAGGCAAAAGCATTGTTTGTCTTTCTGTGCCTGGGTTATCTGGTTTAACATAATGCTTCCCAGATCCATCCAGTCAGTTGCAAATTGAAGATTTTCTTTTTGAAGACAGAATAATATTTCATTGTCAGTACCAGAGCACGCCTTCTCTATCCATTCATCCATGAATAGACATTTAGGTGGCTTCCATTTGGGGTATAATTAGCCTGGTTTTACCACTATATAATGTACATATGTATCATAATTTTACTTCATGGATATATGCAGTTATTATTTTCAATTAAAAAAAGGAAGAAAATGATAAATTTAAAAAAGGGAGGCTGGGGCTGGAGAGATGGCCTAGCGGTTTAAGAGCGCCGACCGTCTTGCAGAGGGACCCGGGTTCGATCCCCAGCACCCACATGGCGGCCGAGAACACCGTCCAAAAACTCCAATTCCAGGAGAACCGTCTGAAACTCCCAGTTCCAGGGGAATCGAACACCCTCTTCTGACTCCGCGGCATTGCACGACACGGGGTGCACAGAACTGCATTGCAGACAGAACATTTATACACATACGAAATAAATAAAAATATTAATAAAACAAATTAAAAAAGGGAGGCTGGTGGAGAGATGGCCTTATTGGTTAAGAGCACACTTGCTCTTGCAGAAGACCAGGGTTCCAATTCCTGCACCCACATGGCAGCTGAAAAACTGTCTTTAACTCCAGTTGCAGGGGAAATTTGACACCCTCTTCTGACTTTCACAGCATCACGACAGGGTGCACAGACCTCATGCAGACAGTACATTCATACACAAAAAATATAAATAAATTTAAAAACAGAAGAAACAATGGATGTGTGAAGAGACGGATGAGGAGGAGAGTATAGCACATGAAAACCACCAGGTTCTCTGTGAAAGAGTCTGAGGGACGCGAGCCAAAAAGAAGCTGGAAGAATCTGGGAGTCAGTCTTACATGTAAAGTTGGTTTCTGTTTCCATGTCTTCCTTTCCCACAATCATGTGACTCTTCTGCTTCAGAACCCACCCCCCCAATTGGGTTTGGCATAGTATGGATTTGTGTCTGTATGTATGTATGTTTCTGCTTTTTCAAACTGTCTTGTCTGGTGGCCACTTACAAGCTTTTCAACATACTTTTGTACTGTGACATGTTATGAATGGCCTTTCTGCTGGCTTAGTGTCTATAGATGCTGTGAGCAGGTATTTTTTTAGAACTGAAAGCTTCCTGAAGAGGAGATTGAGAAGATGTAGTTCTCTCCATGAAGGAAGAACAGCATAGACACTGAATGGACAGTACTGCCACCAGATGTCCCTTCTTCTACTACTTGAGGGGACACAGAAGCTCAGGCCCCTTCCTTTCATTGTACTTCACTTTTCTAGAAATTTCAAAGTTCTTTTCTAATTTCTTACCATCTTGTCATCTTTTCTCTAGCTTTTTCTACTTTTTTAACCTCCTTTTCTACTTGTTTCTCTTTTGTTTGGCTCTCTCTCTCTCTTCTTCTCTCTCTCTCTCTCTCTCTCTCCTTCCCTGCCCCCCAGTTATTCTTTCATCTTAATAGAAGAAACTTTATTAGAATTTCTGGAACTGTATGGAATCCTTACCACCAGATATTGACTCTAAGAGAGTGTTCAAAGAGCTAGCCTTGACTAGGCCTGGGGAAGGAGTTTTGCTCTCTTCCATCAATAAATGGCCTAAAACAAGTCCTTTAAAAGCACCCGCCACCTCAGCTCTCCACTCTTCAGCTTGAAAGACACCCTACCATCTGTCCCAACCCCTCTGTGCTCCAGGTTCCATACAGTGAAAAGCGTGTGAACAGCATGTGTCACCCACACGGCCAACGGATGTCTGTGGCAGATGGTTGGAGTGGGAGGAGGTTACCAGGGACATGGGATGGGATACATTTCCATATATTTGGCCACAGGATCATTCCTGTTTGTCAAATAACTTCATAAATGTAGGTACTCAGGGAATAGCTTAAGGATTCTTGGTTGTCAGGGACACAATGTGTGAATCAGCCTTCCTCCCAGATGCTCTATTACATCACCTTAAACCACTAACGTCATCATCACCCCTTGACACCTTGGCTTTAAAGAGACTCAGGCAGAAGGCAGAAGGCACACCAAGTGACCTTTCTCTTGGATTCCTCTCATCGCAAGCTGTTTTCTACCACATGCCTTCTTCTCTTCACCACAGTGGTGTGTGTGTGTGTGTGTTGTGTGTGTGTTGTGTAAAAGGAACTCTGAATTTGAAAGTCTATGGTGTCAATGTTTTGGGAGTCCAATACCCATGGTCCTTCTCTTTCCTGAAATGGTCCCCAGCAGTTTCAGAAAGCATTTTTGTTCAGTGTCCCCTCTAAAGGAATACATAAGTGTGTATATAAATATATTCATATATCCTAATTACTGACTCATTTTCATTGCAGTGTTACAATTCCTACTAAGAGAAAATAAACTGCAAACTACTTATGCTTGTGGCTCCGATTACAATGTATATACTGAAATTGAAAACAAACTTCAAATTGAAATGTAAACAAAACTACAAAAACCAATAAAAATCAATGAACAAACGGGTTATTTGAACAAGGTGGATGATGTTGTTTTTCTAAAATTAAATTGCTGTTCAGATCGTGACTGCAGTACCGGCTGGGATACAGGTTCTTTTGAGTTCGTCATGCTATATTACTGTGAGCCAGGCGATGACTCAGCTCTCGCACCACTTTTTTCCTATTAGATCTACTGCTAAACTGTCATTCTCCGAGCCCTCAGGGACGTCATTTGGCCTTCACTGGGACTAAGCCATCATTTATGTATTAAGTCCTCCTTTGTTCTGTTCTCATTAGTCCTTGACAATGCAAGCAGGACATCGTGAAGCTAATGAGTTCTTTTGCACAAAATATAGCAGAGATTGCTAGTTATGAATCCCACTCTCCATGCCCTTACTTCCTTAATGTCCCCAACTAAAATATTCCACAGCTTTCCTTGTAGCCACTCTACAAGCCCCAGGCCTATGAGATAGAAATGTAAGTGTTATTTAGAATCTCTTGAAGATCCGCTAAAAGAGGAAGGGAGAAGTTTGTCTTTATCCTTTCTCACTGCTTCCGAAGAACGAGGATTAACAGGAGCTATTGCAATCTATTTGGATCACGAGGGTGGAAACAATACCTAAAGAATGGCACAGCAGAAGACTGGCAAGGCCTAGGGTAGCAATCATGTTCACTGAGCTGCCCTACCAATTCTGTACTTCCCAGCTCCAACCAAACATTGCTACAAAACTGGTCTTCTGTCTTGTTCAAAGAACTGTCATTTTGGAATTTTTCAGTTACATGCAGCCTAATATGGTCATAACGCATGAAGACAGATGTAAAAGAGGTCCCAGAAGTCCTGTAGCTATCCCTAGTTTCTGGGTGCCCATCCATTCAGATGACATAGCAAGCTTGTTTCATTTGCTTTAGATTCTTATTGTAATAAAAACACAATTTTAATTGGAGTAACCATTATGGGAAACAGTATGAAGTTTCAACCACATAAATAATAAATAACTAAAAATACGGGCTGGAGAGATGGTTCCTCGGTTAAGAGCACTGGCTGCTCTTGCAGAGACCCAGGTTCGATTCCCAGCACCCCACCTATGGCAGCTAACACACCCCCATAACTTCAGGCCCAGGGGATTCAATGCCCTCTTCTACCTCTTTGGGCATTGCACAAAAAAACACAGGCATTTACAACCTGCAGGCCCACAATAACCTAAAAATAATAAACTTATTTTTTAAAATTAAGAATTGAAACAACTGTTCCCTCCTATGGGTATATACCCAGAGGAAATGACATCAGCACCACACACAGTTACCTACCTTCCTATGTTATTGCTACACCACTCATAACAGGCGTGATATGGGAACAACCTAACTGTCCCATAACTGCATCCACAGAGAAGGATGTTCTTGTGCCTAAAAAAGGGCATCCTACTTTGGGAATAACAGAGATGGAAATGGAGGCATCACACTAATTGAAGTAACCCAGATATAAAACAAAACAAAAAAAAAACCAACAACAGCAACAAAAAAAAGAACAAAAACACCATGGTCTCCCACATATATGTGGCAATTGTTTTTGTTTTAAAAACAGTGAACACAAGCAAAAAAGACCTCAGGTAATCAAGGTGCTGTCCTGAGACTAGGGGCAGGGATGGGGGGTCTTCCAAGTGTTGAAAAATTGGCGTTGCATAGAGGAATAGTTTAGAGATTAGCATATGGCATGCGGTTATTAATGATATATATGCATTACTGGAAATTGCCAAGAAGGGTGGACTCTAAAGCATGTTTTTATCACCAGAACAAGTACACTGGCGAATATACCTTGGTTAATTTTGCTTGGATTACAACAACTGTTTCAATCTTATATGTTATAGATCTATAATATATATATATATATATCCATATGTTACACATTAAATATGTACAAGACACGCAAACTAAAAATCATCCCATCACCTTTTAATTAAAATACACACGAAAAGTCTCTAGCCTATAATTTACAAATTTTAATATCCCATACCCCCAGAGTCTGTCAGAAGAAACTCCAGCTTGGTAGAGTCCTAGCTGTCACTCAGAAAATCACTCGACACCCACAACTAGAATGATATGGCATAGAAAATGGAAGGTCTATTGGAGATCCCCTAACTTTGAGCTTATCTCACTCAATCCCTAAAGGACAGAAACTAGAATTGGCTGATGTGGAAATTATGGGTTTTAGAAGAACCCTGATTTGAGGAACCTGGTAAGATTCTGAAGGAAGCAGGCTGACAACAGCCCCAACTGTCTAAATGTGTTACCCACCTCTCCCTCAGCCCCATAGTGCTGCCCAGAATACTGCTTATGATGACATAAGAAATCACAAGCCAAAAGAGTAACTGCCATTGCTTCCTAGAACGCCAGTGGCATTGGAGCAGGTGACAGGGAAGGTTGGGGTCCAAAACTCCTGGCCAGGAAGGGTCAGCTGTCTAGCCCTCTGCAGGCCCTCAGCTGCTGGGTATAATAACCATGGGCCTGGAAACTTGACTCTTCTGCCTGAAATCCCCATGCTAACTTCAAATTTAGCTCTGGGACTTGGGCCACTTCATAAGCTGTCTCCACATTTCTTCCCCTCCCCACAACCTCAGAATTCAGGGCCAAAATCTGGTAGAGGTTATGAAATGTGAACCTCAGTTTGGCCTGCTCAATCTGTCTCCAAATAATAAATCATAATCAAGTCACCGGAAAGAATCCCTTTTGCCTTTGCCACAAATTCTTTCTACTTCTGCCTCCTTTTCCCCCATCTACTCCCACCTCTTTCTTCCCTTCTTGGACTCCCTCCCTTGGCCAACCAGCTTTCCCTTCCTCTGCAGGCTTTGCTAAGCCTCACCGACTGAAGACGTGAAAAAAGCACGTGTTTGGGCTACAGAACGAAAGTTAATCCCAGATCTGCCACTAACTAGCTGGAAGATCCAGGGCAAGTCACTCTAATCCTCTCAGTCTGTTTCTACTCCTGGAAAAGAAATATAATAGTTCTACTAATGAGGGGCCATCGTGATAAATAGAATGAGAAAAATATGGCAAAATGGGCCTTCGCCATCTCGTCAGAACTTTCTATTGATGGCATTTGTCGCGTATCCTCCCCCCAGCCATAATCCTTATGCTCCAAACCAGAACCCTTTCAATTGCTTCTGTCCTTGATGACTGACACCTTGCTGTTCATCCAGAGGAAAGCAAAGACCATTCCTGACTCATTCTTCTGCTTTAACTTCCAAGTTCAATCCATCACCAAGTAAGTCCTGTCAATATTACTTCCGTGTCTAAGCCAGATATTGTCTCATAAGACCATGTACCCTTGTCACCGTTTTAAAAAGTGGCAATTTTACCTTTATGGTGTGATGATTCATGCTAATCTCCCCTCTCTTCATTGTATTCCCAGGCCTAGCACAGTTCTTGTCATGAAGTTGGAAGCTTAATAAACAGTTGAATAAGCCAATTCAATGGAGGTTAGAATTGTTTCCATTAATTGAGAAACCACATGAGACCCAGGGAGTCTAAATGCCTTGCTTATGGTGACAAACCTGAACACCGCAAAAAGGATTTGAACAGAAATTTCTCACCGAGTCAGTGCTCTCCCCCGCCTTATTGGGGTTATTAATTAAACATTAGGACTTAAATTTAAGATGTAAAATCTGGTGGATCTGATGTACAAATCATTATAAATGATTACTACCATTAGTTCCTTAGCATAAGCATTGCCGTAAACGGTGATTGGTGTGGTGAGAAATTAAGGATAAGCGAATGAGCTGGGGTGTGCTATGAAAGCACTTGCCTCTAATCCCAGTACTTGGATGGGGGCGGAGGGGGGGGTGCTGAGACAAGAAGATCACTGGTTGAAGGCCACCCTGGGCTAGTTAGCAAAACTCTTTCTCAAAGAATCGCCTTTTAACAAATTCAAATATATAATACAACATTATTATAGGCATTATTAGATTCCCAAATCTATTCATTGTGGAAATGAAACTTTGTCCTTTTTCGCAGTGACAAAATTGCTATTCCAAGAGGATAAATTATGGTTCAAAGAGGAGTCTTTTGTACAATTTCGTTCACAGACTGGACTACAGTTAAACTCTTCTCTTTCCTTGAAGGGCCTGCTATCATGATTTGGGTCTGGGTCAGGCATCTCATTAGGCTGAGATTCTTTATCTTCTTTCATGCATAGTATAGGTATACCATAAGTTTTTCCCATTCATCCTTGGAGCTAAGTATTGAAAATACTTTCATTTGTATCTTTTCTGGATTTATATGGATGTCTTGTTTCTTAATCCTTAGATAATACAGAGTAACAATTTGTTTTATGGCATTGCCTTGTATTATGTACTTCAAGTAATTTAAAGACAGTACAAGGTACATGGGAGTATGTGGAGGCTGTATCCAAGTGCAATGTTACAAAAGAGACTTGGATTCCCACAGGTTTTGGCATCTCAGGACATCTCAACACAAATTTCTATGGATGTCAAGGGATGTCTCTATGTCTGCTTGTGAAGGGACTCAGGATAAGGGGCAGACAGATCTGTACTGGGTAAAACTGAGCTTTCCTGATGATCTGAATTCATAGGGTAGGGTTAGCACTCTTTGGTAGATACACAGCAATTCCCCCAAGGTGCCGGGCTCATTTAACGTGGAATTTGACTCAAGAAAGTGTTGGGATGTCTGGGGTAGAAATGTGGAAGCAGAGTGGAAATAAGAATTATATTCATTATTGAAAGTTAATTGTGAGCAAGACACTAAGCATCATGTTAGTTTAATCTTCTCAGTAATCCAGAAAGAGAACTAAAAGGCACAAAGAGCTGAAGTGACCCTACAACTTGAGCTCACATAGCTATGGGGGACATGGCTAGCACCAAGATGTTTCTCTAGAGTTCCATCCTGTTCTTTTGCACTATTACCCATAAACCATTTTCCTTGCTGTGACCAGGAGGACACCTAAGCAGGAAAATACAGGGACAACGAAAACAGAGTTTAACACTCCAAGCCAGTCTCTCAGCAAAAAACACCAGACCACAACTGATTAGGAGACTGAACCAAAAGGATCAGTAGAATCTAGGGATTTGAGGCCAACTTGGGCAACCTTATCTAAGAAGAAGATTTAGTGTCTATTGTTGCACAGCATTCTAACCCAGGTTTATATGGTCTCTAAGTTTTCAAAGTAGATGTGAACCTGAAATATTTACTTCCTTGTCTTACCATGGTCCAGCTATTATGATACCTTAGGCAACTCACCTCCTTTCCCTAATTCTCAGATTTCACATCTGTAAATGAAGATCAGCACACTTGTGTTTCAGGGGCACACTTGACTACATTAAGAGCAATGTGCATGAAGCACGTTTGTAGGTACCTGGCACGTGGTAGCCACGAGCTGTTGATATTCATAACCAGCTGTACCCAGCATAACATCCTGTTTCAGCAGCTCTTAATAGTTATTAATCAAGTATTAAAAGGTCCCATTTACTTATTCAGACAGTTCATTGTAAACACAATTAGCAGTCTTATTCTGAGCAGATGCAATCCCTAGTGAGCCTAATGATCAAACTTCTGAGTGATCAGACTCCTGAGAGAGTTCTCTACCCATGGAAAAAGATGGGCTGAGGAAGGCAGACCAGAAGTTACTTTCTTTCTGTCGGCATATGCCACCCCCCCAATTTTTTTTTTTTTTTTTTTTCTGAAGTACATACAGGATACATATTTCATGTGCCCATGTTCAAAAATAATAAACTAAGTGTATTTAACACTAAATACTATAAGAAGATCCCATGATTAATTTCTAAACAATAAAAATGGTTAGAATGGCCCACACTCTTGTGTGTATAATCTGCCACTATCAATGCTTAAAAATGGAAACTGATTTTTTTCACTGTCACTGGATGTTTGGCACACCTTGGCTGAAGAGATCTGTGAAAACTCCATCATTTAACCTAGTTGAATACTAGGGGACCATAGCCAAGTGTTGGATCTTGCAATAAGATAGCAAATGGCACTACAGGATCTCCCAATGATTACAGCTGAACCTACAAGTTTGGAAGATGAGATGGACAGGAAACTCTTGGACTAAAAGGTGTTACCAACATCGCTGAGCTCCATTAATCTATGAAAAAAAATCCCCAGGCATGGTGACACAAACTTGTTACTCCCAGCCCTTGGGAAGGTTGCGTCAGGAGGATTTATGTGAATTCTAAACTAGCTTAGGCGGGGCTGGAGAGATGGCCTAGCGGTTAAAAGCACTGATTGATCTTACCAGAGGACCAGGGTTCGATCCACAGCACCCACATGGCGGGCTGAGAACCGTCTTTAAACTCCAGTCCAGGGGGAATCCAACGCCCTCTTCTGGCCTCCGCGGGCCATTGCACGACAGGGTGCACCAAACTACAATGCAGACATACATTCATACACCTAAATATATACATAAATAAATAAAATATTAAAAAAAACTACAACAAAACAAAAAAAAAAAAAAAAAAAAAAAAGCATAAAACCATGACTCAAAAAGAAGAGTCACAAAGGAAAACTCTAGCAACCAGATCCTGTTACACAATCCTTAGCAAAATGTTCAGGAACCATTTCTAAATGCTGTAAAATGAATAATGCCCTCTGTATTTGTGCAGTGTAGTAGTCTTGAGTATTCAGGAGAAAAGGCAAGATTTTTTAGATAAATAGATAAAAGATGCATTACTTAGAATACTTGGCTTGTCTGGGTTCTCCAGGCCAGCTCGTGACTGTGCTTGATAGGTAGAGGTATCTGCTTGCTCTATCTGGAATTAGTTGTTGACTGCTGAGTGGCCAGTTTTGCTACTTGTTGGTGTGTCCAGAGAAGACCATGTGTCTAGGCATCCTAGCCATTGGATAGACCTCTGGATTATTTACCAGGTCTATATGATGTTCATCCTGCTGGCCATTCAACCTGAGATTGGCTCTACTTGTTCTGGGAACTCAGAAAGATTTGGGGTTCCTCAGCAATTCCCTCTGAGGCTCAGGCTTGTTTGGCCTTAGCAATATACATTTGACTTTGCCCCCCCTAAAGGAATTGTCTCAATGGGAAGTGGGGACATAGCCAGCTTCAAAAAGAGATCCAACCCACTCCGGCATGGTTTAGACAGGCTGGGTCATAGGACTTCTTCAACTATAGGTTCTCCCCAACTCACCCACACACTTCAATAGAGTGTTGTCAGCTAAATGGCATCTCGGAGCCCAATATCTGCCTGCTCTGACCTTCAGACCTTTGCTTTGAAAGTTCAGGTGAGGAAGTCTTGAATGAGCAGTACTCTGGAGTCAGACATTTTGGTGCCAGGTCTTTGTGTGCCACTTGTCCAGCTGTGTGATACTGGAGAAGATGCTTTTCTGAGTCTTAATTTCCTCTATAAACATTGTAAGATATGAGAAATAACATTTTCTTTTGCAGAAGTGCTAGTAGGATTAGAAACATACTCTATGTTGGGGAATGGAGAGATGGTTTCGTGGTTTTTAAGAGCACTGACTGCTCTTGCAGAGGGACCCGGGGGGTTCGATCCCAGGCACCAACCATGGCAGTAAGAACCGTCTTTAACTTCCAGTTCCAGGGAAATGCTGCTTTTTTGACTTCCACAGCATTGGCACAACACAGGTGCACCACACTACATGCAGACAATACATGCATCAATAAAAACTAATAATAAAAAAGAAACAATTATTTTCCCTACAACACAATCTTGGGCAAATTATTTAACTTTCTTTGGCCCCCATTTCCTTGTCCTTAAAATGGGAGGAAGAGTGGTATCAACTCCATAGGGTTATTATGAGAATTAAATGAGCTAACTTTTTAAAACACTTAGAGCAGACATCACCACCAAGGAAGTGCCATGTCATTGTTCATTAAATTGGTAAAGGTCAGTTTCTTCACTTGTTCCATAACCACTGTGAACCAAGCATGATTTGAGTTACTAGGAATGCAGAAATGAATGAACAACAAGATTCTCTACTTATTTGGAACTTAGGACTGTGTAGTAGAAACCCATCACCAAATAAGCCAACAAGCCCAACAAAAAGATGTTTCCCAAGATTTCCACCAAAGCCAAATTTCTGAGAGACAAACGAAATGAGCTCGTCGAGAAGCATAATTGGGAAGTAAGGAAAACCGTTGCCAATCACTGTTCCCACCAAGATGCTCAGGGAAAAGTGGGCATTGTTTAAGCTGAGGCCTAAGAACAAAACAGCCAGATTTGGGGAGATGGGCTCCTGGAAAGAGGAAATAACTAGTCCACAGCTATGGCTGGAGTAGAAGAAAAAACAGTGAAAACAGCAGCAGATGAGAGCAAGGAGGGACACAGAGGCCTGGTCATTTACTGCCACGAGCTCCACACAAAGGAGTTGAAGTGCTATTACAAGTGCAACACGGAACCCTTCTCATAGACCAAGCACCTGTTTTCTACCTAGGGGAATGAAGGCCTAGTGAGGAAAAACACTTGCCCAAGATGGCACAAAGAATTAGTAGCAAAGCTGGGATCAGGACCAAGCGCCCACATTCCCCTGCATCCTGTGTTTTATTCTTGGCTATGTTTTATCCTGTCCTGAATGGAAAATGTATTTCGAATCTTTATTCAGTAAACCTTTCTGTGTACTTGCTGGTGCTTGGCTCCAGGCCACACATTAGGTAAATACTAAATACTACAGTGTCTGCACAGAAGGGTGCTGAAAGCTGCCCACCTGTCCGGTCTCATTGTAGCCCCCAGAAGAGTGGGAATTTCTGCATCAGTAGGAATGATGTGGTTCTCTAAGTAAGAGGAAACCAGAAGCTGTGCCTGTACACACATAGGCAGATAAAGCATCTGTCTTCTGGAGGTCACCTTGACATGAGGATTTAGCTGAAGGCCTATATTTCCTTCAGTTCCCAAGCAACAGAAAAAGAAAAGAAAAAGAAACACTTTTGTACGAAGGAAATGCCATCTCAGACCCGGAGTCCAGCTTTTGCTGAAGGAAGAGCATGGGCCAAGCAGCCTGAACAGCTAGTTTTTTCTGGTTTCTGCAGCCATCCCCTTGCTGGTCACAGGTGAGCAAGGCTCTGCATTTAGAACTCGCTAAATGAAGCCTGCCCAGGACATCTTCACCATTTTCTTTTTAGAGATTAAGCAACATAGCACATTAAAAAAAAAAGTTTGAAAAATTTATGGCAAAAATGTAACTAAATTAGTCCGAATTGCATGGAGAGCAAGCAACTATTGGCTCAGAAGATACTGGCTTCTGACATTATTGGTCTGGTCTGATGAGTTTTATAATATATTTTATTTCAAACTGTTATAAACTTGTAGCACCATTAAGAAGAAACTTGGAAAAAATCACTTTAAACACCGCAAATTCAGAAAAAACCACTTTTACCATCCATGTAGTTTCCTACTATCATTTTGAAATATATACAAAATTAAGGATATGTTTTATGTATAAATGTGTATCTTGTTTGCCTAATCTAAAATTATGAATACTTCCCCAATTCACTAGAATCAAAAAGCATGATTTCACTAAATGCTTTGTAAGATTCCAATAGAAATATATGCCATAACCTATATAATCTAAACTCTAGCCTAACAATTCTCAAAATGCAAAGACACTAGCAGCATTTGGTTAAAAACATATATGGTATGAAAAAAGTATGAGAAAATGGTTCATAGTAAAATGGATTTGCAAACTCTAGTTCCAACAGAATTTTACAAGATTGTTTTCAGCATGACTGATCTCAGAGTCTTATTATGCCAATGTGTATAATATTTGCATACAAAAAATTCAAAGAAATAATAATATGAAGAATTTCCATTTTGTGGCGCAACTGATTAGACCTAGTCTTTCTCCAACAAAAATAGTGCAACGCTGCCCCCTGGCGCACACTTGGACAGTTGCGTTGTTTTACTAAAAATCACTCTTCTGTAAACAATATCTGCACAGGCACTTTTGGTATTCATTTGGCGTTTTCCTTAGAAAAGATTCATAGGAAAGAAAATATTGAATGAAAATAGAGTTCCAGGGCTCAGTATATAGCTCTATTGATAGAGTACCTGCATAGGCATGACGACCTAAGTTTGGATCCTTAGCACTCATAAACCAGTCCTGGTAGCACATGTGCTTTATTACAGTACTTGGGAGGCAGAGAGAAGAGGATCACTGTAGGTCTATATAGAGATTTTCAGGCCAGCCTTGCCATACATGAAACCTCATCTCCAAGAAAAAGGAAGAGAAAACAAAAACATATACAGGAGTCTGATTCTACACTGGTTAGCTTTTGTTCAGGATCTCCATGGATCCTATCCCACAAGGAACTCCCTAAAACTAAATATCAGTACAACTAAGTTTATTTCTGCTTGGCTCAAGCATTTCATATTTGTTCTAGGGGTTCATTCTTTAAAAACTGAAAGTTTACTAAATTTTAAATTTTATAACTGATTTAAATTAAAAACTGGGAAGATAGTATTGGCAGTTCCATAGCATCAAGATCCAATTTGGCCCTTGGTATTAACATTCCCACATTTATATGGTTATTTGGCTTATAATCAGGGAATGCTGTTGATAAACATGTAATATCAACTAAAAAATGTTCTTGTCCACATTTCCTTAGTTTACTTTTTAAAATATTTTATTTATTATTTTTATTTTGCTGTGTATGAGAGCATTGCCTGCATGTGTAAGAACACCCATATGGTCCAATGCCTGCAGAGTCAGAAAAAAGCGTCAAAATCCCCTGGAACCGGAATTAAAGACAGTTCTCAACCACCATGTGGTTGCTAGGAATCGAACCCAGGTCCTTCTGCAAAAGAAAGCCAGTGCTCTTCAACTGCTGAGCCCATCTCTCAACGCCACCACACTAATAATGTCCATTTCTGATCAAGGATTTCAGTCAGGATCCAACATCATGTTCATTCATACCATCTTCTTGGATTTCTCTTAGTTGTGATTGTTTCTCACAGACTTTCCATGTTTTTCATGACTTTGTAAATTTTATGCAGTTTTCTTTTTTATATAGTTCTACTATGTAGTCCAAGCAGACCTTGAATTAGTGATCGTCCTGCCCTTCATCCTGCCTCCTGATTTCTGGGGTTAAAGGCATGCCCCCCCCCCTCCCCTGTTCAGCCTTACTGTGAATTTTTGAAGAAGCATTTAGTGGATTTTAAAGTATTCGATATTTTTCTGATTTTTGTTGAATGATCAAACTGGGGTCATGTGTTTTTGGAATAAAGACTTCAGAGGACAAGGGCCATTCTCAGCACAATCATACCAAGAAATATGATAGTGTGGGCCATGATGGCACATGCTTTAATCCCTGCCTGGGGAGCCGCGACAGGTAAATCTATGTGAGATGGAGGCCAGCCTATAGTCTATCTATGTAGCAAGTTCCACGCTGGTTGAGGCTAGAGGAAAGACCCTGTATACAAAGGGAACAAACCCCTCCTAATTTCATATCTTTTATTTCTTTGGCCTTGGGGTCCACTGGTTTAAGATTGCTTGTATGAGCAAGGGTGGATTTGTGCTTATTGACTGATTCTTGAGCATCTTACTAGTGGCTACACCGCTGAAGAAAATGATTTACCCCTTTCCAAGCAACATTAACTAAGCCAATAGCTCCCAGGGGTCTTGTGAGTCTACACCCATCCACAACTGAATGTTGAAGGGCCTAGTTTGGGGCCAGTATCCACAGCTGCTGCATGTTCATGGCTACAATGACCATGCCATATCCAGTTACATTTTTTTGCTTATTTGGTTTCTTTTATTTGATTTTTAATAATAAGTACAATAGTTAATGAATAAAACATTCTTCATTTTAAAACCATCTGCGAGCAGCTATGCCCCAAACTTATACAGCCCAAGGCCTCCATTGTCCAGCTGGATAGGCTTGTCTGTACAATCATGTTGATCAAATACGCGTCCAGTTCCTATATTGCTGTCGTTTCACAATTCACCCCCAATCGCAATGCCTTTTACATTCTACTGTGCCCCCCTCTTCTGCAGATTGTTCTCAACGGGCTTTAGAAACGGGACACAAATAAGGGCTGCGGAGAGATAGGGTTGAATCACGAACTACAGGAATATAGTCTGAACTCTCCTGATTGATCAACCTGCCTGTGCATTACCTCTTCTCCAAACGGACTATGGGAACCTTGGGTTGTTCCAAAATTTGGACATAGATACAAAATGCACCAATTACCTAATGTATGACAAACTGAGTAAATCAAGTTATCTGCCAAAACAAACTGTTTCCTTATATTGTAGCTCCCTAAAAATAAAAAACAGGAAACAAATAAATGAGCTAACAAAGAAAAGAAGAAAAGAAAAAAAAAACTTTCTAATTAGCCAAAACCTCAGGGGGCATCAAGAGTTTACCTAATAAATAATAAACCTTTTTTGCTTTTTTTAATAATAAACCTTTTTAGAATCAAAAAAAAAAAAAGAAAAGTGTCAACAAGTGGGCAAGAAGCAAACAGTCTACTTTCTCTGGCGGATGTCGTTTTGGACTTGATCAGCTCAGGTTGTTTCCTTTCAAGGGCTGGCAGTTTATCCGGGAATAACCTTTTATTCCTAATGATGAAGCACAAGCAATTCGGTCTTTACAGGCTTTAAAACAGTACTAATTACTATGTAGGTCTACTGTTGGTATAGACACAGATGTTTGGATTGGTATCATCCCCATGAAACTATAGCTTTTCGTAAAAGCTGACAAGTCAATGAGGCTTATAACATCTCCTAACCATTAGAGGATGGTAGGCTGTGACATTCCAGCCATGGGTTATTCTCCAAGGAGAGAGCTAATAGCCCATTAGATTTTTGGATATACAGGGACATCTGGCTGCCCACTGCTGCACAGTATTTTCCAGGCAGGTGAGGTGTTGCTGATGCTGATGGAGGAGGTCTTGCTTGACCAAACGAGACCAATATTTGCTTTATTGATTTTTAGTGGCCCTTTTGGTAACACACTTTTCTGGCATTCCAGAGGACCAAACTGTACAACTAAATTGAAGAAAACATCCGAAGATGGAAAAACCTCCCCACACTTCATGGATTGGGAAAATTAATTTAGTTTAAAAAACGGCCATTCTTACAAAAATTCTTGTATAGATTTAATGCATCCCAATTAAAATCACCTTAAGAGTTTCTTCACAGGCTGGGGAAAAAACTCCTTTAATTTCATTTGGAAAAACAAAAGACCCGCAATAGCCAAAGCAACCCTGAGTGAAACAAGCAATAAAGTGGAATCTCTATACTAGCCTTTCAACTATTCTTCAGGGGCTATAGTCATAAAGATAGCTTGGTCCTGGCACAAAAAACAGACTGTTGGACCAATGGAAAAAAATTGAAGAATCAAACCTGAGCACATACATTTCAGCCTTGCTCATATTGACAAGTGGGCCAAGATCGACACAATGGAGGAAAGACAGATCTTCCGTAAGGGTGCTGCAAAACTGGACACCACCCTGTAGAAGAATGAAATTAAACCCCTACCTCTCACCCTGTACATAAAGTCAAAAAAACAATTTCCAGGTGGATCAAAGACCTTAACACAAAACCCAAACCCAAAATAAAACAACAAAAAAAAAAAAAAAAAAAAAGTTGGCAGCAGCCTACGAGACATAGGCATAAGAAAAGATTTCCAAAGTCAGACCGAATTAAGTCGACAATTGGCAAAATGGGAGCTCATTAGATTCAAAAGCTTCTTTACATCAAGAGAAACAATCAAGGAAGTGAAGAGGAAAACCCACCGAGTGGGAGGGGAAACCTTCACCACAGCTACATCTGACAAAGCATGATTTCCAGACCGCATATATTAAAACTACTCAAAAAACAAAAAGAAAGCAAAACAAATTAATCACTCAAACACGATGGAGCAAAGAACTGAACAGGACTCACAAGTGAGGAATTAGAGATGCCTGAGAAAACATCTTCAGTGTTCAACTCACTAATAATTAGGAAATGCAAATTTAAACACTTTAAGATATCATTTCACACCCAATACGAACTGTCTAGGATCAAGACAACAACTGATACCAAGTGTTGGAGAGTTGTGGGAAAGGGGAAAAAACATCATCCATTGGCTTGGGAATGCAAACTTGTACAGCCACTATAGAAAGCAGTGTGGAGAACCTTGGCAGACTCCAAAAATGGCCTTGCTACCTGAACCAGTTACATTTTTTTAACTAATTATGAGCTGACAATAATCAGTGGGTAAAGTTGCTTGCTGCCCAAGCCTGACAACTTGAGTTCAAACTCCAGGACAACCCCATGTGAAAGGAAGGAACTGATTCCACAAGTTGTTCTCTGACTTCCCACAGGTGACTCTGGCATATATTCATATATACAGGAACATACACACACACACACACAACACCCACACCCACCCACACACACACACTCCCCAACAAAAACACACCCCACACACATACACTTGAATAAATGATTGTAATAAAAAGAAATTAAATAAGAAATAAGCAAGCACATATTTTTTGTACTAGAGGCGGAACACTTCCAAGTGACTGAAAAAAATTAAAATGCAGTCAATTCAGTGAAAATTCCAAGCGTTTGAAGTCTACCAAAATTATCTGAAGGTAAGACACCAAGTGAAGAAATTTTTATGTAACCAAATCTACCCAATCCGGGTATTTGTTATTTCAATGGGGGGAACCAATCAGAGGATATTGGTTCCATTGGACTGGCATGTGGCCAAGTCTGGGGGCATTTCTTGATTGTTGAGTGATATGGGAGTGTCCAGCCCACTGTGTGTAGTACCATCCCGGGCAGGTTGTGCTGTGTTGTATAAAAAAGCAGGCGGAGCATGGGCCAGAGGAGCAACCAGTAAGCAGCGTTACTCCGCCGTGCCCAGCTCCTGCCCTCCAGGTTCTGTCTGCGTTTCTCACCTGGGGTCCCTGGAGTGATGAACTGTGCCCCAGGCGATGTAAGCTGAAAAAAATTTGTTCTTTCCAAGTTGATATTGGTCAGATTGTTTGGTCACAGCAATGGCAAAGCAAACTAGAACACCTGCACCATGAGGCTTCTTCCTTTTCCCTCTACAGATGAATTTAACTCAATGTGCACATTATACATACACATGACACACGAAATAAAATTTTAATTAAAAAAGGAAACTTTGCTCTGGTAGCATTGATCAAGAAGATAGATCTCCTATGTGGACTAGTAGGCAAAAATGATTCTATATCTCACCAAGAAAGGTAAGCCATCAATTTTTATCATCTTTGTCCTACAAGCCCAATATTCTGGTGAGTGTGGTTCAAAGGGGATGGTGGAAAATGTTTCCCTTCCCTCAACTTCATCCTAGAGGAGAGACTTGACTCCCAGTGACCGCCGAGTATGAATACTGGGCCGGCAGATGCCCTTGCCTCAGCTCACTCATAGGCAGAGCTTCAACCCTAGGAGAGTACAAATAGAAAGACCATAGGTGACTGCCCTTTCCAACTATGCTGGTCAGAAAGCATCATTCCATGAAAAGTGGACCACTGTGCCCCCCCCCCAACTCCAGAGCTGTGACTCTCAGATTGGGGATGGGCAGTATTAGAGGTATACCTCAAAACAGAGGCCTTTAAAGCTCTTCCTCAAGAAGTTTGTTTTATCTAAAAATCGGCTATCAAGCCTAAGGTAATTCTCAGTAACAAGGCATATTTGATAGTAAACAATTAGGAAGGATTTACTTGGAAGTCTTTTCATAAGCAGACCACTACAGTCTAAAAATAAATACACTACTTTACCAAGGAAAGACAGCAATGATGAGTACTCCTGAGATCAGATCAAACTTCAAAGACTTGCATCAAATACTACAAGTTCGAAAAGTCCCAAATTTAATTGGATCTGACTGTTGAACAATTTGTGCCCCAGGACATTTTCAAAAACAATAAAGCAATCCCTGCCCAGCAAGTACCAAAGCCTAACATCTGGGTGTGATTGCAGCACCTGCACACTTCAGCTTTAACACAAAGATCAGGGAAAGGGAAAGTCACAGAGAGCTCTGATGAAACCACTGCCATCCCACAGTGATGGTGCACCGTGCCTGAGGCTGTGATCTCTGAATATCAATTCAAAGACTTCACACTGAGGGAGAACTCTATCTTCACCCCCAATAGTCTACTTAAACCATGAACAGGGGAAAAGTAACAGAAAAAAATAAGCCTTGGAGAGGGGTGAAGGAAATCAATATCCAGTTGATACAATATGTTACCTGACCTGCCCAATTTTCAACAAAAAATTAGGGAGTGGCAAAGGGGAAAAGAGGACAAAAAAAAGAACCCAGCCAATATGCAAAAGGGAAAAAGCAAGGCACTAGAAACTTCAAGTGGGTTCGAATGCTGTATTTGACAAAAATTTCAAAGTTGCTATTAACAGTAGGTTCTTCGAATTAAAATGAAACCTGTTTAACGAAGTGTCAAAGAAATGGTGGGGTGGGATCCTCCCCAAAATTCAATCTTCTTAGTAAAAGCAATGAGCAAACTAGCAGAAAAGGAAAAAAATTCCCAAATCAAAATCTCCAAAACTGGGAATAAACCAAGGGTTTGCATTAATTTAGGGTGAATTTATCCAAACAAGATACTGAAAGCTGAATAAGGACAGTGATGTGTGGATGTTTTATCTTGCCTGGGCCTAATTCCCTACCCTCTAGCTTCACAGTAATCCTGAAAACTAATAGTCTATGTTCACAGTGACAGCTAAAAGCCACGAAGACATGAGGGGGCAGAGAGGGACTGGAGCTCTTTCTGGGAATGATTTCTATAGAACTGTCAGGATTTGACCTGTGTGATGTTGCCCTGAAAGAATACCCTTAGAAGGTTGCCTGCGTTTAACTGGAATCAAGGTACACTCAAAGTGAAAGGCTTTTTGCCTTGGAGCATTTGTCAAAAACAATTCTAGACAAAGATATTTGCTCCTTTTGCAAAATGGCTTATAACACCCCAAACAGCAGACTAAGAAGATTTTAAAATAACAATCTTGGACCGAGATTACCATCTAGATAATTGGAACAGTTTTGAGAAGGGCAAAAACCAAGGACAAGGTTAGCGGGAAGGAACGACTAGTGTTTTTCCACAAAAGTCCTGTGAAAATTTACACATCAAATTTCAAACGAATGATAATCTTTTGTTTCTCCTAAAAACTTTTCCATTTTAGGCTATGTATTTATGTATATGATTTATTTTGAGTGAATTTTGTATACAATGTATAGTAGATGTTTATTAAGCATATCTTGAACAGCTGTAACAGAATGCAACACACTGAGTAATTTACAAAGGACATACATTTCTTTCCTCATTTATTTCCAAAATTGAGGAAATCCCACATGATAAGGGATGTTTTGCTATGTCACCCCATGGCAAAAGGCTAAAGAAGAAGAGAGGTCAAGCAATCTAACTTTCAGCCTCAAGTCCTTTCATAATTAGTATTGTTATCCATATAAAGAGCGCCATCCTTGTTGTACAAACACCTCTCATAAGCTCCCACGTGCCAGCATGATTGTACTGGGGATGGAGTTTCCAACACCTAATTTGGAGGAGACACATTTAAACAAAAACAAATTTCAACTTACTTTCTTTGAATCTGATAACCCAGTTGTTCTAGCATTATGCGGATGGTTTGGGAAGCATTCACAAAATGTCAAGAAAGTGGGGCTGAAGTTCCTGCTCACACAGCAGGAAGATAGTGAAAAGTAATTTCAACAACGAACAGTAGTCTGCACTGACCAATTAATAAACAAATAAGCTTGCTATAACTATACTGAACCCACACCACAAATAAATGTCATGTAGTACTATGAACTAGTTGATGGTCTTGTGCAGATCACATCTATTTCCTTCTCACACCATCAGGTTCATTCATGTATGTGTATAGAAATGTTGTATACTTACAATATTTGGATACAATATTGTATACATACAATAATTGAAGCTAATGTCCTGCATTAGTGCAAAAGTTTATATGTACTCAGTAATGTGACTTTGACCAGGTTAGGAATCTTTCTTAGCCTGTTCCCTTATCTGTAAAATGAAGACTCCAGAGTGTGGTAGGGATTAAGAGACAGTTCAGGACAGAGTCTTTCAGATACTGGGTCAGTTATACATATGGAACTGCCACAAGCAATGGCTGACAGCATGGCACAGGTTCTATACAAATTCAAACCAGAAAATTTTCACCGTTAGAAATGGGAGAGTGGATAAGAAAATTCCAAACCCAAGCTCAGGGACCCTTTGGCAATTGATGCCTTCTAGGAGGGGGAAAGACAGTGTATTTCAAGGATGGAACTCTTGATAGGTTAACCAGTCTCCAGTGGATGGACCCACATCGAAGGACAACACACTCACAGTACACTAAATTGGGGAAGATATGAAGAGGGGTGAGGATCTAAATACCATCCCAACTATATGTATGAAATCAAAAAATCCAACAAAAATAATGTTTTATTCACACGACAGTTCAGGTAAAATGGTTAACATATCACCTATCACAGAGTGAACAGTTGAATAATAACTCTGTTCCAGACCCTCATCCACTGGTAGATCCTGTAAAATAACCCTTATTTAATGGCAATTTGGGCCTGTGTGTGAGAAACTGCTAAGTCTCAAGTATGACTCCTGACTTAGAGATTCTAAGAGGTCTTTTCAGCATACAGAATTCCTGGTTGTTTGTCATGGCTTCCTGGTAATACACTTTGTCCCCCTTTGTCCGGACTTCATGATCTGAGCCAAGCCAAAATGTCAGGGGAAATTGCAAACCACATTCTCTATGCTGATAAACATCCCATATCTCCCCACCTTCCTCCATCCAAATATTGTGATATGTGTCTCTGAAGTCCAAAATAAGTCATTTGAACATGGGCTATTCAGATCTTTGCTCCATCTTTTGAGTGTTTCATTTGTTTTCTTTCTTCTTTGTTTTTTGAGTAGCTTGTATACTCTGGAGATTAATGCTTTGTCAGATGTGTCTGCAGTGAAGGTTTCCTCCCACTCTGTGGGTTTTCTCTTCACTTCCTTTATTGTTTCTTTTGATGTACAGAAGCTTTTGAGTTTAAGGAGATCCCATTTGTCAATTGTTGATCTTTTAACATCCTGAGATTGTGCTCAGAAGCATGCCAAAGAAGTAGAAGCAAAGGTAGGTGGGAGGGTAGAATGTTCTAAGCATCCATAGGAACACATTCATGAAGCCAGAAGGGAGGGAGAAAAGTGGAGGAAGACAAAGAGGTAGAAAGTCGGGGAGGATGGATACCTGGTATAAACATGCAGCACTGTATGGACTGTGTTTGGAACTTAGAAAACGCAGACTACAGATATTAGGAGAATGAGCTCACAATTGTTGTTGCATTTATCACCTGGATGAGGCATTTAAAGGCCAGAAGAATTAAAAAATATTATAAGCATGGTATGTATCTTCAAAGTGTTCAGAATTTATCTGGAATAATGAGTGGAAATATAAAAAGGTATCAGAAGTCTACAAAGCATGGTAATAGAGATCTAGGGTTATCTGTAAGGTCTAGCTATTTTTGAGAAGTCATAGTACCCAAGTAAACCCTAGTGAATAAGAAAAGGCTTTGTGAAAGAACTGGCATTAAGCAGAGAGTCAGGCTCTATCAGCTCCCTCACACTAGCCCCTTGGCCCCTTGTTTCATCCTATCAATGGTCTTCTAGTGTTAATCATAAACCATTAGCAAGCTTGCTAACATTATTACTGACACTGTGGCCTGGATATGGAGTTTCAGTAGCTATACCAAGTAAGTGGATTTAGTGTTGCTTGTACATATATCTGTTTAGGCTGACCACTTGGGATCGGATAACCTATCAAGGATCTTGTGCCTAAAAAAAACAGATTCTCCCAGTCTCAGAAGCCTCTGATTGCTTCTAGATCTTCATCTAAGGGTGGGACCTTATGAAATTTCCCCTCCTAGTGTTGATATGTTAAAAGAACATTTTTAAGGAATTAAACATTCAGAAAGATATACTATATTTGTGAATCTGAAGACATCACAATAAAACTGTCAGTTTTCCAAAATCACTTGTAGGTTACTACAGTTCCTATAAAAATATCTGCATGGATCTTCTTTGTAGACACAAATGAACATATTTTAAAATTTATTTTTTTTTAAATTAATTTTTATTGATGCTTTGTGCATTTCATACATTTTTCCAATTCAGTTCAGGCTTATTTCCCTTTCCCTCCCCCCCACCCCC